>JAOWBW010001135.1:0-425901 GCA_026119855.1 Campanula takesimana | reverse complement strand
GATGCTGTTGGTCCCAAAGGGCAACAAGGGTATGAAAAATAGCTAGAGGGGGGGGTGAATAGCTGTTTTAAAATTCTTTTCGTACCCTTGAAAAACTCAATTGCGAATGCGCACTTTATCAAGTAAGCGTTATGAAATGCGCCTAAGTGAGTGAGTGAAATGCACAGCGGAATTTAGTAATGAAAGTAGGCGCAAAGTGATAAAGGGAGCGCAACACACACACTAAGTATTTTGGCTCAAAGTGAGTGAAATAAGGAACTAAGGCAAATGATAAAACAAACACAACACAATTCAGTTCAATCAATCTACAATGAGTAAACAAGCAAATAGTGAGTGAAAATAATAACTTGAAAGAAATGACAAGATAATAACACAAGCTATTTGGAGAGGTTCGATCAATGAAAGATCTACGTCCTCTACCAAGATGGTTAGTCTTGGATTTCTAATCGAGATCTTATATAATGAGTGAGTGTTACAAATTACAATGTTTGAGCTTATACACTAACTCAAGATCTATTACTATGAAAGAACAAATCCAAAACAATAACCGGTGTATCTCTAAAAGATGAATCTAAATGATTAATCTTAAAGAGGTGCGTGTGTGTTCTTAGAATCAAGGCTCTTTAGATCTTTGAGATGGAGAGCACAAGAAACTAAAGTGTTAAGGCTTTGAAGATCTGGGCTAAGGATGAAGGTATGAAGATGTTCTTGAGAAATCTGGAAAAACGAAGGCAATCTTCAAATCTTCAACAAATGCTTTGAGAGAGAAATTCTTGAAATTCTTAGCAAAACTCAGCAACTTCAAAATGTTGAAGTTATGGGGTATTTATAGTGAACTTCAAAAAACTAGCCGTTTGGAAATCCTTGTGGATAAGATGAGCTGTCGTTCGTTGATTGGAGCATGCATATTTTATGGCCATTTTGACACTCAACATAAATGTGACCGTTATGGACACGTGTCAACAGATTAGGCGCATATGCATCTTTTATCCACCGTTGGATCATTGGCGTAATTTTGAATTCTTTTCAAGTCTTCGAGTCTTCAATAAATCACTGAGTGTTTGAATAAACACTTTGAGGCGCGTTTGAGCCAAGAGGCGCATTTAGCCAATAGGCGCACAGTAAGCGTGCGCTTAAAACAAGGGGCGCAGAGGCGCGTAAGCTTATGAAGAAATCCTTATGCGCGCGCTCTAAATGGCGCAAGGCGCGAGTGAAGAGGCGCATGGCGCGTGGCGCAGGAGGCGCATAAGCGCGGCTCAAACTCACTGAGTGATTTTTCTTGAAACTTGATCTTCTTGCCCTATTTCTAAGCCTATTCTATAACAATGGACAACCTAAAAAATGAAGTATAAATACTTCTTACATGTGGGTCTAAAGTCCATGAAATAAAACTTAGGTGATGGATCAATCAAATCTAATAAATCCTAATACATTAAAACTGAGATATATGTGGGCATACCCAACAATCTCCCCCTATTTGATTGATGCCATTACCTACTATATCAAGGACAAACATTATACTTGATAAAAACATGTCCAAATGAATGAAATTGGTAATTCATGTCTCAAGTTAATGTACACACTAGTCCAAAATATAGATTCCTAATCTATTCCAATAAGAATAAAGAGTTACATATGGAAAGATAGAAACAACAGTTTAACACATTCAAGATGATATATGATTTTTAGTTTTGAAATGTGTTTAAACCAAGTTTAAACTTAATGCATGAAAGTATGAAACAATTCAATATGATGCATTATGAATTTAAACAATATTCATTGTTCTACAAACAAGGAGTTTGAGTGAACAAGGTTTGATAATGAGTGATGCATTGTTCTCATTAAAACTTGGGGTGTAAGAGTTACAAGTTACAAGTTACAAGTTTTGAATAGAACAAAAACAAAAGGTGCTAAAACAAGTAAGCACAAAATCACTATCACAAAAGAGATTGTTCTATTACAAAAGATTCTAAAAATTTACAAAAAAAATAATAGAAGCTAAGGGTTGGGAGGCGCATCATCTTCCTTCAATCCTTCAACGATCTCTGAAACAGAACGCTGAATTTGCTTTGCGAGCTGATGACTACGGTTCGCTAACCCTTGAGTGTCCGTGACACTGGAGTGAGTAGCAGTAATACCGTCTCTAATATAACTCAAGTGATTCACATTGATGTTTTGGTATTCATCAATGGAACGCTGAGTGATCTGCTGCTGCTGTGAAATGTTTTCTTCCAAGATTTGAATGTGAGCTTCAATGGCATTTTGAGCCGTGATAATATCTGAAGAAATATGTTCAGCGCGTCTGTCAGAGCTTGAGTGAGCAGCAGTGAAATGAGTGACGACCAACTCTTTCAGGACATCCAACTTAGATACAAGCACATTCATATTTGATTGAGACGCAGCAGATTGAGGTATGAACGTAGGCGCAGAAGCGGTGGTTTGCGCCTGGTCAGTATGAGCTTGAACCTGAGTCTGCGCCGGAGGAGGAGAAGGAGCAGAAAGTTTGGCCTTGAGAGAGTTCATCTCCCCCTTAATGGCAGCAATCTCTTCAGATTGATCAGTGAGTAAGGAAGTAAGAAGCTCAAATTGAGACTTTATATGCGCCTGTCCTTGCTCTAAATTGGCTTGCCCCTGCTGTAAAGAATGAAGAATGGAAAGTACCTCGCTCAAATCAGGAGCAGACGGAGGAGGCGCAGGGGTAGAGAGTGGCGCATCATCTTGAAGGGGCGCAGAATCTTGAAGGGGCGCAGAAGGAGATGGAGGCGCAGGAGGAGGTGAATGAGTAGGAGACTCAAATTCATCTTCAGTTTCAATTTCAACAGTTTCAACAACAACTGTTTCAACATCAAAAGTTTCTGTTGAGATCGGATCTGGTCCAGGTGGAGGCGCAACTGGAGAAGGAGTGCGCTGAGGGATGGTCTCTTGCTCCCCCTGAACGGGTTCCTCAATGTCTGAAATGTCATCGCCGAAGAAATCAGAGAGGAGTTGTACCCTTGACATATTGGAAGGTTGAAATTTGAATGAGGGCGCACGAGGAGTGGGGGCGCGTTGAGAAGGAGCGCGCTGGGAAGGCGCGGAAACAGAAGGCCCTTTCTCAATATCTGCGCTTGATCCGGCGCCTTTCATGCGCTCTAACTTTTCTGACTCAGCAGCTTGTTTGGCTAGAAAGTCTTCATCTCTTTTTCGTTGAGCCTCAAGCCTGCTGGCTTCTTGCGCTAGCCTCAGATCTCGCTCATCATCAGTTTCAAATCTAGTGCGTTTGACAGGCGCAGGAGTAGGGTCATCAACTACCCGTTTGCCTTTGCTTTTATCTGCGCCTGGCACTGGATCTGCGCTTTGTCTAGCGCTTGCTTTTACTGCGCTCTTTAATAATGGTGCGCTTTTAAGGACTGGCGCATCATCGGACTCTGTGTCTTCATCTACTAAGCCTTCAACAGTCTTGATTTGGATTCCTTTTGCGCGCTTTGTGGGCTTCTTCCTGCGCTTCTTGAGGTCCAAACTAGCTTTACCAAACATTGGAACATCGTTGATCTTGTACTCCGGATTCTCATTCAAAAACTTAACTAACTCAGGGTAAGTTAGAAAAAGTTTTGTGAGAATAAGGCAGTGTGAGCGGAATCGGGTCTTTCCATCACTTTTGTTCTTCACAAATTTATCAATTTGCTCACGCAGAGTCTTGAACAGAATATGAGGCCAGTGAAGCTTCTCCTTGGCCATGATAGCAGCTGTGTATTCCCATTGTTCAACCGTGAATCGGTTTACGTTCCCAGTTTTGAACACTATTGAAGTTCCCACCAAGTGAGCGATGTGAGTCAAGAGTTCTCCACCATCTCGAATTTCGGTGTTTTTGATATTGTTTTGAAGCGTGGGAATATTTAGAAGTGAGGCAGCCATCTTGTTCTGATCATCAATTGAGTAAGTCATCGGGCGCCCAATAATGCGATCTTCACCGGTAGATGGAAAACCGAGCAAGTGTCGAATCACAGATGATGAAATATGGACGTCAACATTTTGAACGCGCGCCTCAATCCGGTAGTGAGTGCGCCCATTTACGTCAATTTCCACTAGAACAGCAGTGGAGAAGAACTCATCCACGAGGAGCGCAGAGAAGAAATCTTGGTCCATGGTGAATAAAGGGAGCAGACCAGCGACGCGCAGAGTCTCTATTATTTCTCTTCCCATCACTTCACCAGATAACTCCAATAGATCAAGAGTTTCTTCAAGTTTGAAATTTGCAAGGTCCTGAAAAAAATGATTGATGTTAGAAGTGATATAGGCGCATAGAAACATAAAATGATCAAAGTAACATAGGCGTATGAAATATATAGGCGCATAATTGAAACAGGCGCACAAAATTATAGAGAATCAAGGCGCATGATTGAATTAGGCGCATAAAATATTGAAGGCGCATAGAGTTACAAGGCGCATAATATGGTTCTATGTGAATACTAAGGAAAAATTAAAACAACGAAATTTGACTAAGTACGAAGTTAGGCGCATAAGGTTTTTAGGCGCAGAATGATTTAAGCGCATATACAAGTAGAGGCGCATAAATCATTCAGGCGCATAAAAAATAGGCGCATAAAGAAGTACATAGGCGCATGACGTGAAAATTTTTACTTAGAAAGAAAAACAAACAACAAGCATTCAAATGAAAGAAATGAAAATCAAAAAGTTCAAATTTTCGAAAACAAGTTAGAAAATTTTTAGAGACCAAAACATGCATAAATGACGAAGAACACGAAGAACGACCCTTGAATGCTCGAAGAACACCAAGAACACGAAAATCATGAAACTTCACCAAACTAGACAAATAATATATCAAAATGACCGCATGACGACAAGGAATCTAAATATGCAAACAAAAATAAGAACAAATCAATAATGAAAGCACAATGATCAAAAGAATGCCCGAAAATTTTGAAAAATTTTGAAAACAAAAACTCAGATTTGTAACAAACAGAGCATTGATCGTTAAAATGTTGGTTTTAAAAGATTCGAAATCAAGAATAGAACACAACCCAACAAACGATATAGAAAACGGATCATCGAATCAAGAGAAATCAAAGAAAATGAATCCGGGTTTTAAAAAAACGAAAAACATCACTGAAAATGACGAAAAAAAACAGAAATATAAGGAGATTAAAGGTTGAGAATTCATACCATATCGTCTTGTGTAGATGTTGATGCTTTCTTAGGACCCATAAACTTATATATATGAATGTAAAATGAAGAAGAAAAATGAAGATGAAGAGAAGGAGGCGAGTCTGGGAGAGAGGGAGTGAGACGGGGAGAGAGAGAGAAATAGAGTAGGTGAGAAGAGAGGAAGGTGATGATGTGTTTTTATAGGTTTAGGTTTAAAATTTGCACTGATAAAGCAAAAACACAGTCAAAAATTTAAAAAGATGAGAAGTTGAAGGGATGGCATTTATGAGGGATTTGAAATGGCGGCTCATCATGATAGGTGCATTAAATGCTGAATGACACAAAGTGTCATGATGTGACATTTAGGTTTTTGAAAAACTGCTCCACTTTCCCTTTAAGTGTATGAGCAATTTTGACTAATTTTTGCACAAACACCAAAAACATCTATTTTGGTGTAAGTTTGGGGTGCAAGAAATATATCCCAGAAAATAAAATTTTTCGAAAAGCGTAAAACGAGGGAAAAATTTTAATTGCACAAGTACCCTTGAACAATTAAAGGAATGTCAAAAGACATAGATTCCTATAATAAATGAACAGAATGAACATACCTGGTACTTGTGTATTTATTACGTTCAATCATTGAAATTGAATTTTGAGAAATGATTGAGCCGCAATAGTTAATGCGCGCATGAAGAGGCGCATTACTTCAGCAAGGCGCATACTCATCTAGGCGCATTATTCATCAAGGCGCATTACACATCAAGGCGCGCAAAGATGGTTGAGCGCGCGCATGAATTGATAGGCGCGCAGATATTGTGCGCGCAGAAAACGAGAGATGGGCGCGCAGTTAGTAAGGCGCATAGATGGCGCATAATTTCCTTGAAACTTTTGAAAAATTGATTTAATCATTTGTACCTAATATACTCATAACTCAACACAACATAAAATCATTAGTATTGACAAAACTATATTGAATTTAGTTGAGTTCAAGCATACCCATTTCACCTCTCAAAAACATGAACCGTTTCGCGTCAAGTGCTTTAGTTAGAATGTCGGCGATTTGATAGTCGGTTCCCACGTGTTCCAAATGAATATTGCCTTTTTCCACGTGGTCTTTGAGGAAGTGATATTTGATGTCGATGTGCTTGGTCTTTGAGTGCATGACAGGATTTTCAGAAACCGCAATTGTTGATGTATTGTCGCAGTAGATGGGACAATTTTCTTCGATGATATCATAGTCCACCAATTGCTGCTTCATCCAGAGTATTTGACAACAACAACTTCCCGCAGCGATATATTCGGCTTCGGTTGTTGAGACAGATACTGAAGCTTGTTTCTTACTCGCCCATGACACAAGTCTATATCCGAGGAAATGACAAGTGCCACTTGTGCTTTTCCTATCAATTGTGCACGCTGCATAATCCGCATCTGAGTAACCTACAAGTTTAAAGTTCGAATCTTTGGTGTACCAAAGTCCAAGGTTAACAGTGCCAGAGAGATATCTTATAATACGTTTCACAGCAATTAAGTGTGCTTCTCTAGGGTCGGATTGATAACGAGCACAAACACAAACACTAAACATAATATCGGGCCTGCTAGCAGTAAGATAAAGGAGTGAGCCAATCATACCTCGATAGAGCGTTTGATCAACACGTTTACCTTTTAGATCTTTGTCGAGTTTGTTGCCGGTGGCCATTGGAGTATCGTATGATTTAGCGTTCTCAAGTCCAAACTTCTTGATTAAGTCCTTTGTGTATTTGGATTGGTTGATAAAAATGCCTTCACTCATTTGCTTGATTTGAAGCCCGAGGAAGAATGTGAGTTCTCCCATCATGCTCATTTCAAACTTGCTCTTCATTAGTTTCTCAAAACGCTTGCACAACAATTCATTAGTAGAACCAAATATAATATCATCAACATAAATTTGAACAAGTAATTTATGACCATTATGTTTGGCAATGAAAAGAGTTGTATCGATTTTACCGCGAGTGAAGCCTTTTTCGATGAGAAACTTGGATAGTGTATCATACCATGCTCTTGGTGCTTGTTTGAGTCCATACAAAGCTTTCTGGAGTTTGTACACATGATTTGGAAATTGTGAATCTTCAAACCCAGGTGGTTGAGCAACATAGACTTGTTCTTGGAGTTCACCATTTAGAAACGCGCTCTTCACATCCATTTGATATAACTTGAAGTTCTTGTGAGCGGCGTAAGCTAGAAATAATCTGATAGCTTCAAGTCTTGCTACGGGCGCAAAAGTTTCATCGTAATCAATTCCTTCTTCTTGCCTATAGCCTTGTGCAACCAATCTTGCTTTGTTTCTCGTGATGGTTCCATTCTCATCCATCTTGTTCCTGAACACCCATTTCGTACCAATCACTCCTTGATCATTTGGTCTTGGAACAAGAGTCCAAACCTTACATCGTTCAAATTGATTGAGTTCTTCTTGCATTGCAATAACCCAATTAGGATCTTGGAGTGCTTCATCAGCCTTCTTCGGTTCAATTTGAGAGATAAAAGCAGTGTAAGCATCAAAGTTTGTAGCTCTCCTTGTACGAACACCAACTTGTAAATCACCGATGATATTAGCAATTGGGTGACCTCTAACTTCACGAATTTCAGGAGGTAAGTTAGGTTGAGTCGTAGAAACTTGAAGATCTTCAATTGGTACCTCTTCACCAGATTCAAAGTCATTGAAATTTGGGGGTTGAACTGGCTCAGAATTGAAATTTGGGTTTACACCAGATGCAGCAGTAGAAATAGGCGCGTAAGAGGAATCATGAGGCGCATCATTTGAGTGAGGCGCAATAGAGGATTCACCAGGCGCATAATACATTGAATTAGGCGCATTTGATGTAGATGGATTTCCTTGTGTTGATAGATTCTGACCTTGAGTGGGCGCAACGTAAATAGGAGCACCTGTATCATTTAACTCAATAGAATCATCAGCAACATTTGGAGCCAAATGTGGCTCAAGGAGAGAATGTTCATCAAAAGTAACATGTACAGATTCAACTATCACTAATGTAGTTCTATTGAAAACACGAAAAGCTTTAGAGTGTTTGGCATACCCAACAAAAATACCTTCGTCGGCTTTGGCATCGAATTTACCTCTATGTTCGTTTCCGTTGTAGAGGATATAGCATTTGCAACCAAAGATCTTGAAGAATGCAATGTTGGGAGTTCTACCACGCCAAAGTTCATACGGCGTCTTGTTGTGAAGTTTGTTGATGAGGGAACGATTTTGAGTAAAACATGCAGTGTTGATAGCTTCTTCCCAAAAGTACTTAGGCAATTTAGCTTCAGCTATCATCGTCTTTCCCGCTTCAATCAACGTTCTATTCTTTCGTTCAACGACGCCATTTTGTTGAGGAACTCCGGCGGTTGAAAAGTTGTGATCTATCCCATGATCTTCACAATATCGAGCAACACCGTTATTTTTGAATTCTGTTCCATTGTCGGATCGAACACTAACGATGTCATCTTCTTTTTGGGTTTGGAGCAGTCGAAATAAGGTAGTGAGAATATCATAACAATCATCTTTTGTAATCATCATCTCTACCCATGTATATCTTGAATAATCATCCACCACAACTAGAGTATACTTGTTTCTACGAATGCTTGCGGTGGAAACTGGTCCAAATAGATCAATGTGAAGCAGTTGCAAACATCTTGTAGTTGAAGGATTTGACTTGCTTGAAAATGACTGCTTCGGTTGTTTGCCAAGTTGACATGCGGCGCACTTTTTGTCATGATGATCAGCAACTTTGGGAAGTCCTTTGACAAGATTATTCCTGCTGAGTTTAGATAGATACTTGAAGTTCAAGTGACTTAAGCGCTTGTGCCACAGCCAACTATTTTCGTTCACACTTTTTGCTACAAAACAAAGATTAGTACTAGAGTTCATACTATGAAAATCAATAATATAAATATTTGTCTTACGATATCCCGTGAGTAAGATAGCTCCAGTTTTGCCATTCTTGATAAGACATTGCGTTGAAGTAAAATGGCATTCTAATCCTTTGTCGCAGAATTGAGATATGGATAATAAGTTGTGCTTGAGCCCTTCCACGAGTGAGACTCTTTCAATGCACACTTTGTCTTTCTTGAGCTTTCCATATGCTACAACTTGACCTTTGTTATTATCGCCAAATGTTACGGAGGGACCTCTTTCTTCATGGACATCTTCTAATAAGGATTCATCTCCAGTCATGTGTCTTGAACACCCACTATCGAGAATCCATTCATAATTTCTAGCTTTTGAAGATCCAGCCATGAAACAAAGAACCTGAAATATAGACATTTAAGCAGGTCCCCTTTATTCCTTTTGGGTCCTAGGGTTAGCAACTTTTGACAACCCACTCTTGCTTGACCTTAGGATTTTTACGTCCTTTGGCATTGGGAGTGAATCGCAAAAGGCATTCCACGGCCTTGTGTCCTGAACAATCACAAATGGAACAATGATGAAAGCCACCAATCACGTGAGTTTTCACAAACTCTTTACTTTTCTTGGGGATGGCATTCTTCTTTGGGTCAGATGAACTAGACTTAACAAAATCTTTCTTTTGAAATTTTGGAGCGCTTTTTCTCGAAGGGCGCATAGGGCTAGGAGGCGCACGGCGATGAGGCGCGTGGCTCTTAGGCGCATAATGAGCACTCGGAGAAGGAGCGCGCCTATTTTCAAGAATGATTTTGCTAGGAGATGGTTCATCTGTAGCTATATCTTTCCCATTAGCTTTCCCAAATTGCTTCGTTGGGTAGACATAATGGAATGTTTGTCTCTTGACTTTTTCATGTCCTTTACCCATTGAATTAGAATGTTTTTCCTTGGGAATTTCAAGAGTTTGTTGGTTGGTAAATTCACTATCTCTTTCAGCACAGACATCACATTTAAAGTTGTCACTAGTTGATGAGAATCCCAAGCCACTTTTATCACCACTGACTTTTTGGGACTCAAATATATTCTCCATAGTGACACGAGAATTGGACCACTCATTTGTAATCTTTTTAAGATCAGTGATTTGAGCAACCAATTCATCGTTTTGAACTTTAAGAAGTGAGTTCTGTTCTGTTAGAAAAGTGTTTTTAACGGTAAGAGGAGTCATGCTCTTTATCTGCTCCTTAAGGAGGGTGAGTTCAGATTTAAGTAGAGATTTCTCGGTCTTAAGCTGGGAAATTTCATCACATGATAGTGCTAAAGCTTCCTTCATACTATCAAATCTAGTAATTACCTTTTCAGCCTTTTTGAACAATTTTTCTTGTTCAGCAATCACTTCATCATTGATTTTGGAGATTGGAGCAGTTGGTTCAACCTGTGGTCTAATGTATGCTCCTTTTCTCAATTTGTTCCTTGCTCCAAGATCACATCGTGAGAATAACAATCCACCATCGTTTTGAGCCGGAGTGAGAAATCCTTGTTCAACGAGCTCGCTGATGGTTGGTCCTTTCTTCTTTTTCGCTTCTTGAAAACCTGCAGATTTCTTGATAGGTTTATTCAAGGCATTCATATCGGGAACATCCTTGGAGAAGTCATCATCAGAATCATAAGCATCAACTTCATCATCATTTGCCATCAAACAAACAAGTCCATCATCGGAATCTTCATCGCTCTCATCGGAGTCTGTTTCAATCCAAGTATTGTGCTCATTTGCTGGTGCTTCTTCTTCAGCAACCATTCCCTTGTGTCGAGTGAACTTGGGAGTGAATTTAGGAGTATGGCTGCTCTTCTTCTGCATATATTCAAATTTGGGGATCGGGCAGCTTGATGCAAAATGTCCGGGTTTCCTGCAATTAAAACAAACAAGATCTTCTTTTCTTTTTGAATCACTGCTCCTTGAAAACTTTTGAGGAGCTTTGCTGGTAGATCCTTGAAATTTGTTGGTTGAGCCGGGTCTTGAGAATTTTCTGAACTTTTGAAATTTCTTCACAAATAAAGCGAAGTCTTCATCATCCATGTCTAATAGCTCAGAAGTAGAAATTTTGGGATCGGAGCTTTTCTCATCTTGTACAGGCGCAGGTGTAGGCGCAGGAGTAGGCGCGGCTTCTCTGTGCGCCATCATAGCCATAGATTTTGACTTTCCTTCAGTTTCACTGATTCGTTGGAGTTTGAGTTCGTAAACTTTGAGATTTGCATATAGGTTCCTTAAAGTCCAAACATCTAAAGTTCCAGCGTCTTCAAGAGCGCTAGATTTATGAAGGTATCTTGATCCAAAAGCTTGTAGAAAATTTACATTCAAATCTTTGTTGGTAAACTTCATGCCAAGTGAAATACATAGATTGATAATTTCACAGTAGCGTTCATAAGTTTGCCTTAAGTTTTCACCGGGGAGTTGAGAGAAATTGTTGAATCTCTTTTGAACTTCGTATTTCTTGTTCTCCTTGCAAACGGTGTCTCCTTCAATATGCTCTTCAATAGCATCCCATAGCTCATTTGCAGTAGCACAATGCATGACTTGTTGTTTCATCGCCGTGCTTAGAGTGCTTAGAAGAATGTTTCTTGCTTTGCCATCATTTGCGACTCTTCTAATTTCTTCCTCGGTCCATTCTTCCCTTGGTTTTAGGACAGTAGGTTGAGCAGCGTTGGTGCGTGGATTTGGATTCGCCTTCATCGGAATATAAGGTCCATAAACGACGGTGTCATGGAGCCTTTCATCGATTGAGTTGAGATGAGTCAATATGCTGAATTTCCATACGTCAAAATGATCTTCATCAAAGACCGGAACGTGAGTGTAGTTTGCAGTTGCCATAGGTTTTGAGTTTGCCATTTAGAATCGGCACCCAAGCTGTTAAGCTTGAAAAACGAAAAATGTTTTATAAAGGTGTTTGCTCTGATACCACTTGTTGGTCCCAAAGGGCAACAAGGGTATGAAAAATAGCTAGAGGGGGGGGTGAATAGCTGTTTTAAAATTCTTTTCGTACCCTTGAAAAACTCAATTGCGAATGCGCACTTTATCAAGTAAGCGTTATGAAATGCGCCTAAGTGAGTGAGTGAAATGCACAGCGGAATTTAGTAATGAAAGTAGGCGCAAAGTGATAAAGGGAGCGCAACACACACACTAAGTATTTTGGCTCAAAGTGAGTGAAATAAGGAACTAAGGCAAATGATAAAACAAACACAACACAATTCAGTTCAATCAATCTACAATGAGTAAACAAGCAAATAGTGAGTGAAAATAATAACTTGAAAGAAATGACAAGATAATAACACAAGCTATTTGGAGAGGTTCGATCAATGAAAGATCTACGTCCTCTACCAAGATGGTTAGTCTTGGATTTCTAATCGAGATCTTATATAATGAGTGAGTGTTACAAATTACAATGTTTGAGCTTATACACTAACTCAAGATCTATTACTATGAAAGAACAAATCCAAAACAATAACCGGTGTATCTCTAAAAGATGAATCTAAATGATTAATCTTAAAGAGGTGCGTGTGTGTTCTTAGAATCAAGGCTCTTTAGATCTTTGAGATGGAGAGCACAAGAAACTAAAGTGTTAAGGCTTTGAAGATCTGGGCTAAGGATGAAGGTATGAAGATGTTCTTGAGAAATCTGGAAAAACGAAGGCAATCTTCAAATCTTCAACAAATGCTTTGAGAGAGAAATTCTTGAAATTCTTAGCAAAACTCAGCAACTTCAAAATGTTGAAGTTATGGGGTATTTATAGTGAACTTCAAAAAACTAGCCGTTTGGAAATCCTTGTGGATAAGATGAGCTGTCGTTCGTTGATTGGAGCATGCATATTTTATGGCCATTTTGACACTCAACATAAATGTGACCGTTATGGACACGTGTCAACAGATTAGGCGCATATGCATCTTTTATCCACCGTTGGATCATTGGCGTAATTTTGAATTCTTTCAAGTCTTCGAGTCTTCAATAAATCACTGAGTGTTTGAATAAACACTTTGAGGCGCGTTTGAGCCAAGAGGCGCATTTAGCCAATAGGCGCACAGTAAGCGTGCGCTTAAAACAAGGGGCGCAGAGGCGCGTAAGCTTATGAAGAAATCCTTATGCGCGCGCTCTAAATGGCGCAAGGCGCGAGTGAAGAGGCGCATGGCGCGTGGCGCAGGAGGCGCATAAGCGCGGCTCAAACTCACTGAGTGATTTTTCTTGAAACTTGATCTTCTTGCCCTATTTCTAAGCCTATTCTATAACAATGGACAACCTAAAAAATGAAGTATAAATACTTCTTACATGTGGGTCTAAAGTCCATGAAATAAAACTTAGGTGATGGATCAATCAAATCTTAATAAATCCTAATACATTAAAACTGAGATATATGTGGGCATACCCAACAATGACGAATAATTGAACCAAGAATTTGACAGTCAGCATTAAAGTTGTAAATAATTTCACAAATTAACTTCACTAAGTCATTTTAATGATGTTCTGCATGGAAGTATAAGAACCTTGTATGTTGGATGACTAAGTCAAATAGATCTTCTATTTTTTTTGGGGTTATGTATTTGAAACCGCTAACATTCTCTTTTAACTCTCTCTTCTCGTGCATATCTTTCCATGGAGGATGTCCAGATTATCGAAGAAGAGGAGCTCGACCCCGCCATGGCGGCGAGAAGAAAAAACAACTATCGCGTACCCGGGGTATTGAAAAGCGCCATGCCGACATGGCATCCAGGCAGGAGGCACTGCAGGCCCAAGGAGTCGCTAACATTCCCACGGGCCGCCCTGTCATTCAAGTTGGAGCAGGTGGAGAAGAGGTGGAGGTCGAGACTCTTGAAAAGGAAACTGGGATGGAGAATGCTGATCAGTCACAGGAACATAGTCGAAGTTTTGTTGAGGAGGAAATCGACCAGGCGGGTCGTCGGGATAAGAGGCCCAGAGCAGAAGGTGAGGACGATTTATAACCCCCACCCAAGAGAGCTCCTATTCGTGGCTCAGCCTCGGCTTCGGATCCTTCTGAGGTCGAGATCAATGATCTGGCTCATGTTGTGATCATTCCAGATATTGATGATTCCATTCGCTCTGGTCCTGCTCTTAAACTCGGTGCGGCCGTCATAAAAAGGGCCATGAATCAAAGAGATTGGTGGAAACCCGTCCGACCTCCACACAGCTTCGGAACCGCAAGGGCCTACTTATCAGTGAGGTACTTTGTATTTCATTGTTTGTTGATTAAAATGCTCTGATTTTGACGTCTTGATCTTTCCTTTGTAGCTTGCCTCCATTGCCCAGCATGATACGCGTTGATGCAGCTTGCCATAAGTAACGCTAAGAAATGCGAGGACGAGGTCGAGCCTCTTCGTGTTTCCAATGCTGAGCTGAAGGCTAAAGTAGAAGCCCTTGAGAAAGAGAAGGCTTCATTTGAAGTAGAGTTGAAGAAGGCAGCTGATAAGTCGGCGGAGGCTCATGAGACGGTTCGTCGGGCCGAGACGGTGATGAGAACAGCCAAGGAGGAGACTGCTGTGGCGAGGGCCGATCTGGAGAGAGAGAACGTCAACGAGCGGAGGGCCTTGTGTTAGAGAAAAATGCTGCGGGGGAGAGGTTGGTCCAATTGGAGGAAAGTATTCCGAGTCGGGAGATTCGGGCGGTGGAGGCTTTCAAGAAGGGTGCGGCAATGAAGGCAGCCATTCAAGATGAAGTCGGCACTACCTAGAATGATGCCTGGTCTAATCTGTCTCGCCTTCTCTGGATAGACCCCGAAGTTGATATAACTCTTGACAAGCTCGCACGCCTCTATAACCAGGATGCTTACGGTGTTGAGGCACGGGCTGCCCACTCCTTAATTCCGTTTTCTGACAAGGGCCTGAGGGTGATCCACAGCCGAGATCGAAAAGAGGGTAACCCCCCGTGGGTGCCTCCTCCTGTCGAGGAGGGGAATCTTGACGAGCTGATTGCCAGTGTTGAAGAGGAGACTGACGCCGACATTGATTAGTCTGACCTGAACCTCGTTTTTGTTTGTATCTGATGGCCGGTTTGGCCCCAAAACAATGTTTTAGTATTTATTTTGCTCGGCCTGGCGTTTGCTGGGGGAGCTTTAACACTCGAAATCCTTAGGATTCGTCTGCCCGTGCCCGGTGTTGGGGGGCGTAAACACTTAATTGTTTGTAAGGATTTGTATTCCTTGGTTTGTGTTTATCCCGTCTTGTTCAAGTTGCTTTTCCTCGATTTGAGGCGTCAATAGTCCAAATGACGATGCCTGCTAACCGGTTTTGGCTAGGCTGTAGGCCGTGGTCGATCACCGTTATTGCCGTGTCGAACATCCATTGCTCGGTTTTGCTACGTTAAGTCTGTCCGTTAGGATCATCTTATGTGCTAGTTGTTAGAACTAGGCTTTAGAAGTTATGCATAAGTGTGCTCGTCAACTTCGTTGGGGTGCTAGCTATTGAAACTAGGCTTTAGAAGTCATGCTTTAGGTATGCTCATCGACTTCGTTAGGTTGCTAGTTATTGGAACTAGGCTTTAGAAGTTATGCATAAGTGTGCTCGTCAACTTCGTTAGGGTGCTAGTGATTGAAACTAGGCTTTAGAAGTTATGCATAAGTGTGCTCGTCAACTTCGTTAGGGTGCTAGTGATTGAAACTAGGCTTTAGAAGTCATGCTTTAAGTGTGCTCATCGACTTCGTTGGATGATCTCGGCGTTGTAAATAACGCTAAGACCGAGTTATGCACTATAATCAAAGCTTGATGTAAATAAAGGAAATTTTATTGATAAAATCAAACTAAGACACCTAGATATCAACTATAGGAATCTAAAACTGAAAATTTGATAAAAAGAATAAATAGCTAACCGAGATGCTACTGATAGTACTTTCTCAAGTGCTCGGAATGCCATGGGTGTTTAAGCTCTTTTCCTTCCGGAGTTTTGAGCATGTAGGTCCCTTCCCGTATAATGTGGGTGATGACGTAAGGGCCTTCCCAGTTTGGCGAGAGCTTATTCAGTTGACTTCAAGTGTGTCGACTCAATTTTTCTGAGTACCCAGTCACCGACTTCAAAGGTTCTCTTTTTACCTTGCAGTCATGGTAGGCCTTGGTTCTTTGCTTGTAATTGATCATTCTGAGTTGGGCGGTCACCCTTTTTTCGTCGACTAGGTCTAGGTCCAGTAGTCGGTTGTACTCATTGAGGACCTCGACATAGTTGGTTACTCTGAAAGTCGGCAAGGCCATCTCGGCTGGTGCCATCGCTTCTGAACCGTAAGTCATAGCAAAGGGTGTCTCCCCAGTTGGCCCCCGAGTGGTTGTTACGGACGCCACTTTCCTTGACTGCCTTCCAAATTCTTGGTGAGTGCTTTTAAGACAAGTTTGTTGGCGGCCTCGGCTTGTCCATTGCCTTGAGGATGGCTGACCGACGACTTCTTGTGTTTGACTCCCAACCTATTCAACTCCTCGGTGAAGGCATCAGAGAATTGTAGGCCATTGTCTGTCACTATAGTGTGCGGCACGCCAAAACGGCACCATATGTAGTCATGGATAAAGTTGATGGCGTTCTCTTCAGTGATCTTTGCTAGCGGTTTCGCCTCTACCCACTTGGTGAAGTAATCGACCGCCACAATTACATATTTGTTGCTCCCTTTGGCTAATGGGAATGGTCCAATGATGTCGACTCCCCACATGTCGAATGGCCATGTCGGTATGATCAAGCTTTGCTCTATGGCAGGTACTTTGGGTAAGTCGGAGTAGCGTTGACACTTGTCACACCTTTTTACGTAGGCTTGGGCATCCTCCCTCATATTTGGCAGTAGTAGCCAAGCGTGATGATCTTATCGGCAAGGGTTCTAGCCCCCGGGTGTCCCCCACAAACTCCCCCATATACCTCGGCGAGGAGTTTCTCGGTGCTTTTTGGCGCAACACATCTAAGGAAAGGTTTAGAGAATGACCTTCTGTACAGGATGCCATTCCAGACTATGTATCTTGCCGTCTTCTTTTTGATCGATTTGGCCTCTAACTCGTCCTTGGGAAGCTTTCCCTTCTCTAAGTAGTCCTTGTAGTCGTCGATCCATGTCCGTTCCTCATCATCTAAGAGCAAAATCTCGAGTCTTTCATAAGCAGGCTGGTCGGTGTAGATGATCAAGGGATCCGAGTCTTCAGCTGTTGCCATCTTTGAAAGCAGGTCGGCCTCCAGGTTGTATTCTCTACCAACTTGCCGTATATCCCAGAACTCAAAGTTCTTGGTCAGGTTTAGGACGAGGTCTTTGTACTTGGTCAGCATGTGGTTTCTCGGTGTTGTATTCCCCTTTAACTTGATTCACCACCAGTTGGGAGTCGCTGTATGCTATCACTCTTGTCGCACCAAAGAATTTGGCTCTTTCAAGTCCCAGGATTAGGGCCTCATATTCAGCTTGATTATTTGAGGCAGGGAACTTGAACCTGATAAAGTCACGTGCAACATGCTCGCCTGCAGGGCTAGTCAAGTAGACTCCGGCGCCGCCTCTACCTTGGGTAGTTGACCCATCGGTGTACAGGATCCAACAATTGGGTGGTAACTCTTCCAAGGGCTCTCTGTCCATAGGGGACTTCCTTTTTCGGGCAGTTAGCGTATGTTCATTTGTGAAGGCGGTCTCGACCAAGAAATCGGCAAGAGGTTGGGCCAGAAGAGTCTTCCTCGGCTTGTAAGTTATGTCGAACTCGGTCAGTTCGATCGACCAGTTAAGTAGGCGTCCTGAGCTGTCCATCTTGTGAAGTATTTTTCTAAGGGGGGTGTTGGTGTAGACCGTGATTGGGTGAGCCGAGAAGTAGGCTCGTAACTTTCTGGCCGCAATTACCAAGGCATAAGCAATTTTTTCAGCGTTGAAGTACCTGCTCTCGGTATCTGACAGTGCTTGCTGACGTAGTAGACCGGTTTCTAGATACCGCTTTCTTCTCTGACCAGCACGGCTGCTACGGCTCGATCGGTTGCTGCTAAGAAGACGTACAATGTCTCACCCATGACCGGGCTGCTAAGTAGGGGTTGAGAGCCGAGATAGTCTTTTAGTTGCTGGAACGAGGTCGAGCACTCTGGCGTCCAAGCAAAATCCTTTGCTCCCTTCAAGGCTTTAAAAAAGGGGAGGGATTTTTCTGCCGCTTTAGCGATAAACCTACCGAGTGCTGCTACTCTTCCGTTCAACCTTTGAACCTCTTTGATACAAGTCGGCTCGCTCATATCGATCAAGTCTTGGATCTTTTCCGGATTAGCCTCGATGCCTCGCTGAGAGACCATGAAACCTAGAAACTTGCCCGCGGTCACCCCGAAGACGCACTTGCTAGGGTTGAGCTTCATATCGTTAGCTTTCAAGTTGTTAATGGTCTCTTTCAGATCTGGTATATGGCTACCGAACTTGGTCTTGATCACCATGTCATCAATGTAGGCCTCCATGTTCCGGCCTATCTGAGTTTTGAAGACCTTGTTCACCATCCTCTGATACGTGGCTCCTGTATTCTTTAGGCCGAAAGGCATCATGACGTAGCAGTATACGCCGCCTGCGGCTTGAAAAGCCGTCCTTTCTATATCGTCCTCGGCCATTTTGACTTGATGATAGCCAGAGTAGGCGTCCAAGAAACTGAGGGTCTGATGGCCGGCAATGGAGTCTACGAGCTTGTCAATTCTGGGGAGGGGATAGATATCTTTGGGACAGGCCTTGTTTAGGTCCGTAAAGTCCACGCACATCCTCCACTTGCCGTTGTGCTTCTTTACCATGACGACGTTCGCAAGCCACTCGGGGTATGTTGCCTCCCTTATGATGCCGACTTTGAGGAGTTTATCGACCTCGGTCTCAATTGCTTTCTCCTTGTCGGTAGAGAAGACTCGTCTTGCCTGCTTGACCGGTTTGAAGAATTTGTCGACTTCCAGTTTGTGGAGAGCGACAGCTTCCTTTACTCCCATCATGTCATCTACTTTCCAGGCAAACACGTCCAAATTGTTTTGGAGTAGGGAGATGAGCTCTTCTCGTTCTTGTTGGGAGAGTTGCTTCCCAATCTTTACTTTTTGATCTGGATAGTCTGTGTTGATGACGACCTCATCTAACTGATCCACTGGTTTGAGTTCGGGCCCGTCTCTAAACTCTAGGGTCTCGACAATGATCTGCTTGACCTTCTCTTTGTCCTCCCCTTCCAAACTCAGGTTTTCCATGTCCAACAGTTTCTCGATCTCGGTTTCCATATCAGTCGGCTGTGTGGCCCCCGAGCTAGGGACGACGGCGAGTGCCAAGTTGTCCGTAGCTGTGTTCATCGAGATGTAACCAAAGCCGTCTAAGCCGTAGGTAACCTCGGCCCTAGTTGGGACGTCGTTGTCAAAAATAGCCCTCTCTTCAGGTTCGTCTTCAACATTCGCCAATATAACACCGATATGTGGCGTCGAGGTTGTAACTGTGGTTGATTTTGAAACCGTGATTCTTTTATCAGGAGTATCAATCTCCATCTTGGCCTTTGCTTTCCTGGACTTCATCACATGCTCCAAAAAATCTCTCGGCGACCCTGGGACGCACCCAATTCCAGCCGGGGTGGGGAACTTCACCCTCTGGTGAGGGAGGGAGGCAACCAGACCCAACTTTCCTTGACTGGGTGCACCTAGGATAGCATGGTAATCACTGTCTAGATCCATGACTATGAAGGTGACCGTGGCCGAGGTCTTGTAGGGATGAGTGCCGACTTCCAAGAGTAGGTCGACGGTTCCTTTTGCATCGGCCTTATGATTAGTGAACCCTTCTAGCCTTCCATTATATGGGGTCAGCATTGTATCGGGAAGTTCCATCTCTTTAAAAGTGCGATAGTATAGCACATCCTTAGCTGCTCCGGAGTCTATGAGGAGCCTGTCCGACTCGCAATTATCAATGCGGCTTGTGATGACCAATGGTTGTTCTCTCATGGCATGGTTTCCCGCCAACTCATTCGGAGAAAAACTGATCACTTCCTCCCTCTCATGGATCCAGGGAGGGATGTGGAAGACTTTACTTAGCTCGTAAATCTGCTCTTTGAGTTTCTTGTTTGATGAAATTTCCTCTCTGATCACGCCTATCAACCTAGCCCGCGGTGGTCTGTCGACCTGGTCATTGTTTTTGTCTTCTTCCCTTGGGCGTTTATTGTCTTTGGTCGGCCCATTTCTGCAGAATCTTCTTCAGGGCAAAACAGTTCTCGGTGTCGTGACCGTTATCTCTGTGATAGGAGCAATACTTTGTGGTATCCCTTGGGTATTTCGGGTTGTCTTTTAGAGGCTTGGGGTTGGGGAGATCCACCAGATTCATGATCTTAGAGATCGGTTTATTGAATGTGGTGAATGTCTCGGTTCCCCTGGTCCTGTTTTTGCCCTTGCCGTTTCCCCCGTTGGTCCCCGTTATGTGACTTGTCATGATCTCGGTCTCGTTCTTTATGACCATATAACGTCTTTTTCTTCTCCTCGGCGATGGCCGTGGCATAAGCGACGTGGTACAACTCGGCTTTGGTGAGGGGCTCTCTGACCGACAATTCATAAGTTAGATGCTCTGACCTGTGACCATTCGTGAAGCATACAATTATCTCCCTGTCGGTCAGACGCTCCTCTATTGAGTCGGCAAGGTCCCTGAACCGGTTGTAGAAGCTCAGGGTGGACTCGTTCTTGCTCTGGACCATGTTGGCTAGGTCAGACAACCTTTTCTTTCTAGCACCAGCAGTAGCAAAATATTCCAAAAATTATGATTTCAACTTGGCAAAGGAATTGATGCTGCTTTTCTCAAGGTCCATGAACCAGGACCGAGCTGCCTTGGTTAAGGTGCTTGCAAAGGCCTTGCACAGCACGTCATCCTGATTGGACACTAGGGCCATGGTGGCCTCAAAGGCTTGGATGTGATCCAGAGCATCGGCGTTGCCGGAGTATTTGTCTAGATGTGGGAGCTTTAACTGCGGATTAGGTTGTGCATCCTTAATCCTCTGCGCGAAAGGGCGCATGGCATCGTAATCATTATTGGGTTTCCTATGCCCCTGATTCATCATCTCAATGTTGTTGAGTCTTTCTCTAAGGTCAATAATGTCCCTTGTGCTGAATGCCGAGGTGTGACTGGAACTGACCATGCTTCGATCACGGCGTCCCCTTTCACCTTGGATCGGTTCAAGGCGATGCCTTGAAGGAGTACGGCGAGGTGGAGTGTGTCGGGGCGGATCCTGCCGGGGTGGGGTGCGCCTTGGTGGATCTAGTCTGAGAGGCGAATGACGTCGGGCGTCCCCACGACGTCTTTCCCCTACAATTCTCACTCCAGGGGATTCATCTTCTTGTTCTTCCCGACGGCGATTAATGTGGTCCCTCAGATCTTCATCTAGATTGGGTCTTCCTAACCGTCCGTCTTGGCGACTTACTCGGCTCCGGGGAGGCATATCCCGTCTACAATTTTGTAGGGGCTCCCTTCTGCTCACTCTGTCATCCAGATTTGTCCCCCTCGTTCCAGATGGCTGAAGTAGGTTAGCCATGGAATTTTCGGGGTCAAGATCTAACAGGGCCCGCTGGGCTTCGGCTAGCTGTTGGAGTGTGTGAACGTTCTGTTGAAGCAACGCTCTTTTGTCCAATGGCGGTGGCTGTGATGGTCCTGCCCCATTATTGCGGGATCCTGTCCGTCGGCGACGCCTGTATTGGTTAACAACATTGGGGGCCGGACCCTTTGAGCGGGTATGCATCCCTCCCCCTTGTGCGGGTGCCGTAGGTGGGAGCCTCTGGTTCTGTGCAGCAGCGTTTGTGTTGTCGGGGGGCGGTGCATCCCTTGTGGTTTCTTTAGAAGGGGTGACTTCTCGCCCGTCAACCAATTCTTCGGCCATGGTCTTGGAATTGTCTGACTAAAGAACTGATCAATCGACTTCCCGGCAATGGAACCAAACTGATGACGCCAAAATCTGGTTGGATCAGCCTTCGTCTAGCGGGTCGGATAATCCCAGCAACAGTTCTTGATGGCCGAATCTGCACACACGAAACAAACGTAAACTACACCGGGGCTTCACCGGCGAAGGCCCTCCGGTGTAAGAATAAGGATATGGGTGATTAGAAATAGAGAATCAATTGACTAGATTAGAGCCAAAAGTTCATTACCCTTTTCCTGGGTAGAGGACCTGTTTATATAGGCGTGGGTGTATGAGTTCTGACTTGCTAGGAAAGCCAGGAAGCCCGTGGTGATGTAGGACTCATATTCCTTGGAGATAGACTCCTGATAAGGATGAACTAAGCCCTGTTATCTGATAGGAGAGTTATCTTGGTTCAGATAAGGACTCTTAATTTTAGAGTTGTAATATAACTCTGTAAGAGGTTTCCCGACGATAATGGGAAGTTTACGATGTAAGTCGGCCTGTCATCTAACTCGGCTCGTCATAGAGGCCGGCTAGGGATTAGGCTTTCTCGGACTCGGCCTAGGCAAGGACTGCCTGCTCGGCCTTACTGATGTCGGCCTATGAGAAGATGTGCCTTATTGTACGAACCTTATGATGTATGGGCCTAGAGTTTATGGGCCCCATTTAACCAGGTCGGTTTATGTCGTTCATAACACTTTTTTTTCTCCCAAAATTAACATAGGATTGACAACTAAAAACTAATGTTACATTTTATAAAAAATGAATGTAACATATTTTTTTTCTTAATTGTAAGAGTTTATATTCCTAAATGTAACATTATATATGAAATGTAACAATTTTTTATTGAGAAAGTAACAATTGAAATGCAAACCTATTTTTTTTTTGTTTGTAAAAACTGATCTTACCTTTAACAGTAGAAAGTGTTACTTTTTGAAGATGAAAGTGTTACTTTTATCAGAACAGAGTGTTACATTTTCAGCTGACAGCAAATCAATTTGTTTTGTGTGTAAAAAATGTATTTTTTTTTAAAAAAATCAAACTATATCATGACCTATTTAGTTTTATTCGTCTCGTCGAAACGAACACAACGGTATTTTTAATTTTTTTTTTTCGACCTATAAATCACAAACGGGCGGGTTGACCCGCGGGTCACGCCCGTCGCACGGCGTACACCCGCCGTTCCTGAGAATTTGTCCCCGAAGAAACTCTCACTTTGATCCCAGGTTCAAACTCTCTCTCTTCTCTCGTCTCTGCATTCGATAATTTGGGGAAACCATGGATGAAGAATTGCTGGAGCTTCAAAGACAATTCGAATTCGCTCAACAAGCAAAATCAAGCATTCGATTATCCGAACGCAACGTCGTCGAACTCGTCCAGAAACTCCAACAACTCCGTATCATTGACTTCGATCTCCTCCACACCGTCTCCGGCAAAGAATACATCACTCCGGTACTTCCTCCTCCCTCGCCGTCAAGAAATTTTTTCTAATTGCTCTTCAATTTTTGTTCATTTCGTGTTTTTTTTTTTCTTTTCAACTTTTTGATAGGATCAATTGAGGCATGAAATGGTGGTGGAGATAAATAGATTAGGTCGTGTTTCGTTGATTGACCTTGCTGATACGGTTGGCGTTGATTTGTACCATGTGGAGAAGCAAGGTCAAAATATTGTATCCAGTGATTCGTCCCTTATGTTGATCAATGGTGAAATTATTTCGGATTCTTATTGGGACAACGCCTGTGAAGAAATCAATGAGCGGCTTCAAGAGTGCAGTCAAATTGCACTTGCTGAGATTGCTGCACAATTACAAGTTGGTTCAGAGTTGCTTGTGTCTGTTTTGGAGCCCCGGATTGGAACTTTGGTAAATTGCATATTTCAACTGTTATTTTTGAGTTGGCAGTTTTATGTTTGATGCAGAGATGTATAAATATCCTTATTGTTCACTTCATAAACTTTTTGCAAGTATACATTGGAATATAAAATTTCTAAAGGTGAAAATTCATGTAGGTACATTTTTTTTTGAGCAATGCTAGGGGCACAAAATAAGCTCACAAAATGAGGTGGCGATATTTTATTGGTTGCATCGATAATGGACCCGCCACACTCTACTTAAAAACACCAATAAAATCATTACACCTAGGATTTTGTGAGCAAGATTTTGTGCCCCTAGTATTATTCTTTTTTTTTTATAAGATGATGGACATCCATTTGGGGACAAAGTTCTTTAGAAAAATGACATTGACTTAGGGGCAGAGTGAGTAATTGCTTTGTAATAACTAAAGAATAGTTGTTTGATATAATTTGGCAAGTTATTTTTAAATATATAAGCTTAAGAATATTGTCTTAGATTTTGGATTCTCTTTAGTATTAGTTTCGGTGGGGTTTTTGAAGGGTGTCAAATTCGTTTGATGCTCGTTCAAGCTTGGTGGGGCAGATCCTTCACCGTGTTCATTATGTAATGTAAATGACCCAAATCGTAAACTCGATTTATTGGCTTTGCCTTGATTACAAACTAGAGTAGTTAAGTTAGGACTGAGTCCATGGGTGGTCTTCCAATTCGAACATTAGTTTAGGACCGTTTTAAAAGAAATCCAAGTTTGAGTCAGTTTGCTCTGATACACTTCAACCCTTTGGTTTTGGCTTCTACGCTGTAATTGGTTTAAGACCTGTATGGATTATCTTTCCGTTTGCCGCAGCCTTCATCTGAGTAAGCAATCATATACTAAAATAATTTTAAGCAAGGCCTAACTACCTGCGCTTGTTATGATAGGATATTTTTTTAGCTACTAGAATTCCCCATGTAATTGATTATTTTGGCATTTGAGCCACAAAGGCATAACTGCTCAAGAGCTGTATAAAAGGAACAATACTTGTGTCATTTATAAGCCACGTCGTCTGCATAAACGAACCTAAAACCATGATATGCGTAAGTATATGTCATGTTGTGTAGGTGAAAGGTAGACTTGAAGGCGGACAATTGTATACTCCTGCATATGTTGCACGTGTTAGTGCTATGGTCCGAGGTGCAGCCAGGGGCATCACTGTCCCAATGAACTTATCGGCATTGTGGAGCTCATTGCAGCTATTGCTTCAAGAGATGGACGGAGCCAGTGGAGTGGCTGTTGAGGGATCATTTTTCCAATCATTGTTCAATAGCTTGGTGAAGGAAGGGCAAATTCTTGGATCGATTCGTGCTGGAGTTCATTGGACACCCACTGTATGTTACATACTTTCTTTATAGATCTTTATCTTTGATCTCATATGCAAATTCTGACATACACATACTCCCTCCATCCCACTCAAATTGTCCACGCTTGAGAAGTCCAATAATTAAGGGATGTAAAAGTATACTTGGAGTTGATCACAAGTACAAAAATTCTTGAGCATACACAAGATGTTCATTTCACATTTGGAGGTTAAATTTGAAATTTCATGTAAGCTGAAGGATTTTTTTTAAGTGGATTCTTTAAGTAGAGCATCCAAAAATGAGATATTCAACTCTTGGCATGGGAATGGAGGAGTGACTTAATTCACTATTTTTACTGATTTTGATAATATTAATGGATACTTTTCTTTTAATAAAATATTGCAACCTGTAACTAACATTGAGTTCATTTTACAGGTATTTGCCAACGCTCAAAGGGATTGTGTAGACTCTTTCTTTTCACAGGTACGAATCCATGCTCCTTAATTAGTTAGTCATTTCTTTGATTTGGAGTCTATGGTAATGTTTGCATATACTTAAATGTACCTTGTGAGGAATGGTATTCATGTTGATTTTTGTCCAATTAGAATCTTTGCATCTTTGTCTACATGAAGAGCATTTCCCACCAAAAGATCTGGTTTCCCGGGAACTGATTACAGAAAAGTTTTGTCCAGGTTTGAAAGATAAAATACTGCTGTGGTTTGATATAGAAGAATTATCTGGCAAGAAGTTTGAGAAGAGTGGTTTGCTGATATTACGTCTGTGGCATGCATGAGTATAGTAGACAAACAATAATCATGATTAGCTCTTTGGTGTATTTGGTTTGAGGGAAGCGCTAGGATTTGTGATGATCTAGTCCTTCATATCGATCACCAGTGAACATGGTGAAGTTTCTCACTTCACTTGGGTCATCGCTCTTTTTTCCCCTTGAAGTAGTTGCCTTGTCCAGTTTGTGGGTTGGCAGGCACTTTAGTTCAAGCTAGTGTTATTTCTTGGTGCTGTCTTGTTGGTCCAGCCGTTCTACTGGTCTTTGTTTTTTCCGCTGATGATCATGCCGACTCCATGTCCGTTACCCTCTCTCTATTGCTCTTCTTTCCACTATTGATCCGCCTTTTGCTATTAAGAAATAGAAATAAAAAAAATTTCTCAAGGTTTCTGCAAACAAAAAGACGTTGATTAAGCAATCTTCTAAAGCAGAAGATTTGGGAATTACATAAAAAAAATCGAGTGCAATTCAGAGCTAATTTTTTATGTGAGAGTTGCAATAGAATCTGATTATGATCAACCATCTCAATGATAATTATTCTCTAAAAGCTCCTCAAGAAACATTATAATTGATTTCAAATTTGGTGGACCATCAGGCCTGCAAAGAGCTCAAATGCGTATGTGTGGAGGCCATGATATATTTCTTTATGAAGCTGCAAATCAAAGGTGATAGGTGTGGACTAATCCGTGGTCCATCACAGAATGATTTAGAGAAGGCTCCTTTGGTCCCTCATTTGAACAACTTTACGCTTTAGCCCAAACTTTCTAGTGGCAATGTTGACACCTTGATGTTGTTTCTCATTTGAGAGAGTCAAATGGCGTGATCCCGATTAGGACTGACCTATTTCTCTCTGTAGCCAGATATTAAAGATGATCGATCAGACTAATTCATGTTTCATCATAGAGATCTTGAAATCATATATTTCTCTAAAGTTTAGCTTTTCACCCTAACTTATAAATGCAATGTTGATGATCTTTGAGAGAATTTAAATGTTGTGGCTAATCCTTCGCCTTCGCAGTCTTCTCTTTCTTGCTTGCTAAATGGATACTAGCTCCTATTTTGGTCTATTTTTTGATTGATATATTTACTTCTTTACATGGAGTAAATGTTTACATTGAAACACGTATGCCAATTATATTCGTTGAAGAGATAAACCTGGGGCCTCTCACTATGATTGGCTGAATCTCCATCTTAAACTTTTTTCTCATAATAGTATCCGAGTGTGTTTCTTGAGCCATATGAAACTATAAGCAGAAAAAGGTCTCGGATAATGGTCCGAAGCGTTAACTGAGATTGGTTTTTCAAGTGCATGGAAGAAGAATTCATATAACTTTCTGTTCCTTCTATGGATGTAAATAAAAATCATCTCAAGTTTTATTATTAGGTCTGTATGAATAACAAAGCTTGATGTCTACCAACACCAGCTGTAGGTACGGAAATAATTGGAATAGGCTTTGGGAGAATTGAGACAGTCACCTAGAGGTGAGACAGTGGCCTCTGCTGATGGTCAACTGATACACTTTTTGATCTTGAGACCCAACAAAGTCACTAATATTGAAGGGAATTACCTCGTATAACTTTCTGTTCCTTCTATGGATGTAAATAAAAATCATCTCAAGTTTTATTATTAGGTCTGTATGAATACCAAAGCTTGATGTCTACCAACACCAGCTGTAGGTACGGAAATAATTGGAATAGGCTTTGGGAGAATTGAGACAGTCACCTAGAGGTGAGACAGTGGCCTCTGCTGATGGTCAACTGATACACTTTTTGATCTTGAGACCCAACAAAGTCACTAATATTGAAGGGAATTACCTCGTATCTCTATTGTGGATGATTAAAAACACATTGCACATGGTCAAGGGTTGTAGATAAAACGAGTTTCTGGAAAACCGTAGGTCTTCTAGTTATCAGGGATGGTAGAACCTAAAAAATACATAATCAAATATTTGGGTCATATATTGTTATTGGAGTAAACTACCAAAATGACACGCGTACTAACAACTTTTTACATATTTACCTGCGTACTAACGAAACAACCAATCTAACTTGCGTACTATAGACAAAATAACCAAAATAACCAAAATCGTTAAAATAGTTAATGAAATTTAACGAACGTTAGTTTTATAACAAATGTTACTATCATAATTTTCAAATTGCCCCCATAACTACAAACCTTTTCTTTTTGAAACAATTAACTACAAATTTTAATAATTATGTTTTGGATTTTTTATTTCAGATTTATAATAAAATTAGTATTTAATAATTTTTCAAGAAAAATGATAGAAATATACAGTTGAAAAATTCTATTTCTTAATAATTAAATCCAAAATCTATGATCTAAAATATGTCATAAAAACATGTAATATTGCTCACAATTATAATATTTAAATCTGATTTCAACAATACTATTTTATGTTCAACAAAATTCAATATCCATTACTTCCTCCGTCCCAAAACCATCACCTCCACCGCTGCCATCGCAGCGGCAGCCACAGCCGCCACCAATTAGACATCAAAAATTCTATAAAACGGAATTGATTATCAAATTACAAGATATAACAGGCTAAACTTTGAGAGAAAAGTCACATATACTTATAAAACAAACACCATTTCTTGTTGGAAAATTCGAAAATCTCTTGCCATGTTCATCCTCAGATCTTCTACCAGTTTACCTCCAGATCTACCCACAAACAAGAAGAAGAGAAAAATGAAAAACACAGTTTCTCAATTTAGCCACAAAAACCCAGATTTGCACCACAAAAACCCAGATCTCTTGCAATGTAAATATTTCTAGATTTGCCAATTTCTGGACAAACACACGAACACAAAGCCGGTGCTTTCGGTGAAGGGAAGAGACAGTGCGAGAGAAGGCCCTGAGAGAGTACCTGAAAGAGGGCGGAGAATCGGAGATGGCGGGGGTCGTACTGGCGGTGGAAGAACGGTTTGTAGGACACAAGCACAAACCCATAGATGGTACTTGCCGTGGAGAGATGATGCTTGTGGTTGTGACGGGGACAACAGGTGCGGGAAGGAGTGTTGGTGGAGGAAAGAAGGGGAGAAGGAAGAGATGGCAGGGGGTAAGGTTTGTTTTTATGGGGCAATTTAAAAATTATGAAAGTAATATTCGTTAGAAAACTAATGCTCATCAAATTTTATTAACTTTTTTAACGATTTTGGTATTTTGGTTATTTTGTCTATAGTACGCAAGTTAGATTGGTTGTTTCTTTAGTACGCAGGTAAATATGTAAAAAGTTGTTAGTACGCGGGTCATTTTGGTAGTTTACTCATTGTTATTGTAAACAAAAATGCTACAAGATGGGTTTCTATAGAAGACTAAGAGAATTAATTTATATATAAATGCTGTTTTTTGTTCTCGAACTGAGGCTTTAGGTAGAAGTATGAAATTTTGGAATGCATATCAATTTCTATGAATCAGGTTGGGCCACAATTCCATTAGGGATAAAGAAAAAGAAATATTGACACATAATATAGGTGGAAGTGGAATGCAACAATGACTATACTTAGTTCCTCAATGAGTTGAGGATGTGTTCTCGAATTATGGGAAATTGAAAGGGTGATGTGTTGAGAATGCATACTATACCACTTATGAATTATCATTATGTGGTCCTCTTTGTAGAAAAAAGGTATAAATTGGAACTTCTCTCGATAATGGTTTTGTTTGAGAAGCTCATACTGAACTATCCTTCGAATTTGTAATATATCTCGAACAAATATTTGTAATATATCAGGATCTAAATCATATATTAACCCTGATAATGCCATAGTCCCACTTGTTTAAATGTGTTTTACATAGCTCAATATGTTCTAATACGACTATATAGTTATGTTCAATTCCATTGAAAGGAGGATGAAATGATTATTATTTGACAAACTATTATTTGTCTTATATGGTAATTGCATATCATCAGTTCGATATTTTGGTGAAATGAATGTAATTAAGTTCCAGAGAAGCTATATAAGCAATTTTTTCGAACGTACATAGGTTGTAAATGGAAAATTCTTAAACCAGAGTTCATAACATATTTGTAAGAAAAGTCGATTTGTAAAAGAAAGTCAACTTTTTGGAAGTTCCATCACAAAAATGTTGCACTAGATGTAAGTGGCATTGTTTTCAAAATACTTGTTAAAATAGTCAATACTCCCTCCGTCCCACCTTAATCTACAATTTTGATGTTGAGCACGAAAATTAAGGAAAACGTGGAATAGGTGATGTGTTACGAGTGGTAGATAGTTGGGTAGGAGAGAGAAAGTGAGGTAGAGAATAGCAAGTGGGTAGTTGTTATGAGTATGGCATGCTTGTCACATTATTTAAAAAGTATTAAGAACTTTCTATTTTGGGATTTTGTAGATTAAAGTAGGACACCCAAAATGGCTATTTTGGTAAATTAATGTGGGATTGAGGGAGTATGTGTGAAAGAGTAAAATCATACCAACTCCCTCCTAAAAAGATAGCCTTAATTTTTTATGATCAATATAAGTGAACTTTGACCAAATATTAATGTCAATCTAATTATCATAGTGAAATTCTAAACTTGTTATTAATCATTGAATGATTTATCAATAACAATTTTTAGAATTTGATTGGGATGATTAGATTGACATTAATGGTTGGTCAAGTTCACTTGTGTTGACCATAAAAAACCAGGGATTAGCTTTCTGGCACGGAGGGGGTATAAGTTTTAAGAAAAATGAATAATAATCCCTTTATCCCGGAATAAATGTCGTCGTTTTTTGAACGTTAGTACGAAGGAACTTTGAGCATTAAATTTAGGTTGATTTAATTATCCCAACAAAATTGTAAAATTTGTTATTGATACACTAATATAAATACTATTAATAACAATTTCTAAATTTTGATTAGAATAATTACATTAACTTAAAATTATTGCTCAAAGTTCCTTCGTACCAACGTACAAAAAAAGGTGACATTTATTCCGGGACAGAGGTAATAGCAATATGGAAAATAATGATACCATATTATTGTAAAGGGATGTACAAACTTTTCAGTCTTTGGAGCTTTATCCTTTTATTTCTTGCGTTTTATCGATAAAGGTGATTGAAAATGATACGAATTTACTTGGATTGGATGAAAATACGGCGTTGAAGAGGCCGGAGTGGAGGGAAAAATTCATGTGGGTGATGGGGGTTGATTATTTATTTATTTTCTCTATATTATATGTTTATTCCTTTTGTTATAGCTCCGTCCCAATTTAAAGTTCTTAGTTTGACTTTACACGGAGATTAAGAAAAAGTAAATGTTGTGAGTATGAAAAGTAAAGTGGGAGAGAAAGTGGGTAGGGAGTTTTTGTTGTGAGAATGACAAGTGGGTCTCATTTTCCATTTTAGGTAATAAAGCAAAGTAAGAACCTTAAATTGGGACAAACTAAAAAGGAAAGTAAGAACCTTAAAGAGGGACAGAGGGAGTAATTTTTTTTAGTTTTATTCCTAACTATTTCTTCTTTTAACTTATTTTTTTTCTTACATCTTTTCTTTCACGATGACATATGAGAATTCATGTTAGCCGACCCCGAATTATTTTGGGACTAAGGCTTTGTTGTTGTTGTTTTATCGATTTCAAGTCATCTGGCAGTTTATTCTCTTGTATGTTTTGATATTACAGAACTCTTTTATCAGCTATGACGCTCTTCATAAGCTTGGGATTATGCAGCCTGTACAATTTCTCCAGGTATTGAAATGCTTAAACCATTGCACTGAATTGTTTCTTGACTGATTATCTGTTGGCATGATATTCCATTTAGAGGAGTTTCACAGTTCTGTTATCTAATCGGAATTGTTTTCATCCATGGGGATTTAGTCCAGATATCCTGAAGGTGTAGCTTTGGTTACTATATTTGTTCACCCCTCAACAATCGAAATGCTGGATGCTGCTGCAGAGGATGCCATAGAACGTAGTAGCTGGTAAGGGTTGGTTTTCCGAATGGTCAGATATCCTCTTGCTATTTTTGAAGTACCCCGTTTTGAAATATTGTCATCAAATCTTAGTTTGCACTCTTATTCCATGTGGACTATTAGAAGACAATTTTCATTCTGTTTTGCATCTTGAGTACCGGTGATGTGCATGACGTATGGAACCCATGTTTCTGTCGAAATATTCATGATCTGGCTTTGAGTCATTGGACGATTTCTTTGTTTTTTGCCTTAGGCCTGATGAAGGAAAATATTGTTTATGTTTGACAGCCAATAGGAATACAGAGTTCTAAAAAAATCATGTATTTTTGGAACCCTTCCTATCCATTTTGGTGGAATTACATACTTCCTCTGTCCACTAAAAAAGGCACTTCCGTTTTCGACATGGGGATTAATAAAATGTGCAAGTGTTGTGAGTATGAAAAGTGAAGTAGGAGGGAGAAGGTGTGGTAGGGAAAGTAAATGGATAGGTTGTTGCGAGTATGTAAGTGGGTTCCATTGATTAAAGAAGCATTTTAAAGTTTCCATTGGGAAAGTGTAATTTTTAGTGGACGCCATTTTGGGTAAAGAGTGCAACTTTTAGTGGGACGGAGGTAGTACGGAGGATACTAGCCCCGTTAAAGAGTATCTTTCTTTCTTTAGTCAGCAACCTGGAAGACAATTCTTGCTGGTGATATTGTGTGGGAAGATGAAAAGTGTTGGTGTATTTCTGTTGTATGTGTGTGAGGAGTGAAGGGATGAGCAACCTTCTGTTGCATTCTGTCATATGAGGGGCTTGTGGAGCAGTAACCTTTCCTTGTTAGCATATTGTGGACTATGCTTCTCTGTTAGAAAATTTCTTAGCATCTTGGCATTCTCATTTCAGCTTCAAAAGATAAGTTTGGAAAGCTGCTCCATATTGCATCACGCTGACCCTTTCAATGGTGAGGGATAGGAAAAACTTCGAGAGAATCGGTTTGAAGAAACATAAGCATTTTTTTGGGTGGGTGGGTGGGTGGGTAGGGCTCTTTGATATTTACTCATTCAGTCTCGTGCATTCTCATGCTTTATTAGCTTTAGCCAGTGACTTCCTTGTGTAAAAGCCTGCTTCTCTGGATATTAATTGAATGACTCAATTATAGTGTGCTGGCAGTTCAATGGGTCTTCTTGTGACATGTTTCAAGATTCTCGCATATATTTTTCTGAAACTCATTGTGAGATTTTGTGGTGGTGTAGGATGATAAAGTACAAGTGTAGGGGGACCATCCAATTAAACTTGGAAATCTCACATTGCATGACAAAAAATTGGAAATATCAAGAATGATGAAAAGTTTCCAGTATGATTGCGAATTGAACCAACTCTCTGGATATTATATACTCCCTCCGTTCCGGGTAAATTGCAACATGGAAGGGGAAGCACAAAAATTAAGAAAGGAGAATAATGAGTGGTTGGAAGGAAGAGAGAGAATAAGTGGAGAATAATGAGTGGTTGGGTGGAAGAGAGAGAATGAGTGTAGAATTATAAAAGTAATAAAGAGTTTCCTTATTTGGCATTGTTGCAACTTAAGTGGAATGCCCAAAATGGCAAATTGTTGCAACTTACCCGGAACGGAGGGAATATATATATATATATATGTATATACTCCATCTGTCACGGAAAGTTTATCCCATTTTGACTTTTTATGGTCAACATAAATGAACTTTGACCAAGCATTAGTGTCAATCTAATGACTCACAATGAAATTTTAAAAATAGTTATTGATAAATCGCTTAATGATTTGTCAATTACAATATTTGGAAGTTCACTAGAATGATTAGATCGACATCAATGTTTGTGGTCAAAGTTCATTTATGCTGACCATAAAAAGTCAAAATGGGACAAACTTTCCGAGATAGAGGGAGTATATAAAGAAAATCCGCTTATTGTACTAAAGTGACTGGAGTTGTATGGGCCCAACCGATAACCTCACAAAACCTCATCTGTAGCCTTTACTAACCACAGATAAGAGGCCCCAGAGCAGGATAACCAAAAGTGCATTCAGTGGTTGAAGGCATGCTTTTGCTTCAAGTTCTCCATCTCCTCGCTTCTCATCCCTGTCCTTGTCTAACTAGATTGCAGCTACTTTTACGAGGTTCCACAAGATGTTGGTCACACTGAATCACATTTTGATATTCTTATCTTGACCGCATGTTACAATATCTTGCCTTTGTCAAACTTGCCAGTCTTTTTGATTGATGATGAAAAAATGATTATTAAAGGGCGTAAAGTGCACATTATACAATATCTTATATAGCCATTTGATTTATATGCTTTACATTCATGGCAAGGCACCTGCTATTGATTTAATGTTCTTTGATGAGTGAATCATGCATTAAAAGATTTTACCAAGGGCTTGAATCTAAGCATCAAGAAGGCAAACTTATTTTTGGACAAAGAGATGCACTCAGTATTGCTTTTCATTCCTCCTATCAATTTTAAGCTTTCTATTTTACGACATCTGTGACACTTTTCACTTCCCTCATATTCATTATATTTATGATAAGACTATTGTTTGAATGTAGGATTGATTCACTTTCAGTTTTACCAGCTTCGTTTGCTTCCCAAGATGCATCTAAACTTCTCTCCCTTTGTCCATCTGTGCAAGTGGCCCTTAAGGTACTGCTCGGTATCCTGATACGTTTTCTCCATGTGCTTTATTGTGTTGCATGCTTACTTATTTGTTTATTCTTCGTTTCTGTCAGTCTGATAAAGCTCTTGTCTTGGGGGAATCGTATCTTTTCAGCAGTGGATTTGTCAAGGTAGGACTTGTATTTTTTACTTATCACAGTATCTGTTCAGTACCTGTTTTTAGGTAGTTCATGTCCTCTTTGTTCTCTGCCACACTAAATGTACCATGTGTGATATGAATTCATATACTCCGTATTGACTACAGCTCATAGCTAAACCCGATCACCACCCTTGAATCTGTCTCAGTTTCTTGAAGGAGAAATCTTGATGCTCCAGCCCATAATCTTCAGTCAAGCTCTTCATGTTTTGAAATATGCAGCTATTTTTTAATAGACAGCCCAAGCATAAACTGAGAATATGTTTTCCTAATTTCTATTGGTATCCATCATAGATAGCTAAGCTGCTAAAGTATTGTACACGGGAGTCTAAACTATGACCGTCAGGCCCGGTTTTGAGCCCGTGCAACCAGCCCAACTGCACAGGGCCCAATAATTTTTGGGGCCCCAAATTTTATATATTACTGTATATATATTAAACGCTGCACAACTGCAACGAACTTAAAGTTGCCCGAATGGTAAAAGGTGAATGTTGAAACCTGCCAAGCTCGATTTCGAGTCCCAGGCAAAGCGTTCCATTGTTTTCTTTAACCTTCTTTCCTTTTTGGACTTTTTTTTTTTTTCAACCTTCTTTCCTTCTTTGACTTTTTTCTCATTTTCATTTTTGGGATTCTTTTCTCCTATTTGGGCTTTTCACTCATTTCCATTTTTGGGCTCCCCCCTTCTTTTTCTTTTATTGTTTAGGCTTACATTCATTTTTTTTTCCAAAACCTTAATTAGAAAATAGAAAGTTGTGTTTTTTTTTTAATAACATATTTTAATTTTAATAAATTATTTGCTTATTACTTCAACATTATTGCAATCAATTTTTGGGCTTCCGTCCCTCCCTTCTTTTCTAGTTTAGGCTTTCATTCAAAACAAAATTTCAAAATCTTAATTAAAAAATTTGATTTATTTTAATAACATATTTTAAATCTAATAAATTATTTGCTTATTACTTGAATATTATTGCAATCATTTTATTGTGTAAATTTTTTAAATACTAAGGGCCCCAATTTTAACATTTTGAACAGGGCCCCTATAATTATTGAGACGGGCCTGCCGTCAGCCATGTCCACGACTCCAAGTACTTGCACCTGATTTTTTGGATCTTTTTGAGCGGAATCCAAGTTCCTAAGATTCATGGTTTTCCGCATCTCACTTTTGCTCAAGTGGCCACACCTAACACCTGCACACTTTTCCAAGTAACACAGAAACTTAAGTGGTCACTGTCCACTTCTTTGCTTTTAGCTGTAATATTTTGTTGCAGTTTGTTCAAAATTTCAAGAGTATGGTTTGTCCTGATAGTCGCCTTGTATGTGTTTCACTAGTCCTCCCTGCCACTTTACGATACATTGGTTGTTGAGAACTTGGTTACCTACTAACCTTTGTAGAACAAACTCATTTTGTTTGATTCCTTTTCTCTTCTTGTTAGGATTCTGCGCATGCATTTTATTATGTCTAATCTTAGTTCTGCTCATTTTTTACTTCCGTCGCCTTTTTTTATTTATATTAATGATGTAATGATTCAAATGGCAGGAGCTGTTTGATAGCATGGAGAAGGAGGTGGAAACCTTGAATAATTCGTCTAGCACTGTGGTATCTGATGATTTGCGTGCAGTCAAAGGAGCTAAAGTTACTCATGAATCAACTAGTAGCGTAGCTGATTCAATGGCCATTGTTAATGAGAGTGGAGATGGCAAGCAAGCGTTAGAGAAAGGATCAAAGAAGAAAAGGGGGAAATTGTCTGGAAATACTAAGACAGATGCAGCTGAAAGTGCTCCAGATTACCAAGACTCTTTTCCTACTAAATCTAAGAAAAACCAAAGAAAAGGCAAGATTGCATCTTCGTCACTAGTTTCAGATTCAAAGGCAGGTTCAAAGAAAGACGTGGACAAATCGAAAGAGGATAGTATTTCAGCGGAATGGCTGTGCCAGAAGATAGCCGCTCTAGTTCCAGAATTTGAAGATCAAGGTTCATCATGTTTGATTATTGACTATTCCTCGTACCTATCCTGTCATGTTCAATATATTAATTTGGGAGAACTCCGTTTTTGTCCATCGTACTTTGGGTCGTTTTCACTTTTACCATCAAACTTTATTTTTTCATTTTACCATCGTACTACTGACAATGGTGTCATTTTAAACCAAATTTGATATTTTATACCTAAATTTGTTTCAATTTTACCATCGTACTACAAACAATGGTGTCATTTTACACCCAAATTTGGTATAAAATGACACAATTGTTTGTAGTACGATGGTAAAAATGAAAAAAATAAAGTTCGATGGTAAAAGTGAAACATGCCCTAAAGTACAATGGACCAAAACGGAGTTTTCCCTATTAATTTCATGTGATTTGACAGAAAGGGTGATTCAATTTTGTAGGTATAGATGACGCCGAGTCAGTTATTGTATCTTTGGCTAATCATCTAAGACCCATGCTGCTCAGTTCATTGAACGCGAGGAGAAAAGTTGCATTCACAGGGAATGCTCAGAAAATAAGGCGTTTACTTGATAACTTGCAAAAGAAACTCGATGAGGTAGCTAGTTGCTAAATCTCGTTTACTGAAATTCCTACTTTTTGTTTGTAACATTTTCCCTTGCACACTAATTCATTTATGAGATCCCTTGTGGCCTTCCATTCCCCATTTCTGTATGTCATAGAAGTATTATCACACTCTTAAAGTCAAGCATCAACGCTACCATTATACCTGTTGCTAAAGTTTTGCCAACTTTTTATTGAATCATCGTTGAGAAGTAATATGAAACCTGATAGAAATGGACTTATATTTAATGCATTCAGACCATTGTTGTTATCCTGTGTGCCTAGATGACCCTGTCCTTTTTTTTTTGGATAGCGAGTAACATCTTTTCTTTAATGCCGCTGTCATTTACTATGTGTTCAGAATGATGAGCTTGTTTACAGGCTCTTATAACATTCCAACTCTTGTTTCTTGCAGTCATCAATGAAAATGCAATTATATGAGAAAGCCTTAGACTTGTTTGAAGAAGAACAATCAACCTCAGTAAGTTTTGTACTCAGGGTGTAAGTTTAGAAAGATTCCCATTATTGTTATTCATGAATAAAATATTCTTTGCAATGTTTCAGGTTCTTTTGCATAGACATCTGTTAAAGACCACAGCTACCGCTATGGTGGACATGCTTTTACTCAATTTGGTAGTGCATACCAGAATTCCTTCTTGATACACTTCTTTTCAATGCCTAAAATGAAATATAGTTCATGCAGTTGAAGATGGAGTCTGATTGTATTGGTTTGTAATGCAGGATATAATCAACAAGTTGAAAAATGGAAATGAAGTTGAGGACTCGGAAACTCAAGAATCTGTTTCACTTACTTCTGGGGAGAGATTTGCACTGGTATGCTCTTTTCTTCTACATCTGTGTAAGTTTTTATGGAAACTACTTTTCTCTTCAACGCCCTACTTTTCCTTCTCAGGCAAAAACTTCTCGGGAATACTATCGGTCCAGGCTATTGCATTAGTGGAAGCTTTGGAGGGGAAGGTCAGTGCTTTTTTATACAAAATACATTAATTCATGTGTCTTAAAGAGGAAAATAGGCGGAAGGAAACATTGGGTTAAGTTACAACTCATCTAATAGCTTAAGGTGTTAGATAGGAAATCAACTAGATATATGCCTTAAACACGCCCCCAACCGTCATGTGTGACCCATACCATTCACATATGGAGAGTTAAACTAACATGCCCCTCCAAGAATCTTAAACCAAACACGGGCAATCGCGCACCCACAATACTTGGGGTAACAAATATTGGTGGGATGACTTGGGCCTATGACCTTGCCAAACCAGAGATCCAGTACTATGCTAAGTTACCTGCTCATCTAAAAGCCTACGCTGTATATCAAGGGTTACTAGATGCATAATGCATTGCCTGCACTAACCTGGCCTGTGTGCATGAGTGTTTGCAGTTATAATTGCTCGTGTGTTTGTGTGCATGTATGTAAAGTGAGATCCTTTGTTGTACAGGCTCAATGTTAATTCTCCCTACTCATCTTGTCTCATTCCCAGCTACTTCCTGCAATCCTCTAAAATGGTTGTTGATCCTTTAAAAAAGTTCTTTATAGTGTACGCCAATTCATCCATAAGAGAGATTCATTAAATGTAATTTAATACTTGGTGATGCATGTGGCAGCGGGTGGATACATTTATGACCTCATTAAGAGCAATTGCAGATGAGAGGTAACTAATGATCTTCATTGAACTTTACTTCTTCTTTCAAAGCATTTCTGTTTTAATGAATGATGGAATTTAACTCAAAATGTTTTTTTTTTTGCCGTTTTCACAGTGGCTTAACCTTAAAAAAACTGGACAAGAAATTAGAACGAACTCTTCTGCATTCGTATCGCAAGGTATGAATACCGTTACCGTATTAGTTTTTCAAGATGTATGCAAACATAATTATGTTGGTTAGAAAGTATAAATGATGATACCAAAGAAGAGAACCACCATAATTGTATTAGAGTATTGCAATGTATATACTGTATACGTTGCCCATATACATGCAATACCCGTTGTCCCGTACACTTTAAACTACTTAGCATACTATCGTAACAGTAGCATGGTGTATGTGGTTAGTATGCTTTCCATCTGAATTTGAAGTTTTTTTTTTTTTTTTTACTTCAGAGGTTTCCTATATGAGAGTGCCAAGGAGACTGCATGTTAAGTAACCAACTCCTCTAAAACCTTAAGGTGATAGAGAGGCACCCACAATGTATATCATGCTTAGAAATTAACACTGCAATTATATGATTTTCCTCTTACTTGACCGCAGTAATACAAACAGTTATGCAATGCTCTCTTATTCTCTATTAACATGAGATGTATTAATACACACAGCAGCTGCTTTTAAAACAAAAATAATCTGCTACTAGATTTCCTTCCTACTATTCTTGTGGTATAATGAAGAATGTAGCTAACGGCACTCTTTTTTTCACCGGGGAATGATACATCTGAAAATAGAAGACTATGAATAGATGCCTTTATCAGTTGTACCCATTCCCTGCCCTGGTAACATTTCTTTTCGGATTCCAGGATCTATTATCTCAAGTTTCTGAAGAAACTGATCCTGTTACGATATTACCGAAAGTTGTTTCTCTACTATATATACAGGTGAGGTCAAATTTGGTGCTCTATGTTTTTACTTGGTAATGTAAAGTACCTTGCTAACAGATTTTTGCCTTGCTTGTTTCTACTATGATTTGTTTATTTCTTATTTTCATTATATATAGGTCTACAGTAGAGCTCTTCAAGCTCCAGGAAGGGCCATCTCAGTTGCTGTATCTCGATTGAAGGTAAAGGCGTAGTCCATTTGAATATTATTTGAGGATGGTAATGCACTTATGGTGCTTTGGAGAACTACTCCCTTCATCCCAAAATGGTTGTCCCAGAATGTTAGTCCCGTTTCCAAAATTAAGACTTCAAAATCACTGAATTTCCAAAATTTATATTTGGGATTATTAACTTGGGATGGAGAGAGTATATACTGGATTAAGTATTAGGGTTTCCTTTGACACTCTGCAATGTCGCCATTAGCCAGCTGACACCAAGTATTTGGTGGAAGCACTGTTTAATTTACTTTTAAGATGTCATGATCTTGATTGGTATGGGAGGGGGATGTTAGTCTACCTTAATCAATATGTGCAAGTATTGCAGGATAAACTAGATGATTCAGCATACAAGATCTTGGAGGACTACCATGGTGCAACTGTGAATCTTTTAACGCTCATGTCTGCTGCAACTGGAGATGTAAGTTTACATACTGTATATTGTCTGGTATCATTTTCAGCTTCTCGGAGTCAAAAATATAGTCTCACTTTTCATTTTGGTTTGTTCAATAATGATATTTTGTACCTTTGTTGTACATCAAACTTGTTAAACTTGACGTCCAATCTCATGCGGATCCTTTTATTAATGGTATTTTTATGCGTGTTTGTATGTGGCAGGAAGAAGATTGTACGGCTGATAGGATTTTGAGTAAAAGGGAGGTCCTGGAGAGTTTAATGCCTGCATTGAAAGGCTTGGTTTTGCGCCCTTCAGCATAGATTTCATCACTCAAACACTATCCAAAGCACCTACTACTAACAAATAAACAAAGTTGTGGTTTTGCAAGTCATTACCTCAGTTTAGGAGAGATTGTATGGCCTTGAACTAGAATTTTTATCTTGAGTGTAAGTACCTGGTATGGAAAAGATAACGTCTATAGTATAAATTAGAGATTTGGACCCTAGAACCCCTGAGTGAGATCAAAATCCCATAAAAACCCATGCCTAGATCAAAATCCCAGGTACACCCATTAACACTCAAAAGACATAACTACCCCTATCCAGTCCAGCCCCTATCCACTCCAGCCCACAGCCCATTCCAAAATTTAAAAGAAAATTCTAAAGCAACGCATGAGTGTGGAATCGAACATGTGACCTATGCTTGAACAATATTACCAAACCATTGAACCAAAGACATATTTGCTACGAATTAAATTATTTAATATAATAATCATTTTTTTCACATTTTCCAACTTTTATTAAAAAAAATAAATAACATTTTTTGGTCAAATCCGGTCAAACTCTCATAACTGATGTATAAGACATGCTCTACTCTTATAATTAGAGTATAAGACTCATTTTTTTCACATTTTCCAACTTTTAATAAAAAAATGAATAACATTTTTTGGTCAAATCCGGTCAAACTCTCATAACTGACGTATAAGACATGCTCTACTCTTATAATTAGAGTATAAGAATCATTTTTTTCACATTTTCCAACTTTTAATAAAAAAATGAATAATATTTTTTGGTCAAATCCGGTCAAACTCTCATAACTGACGTATAAGACATGCTCTACTCTTATAATTTGAGTATAAGACTCATTTTTTTCACATTTTCCAACTTTTAATAAAAAAAATAAATAACATTTTTTGGTCAAATCCGGTCAAACTCTCATAACTGACGTATAAGACATGCTCTACTCTTATAATTAGAGTATAAGACTCATTTTTTTCACATTTTCCAACTTTTAATAAATAAATGAATAACATTTTTTGGTCAAATCCGGTCAAACTCTCATAACTGACGTATAAGACATGCTCTACTTATAATTAGAGTATAAGACTCATTTTTTTTTCACTTTTTCCAACTTTTAATAAAAAAATAAATAATATTTTTTGGTCAAATCCGGTCAAACTCTTATAAGTGACGTATAAGACAAGTTTCACTCTTATAATTAGAGTATAAGAGTGAATTTTTTTTACTTTTTCCAACTTTTAATAAAAATATAAATAATATTTTTGGTTAAATGTAGTCAAACTCTTATAACTGACGTATAAGACCTGCTCTTCTCTTATAATTAGAGTATAAGAGTCATTTTTTTCACTTTTTCCAACTTTTAATAAAAAAATAAATAATATTTTTTGGTCAAATGTGGTCAAACTCTTATAACTAACGTATAAGACCGGCTATACTCTTATAATTAGAGTATAATAGTCATTTTTTTCACTTTTTCCAATTTTTAATAAAAAAAATAATATTTTTTGGTCAAATCCGGTCAAACTCTTATAACTGACATATAAGACCTGCTATACTCTTATAATTAGAGTATAAGAGTCATTTTTTTTCATTTTTTCCAACTTTTAATAAAAAAATAAATAATATTTATTGGTCAAATGTGGTCAAACTCTTATAACTAACGTATAAGACCGGCTATACTCTTATAATTAGCGTATAAGAGTTATTTTTTCACTTTTTCCAACTTTTAATAAAAAAATAAATAATATTTTTTGGTCAAATCCGGTCAAACTCTTATAAGTGGTGTATAAGACAAGTTCCACTCTTATAATTAGAGTATAAGAGTTAATTTTTTCACTTTTTCCAACTTTTAATAAAAAAATAAATAATATTTATTGGTCAAGTGTGGTCAAACTCTTATAACTAACGTATAAGACCGGCTATACTCTTGTAATTAGAGTATAAGAGTTATTTTTTTTCACTTTTTTCAACTTTTAATAAAAAAAATAATATTTTTTGGTCAAATCCGGTCAAACTCTTATAACTGACGTATAAGACATGCTCTACTCTTATAATTACAGTATAAGAGTCATTTTTTTCACTTTTTCCAACTTTTAATAAATAAATAAATAATATATTTTGGTCAAATGTAGCCTGCTCTACTCTTATAATTAAAATATAAGAGTCATTTTTTTTTTACTTTTTCTATATTTTAATAATAAATAATAATATTAGTTGGTCGTATTATCATCTCTTTATGCAAAGGTTGTAATCAAATTCTCCGCAGTTCCGTAGTACTTAATTGAGTATAATCTCAACAATTAAAAAATAGTTCAATTCCCAGATTAAAGAATTCCAACAAAAATGCATACAGAACCCAGTTCTCCATGCTATCCCTGACCCATGGTATACAAACTGAATTCACGATTCATTACTCCATTCAACCCAAGTTACCAAGCAAGTTCTATTTTAATTCTAATAAAATCTCTAAAACAGCAACCAAACCAGTGTTCTTTTTAACATAAGCGGATACACAGATCCAAAAACCTAATAGGCGGCCTGAATGCTAGGAACAAGTAGATCTGGCCGGATCTGGTCGGACGTGGTGATTGTTGTTGCAGATCTGAAATGTGGCGGTCGGATGAATGGGGGAGACGACGGTGTCGGAGATTAGAAAGGAGATGACCGGGAGAAAGGAAGAAAGTCAAAGGAGTAGATGAACGATAGTCGATAGCCGTCGCCGGAATCGGGGAGTAAAAGAGCCCTAGGTCAGATCGGATCTAGGGCACAATACCCGGTGACAGTTGTCGGATGATGGCGGCACAAGTGAGAGAGGGAAGAGAGAGGTGGGAGGCCGTCGCCGGTCGCCGGTCGCATAGCTGATACCGTCGTCGGAGACGGTTCCAGAGAGAGAGGCCCGTTTGTGTGTGGGGGTAGAGAGAGAGAGAGGGAAAGAAAGCAAAAATGAGGAGAGAGAGGGGAATAAGGGGTTTTATTTAGGACCAGGGGTAAAATTGGTATTTAAGAATTATTTTTGACTGGGTCAATAGGACATTGGGTTTTGATGGAATTTTGATCTCGACTTTGGGTGTAGGTGGGCTTAAGCATATGGGGTGGGTTTTTATAACTTTTTGATCTGGTCCTAGGGTCCTTATGGAATTTGTTCTATAAATTACATCTAGTATCAAGACATACTTAATTACTACCTCTGTCCCTAAAAGAGTACCTCTGTCCCTAAATGAGTGTCCAAATTTCATTTTAAGGGACATCTGAAATGTCAACTTTTTGTACATTTTGGTGGGAAATATTCATATATAATCTTGTAATCTCTTTTCCTAACATTTAGATTTACACGTATAAAGAGACAGGTGAAAAAAAATTCGAAAAAAAAATTAGGGACAAAGTTATGCTAAAAAAAGACACTCATTTTGGGACAACGATTTCTTGAAAATGGACAATCATTTAGGGATAGGGATAGAGGGAGTATTTATTATTCTGTTTCATTGGTGGATTTGATTAATGTAGATTAATACTCTCTCCGTCCCAAATTGATCATCGATGTTATTGCAAAAGAACTTATTTTAGGTTGATTTAATTGTCCTAATGAAAATCTAAAACTTGTTATTGATAGTATTGTTAATGGTGTATTAATAACAAGTTTTAGATTTTCATTAGGACAATTAAATCAATCTAAAATTATTTCTCAAAGTTTCTTTGCAATAAAAATGAAAAAAAATATGAATATCATTTCAAGATGAGAAGGAGGGAGAATTGTTTTGAGCATCAGTTCAACTGCGTAGTTGTCTTGACTTTATATGTTGTAACGACTTCCTGTGTTAAGTGCCAACACGGATTCACGTGTCAATTTCTCTCGCACCCCATTGCTCTCCTTTTGCGCCTAGCTCACCCGTTTCATGCGCCTAATTCTACTCCATCTAAATTAATATGCGTCTAACAACACTACTATGCGCCCACTTACCTTATGCGCCCTTAAACCAAACCTTGCGCCGGTGACAAATCTTACATATATATATATATTAAAGTTGGTGAAGTGAGTCGTGGTGTTGCGATGTAGACAAGTCATGGTGAAAGGAAGCATTTGGTGATGCCACATCAATTCCACCGAAATAAATAAGTGACTTTTCAATTTTTTTTCTATTAACTAATATTATTAGATAATAGTATTAGTTACTATATAGGTTAACTATTATAGTTAACTATTATAATAAATAATACTTATAATAGTAATAGTTACTATAATAGTTAACTATTACTTATAATAGTAATAGTTACTATAATAGTTACTATTATAGTTAACTTATAATAGTAATAGTTACTATAATAGTTATATTTAACTATTATAGTTACTGTTATAGTTAACTATTATATTTCACTATAAATAGTTAACTATTATATTTTACTATAAATAGTTAATTATTATATTTCACTATAAATAGTTAACTATTTATTTTAAAATTATATTTACTATTAATATACTCCCTCTAGTCCAAAAACTGTCGCTTTTGGTTAATCAGATGTAACTTTGACCAATAATTTTTTTAAAAAATAATGATGCTAATAAAAATCTAAAATTTTTCATTGTATTATAATTAATAATACTTTTAATAACAATTTTTAGGTTTTCATTAGGATCATTATTTTTTGTTTAAATTTATTGGTCAAACTTACATCTGTTTGACCAAAAGTGACAATTATTTTGGACCAGAGAGAGTAATTATTATAGTCATCTATTATAGTTAAAAATTATACAATTATTATGATTTAAGATTAACTAATAATATTGTTAAATAAAAATATAAAAATACTAAAATTGGTAAATTAGTTTCCTGCATAGAGCACGGGTTACCCAATAGTTTCTTATGAAACTAGACTGTACAACCATCGTAGTTGTCGATACTTGTTCAACTATCCATTCTACCTTCAATTACAACGCTCGTCGCTCCCCCTATTTCAATGTGGTTGGTGTTGGGGAATTAGGGGGATCACCGCATCCACTAGCCCTACTAGCAGTCATCAACATGGAGAAATAAATCAACACATGAAATAATAATATGAAAGAACAAGAACACCATGATTTGTTAACCCGGTTCACCACCCCCACGTGGCTACATCCGGAGGCCCCAAGCCAAGATATCACTATAATAATATGTTGATTGTTACAGTTTACACATACACTCACACAGATCTAGTATGTATAATCTCCCATGAACAACCCTCTCCTACATATTATTATCTCTCCCCCAAGAACACACAAACAATATGACTATGGCCGGGTTGTAGGATCACCCCCCATGGCTCTCCTAGGCCCCCGGCCCCCTCCTACACACTATTTTGTGCTCTCTCTTGATATCATATCTCTCTCCTTTTGGGTATATAATATTCTGGACGAACTTGTGCTTATATAGCAGTACAAGGAAGCCCTAGGTCGATTTGGTAGAGATTGCATCAAAATAGGAAACAGATAATTCCTGGCCGACAGACCAGGCGCCCGCTCGCACCCCACCAGGCGCCCGCTCGAATTGATTTTCCAGGCGGACCAACTTACTGCCTGGTTCGAGCGCCCGCCTGGTCATGGCCAGGCACCCGCCTGCTTCTCCGCCCAGGAATTATCCTCCGTTTTGATCTCCTCTTCGACTCTTCCACCTTTATGATTTGGACTCCTTTTCCCCCCTCTACTTCCCCTTAGGTTTAGGACTCCAATCCCAACAATATCTCACCTGGAGACTAAACCCATAAGCGTAGTAATCGTCCCCGTCAAGCTCCCACCACGAAGATGACCTCCTTAATATTGTAACACCGTGCACTAAGCTTCTCCATTGTATTGATGATAAGCCTCCACGCTCCACCACTACACATGTTGAGCCTCCACGGTCCTCCACCATGAGCCTCCACGCTCAAGTAATAAGGCGAGTTAAAACCAAGTGACGCTTCAACCTCTCCGTGTTAGATACTTCTTGCCTCCCAAATCAACTTCTACCTTGATTTTTTTGTAAGACTAACTTCGCCTTCTCCCTCCTAGATCCACTCCCTTTGCAATTCTCCCCATGAAACTCGGACACACCTTGCTTCTTGCATTGTCTTCTTGTGGTCTTTTCTCACTCACTGTTAGGTACTTGTGACTGTCTCCTTTCTTTCATATGTTTCTCCAACCACCTTGACTGCCCCAAGATCCCTTGAACACCTCCAGATCCATCTTGATCTCTGCATCTCCAAATTCCACCTTGAATTTCTGCAGATCTCATAAGAAACAAACGAAATTTTCAGACTTTCTGATCTTTCGCACGATCGTTGACCTATTTGGCACGTGTCTTGCTTCAACCATAAACCCTAGAAGCTCTCAGATCCCTGTACGTCTTCCACACGAAGAATCTGCACTGCACGAAATCTGCACTGCACGAAACAAGGCTGCACGTGCACTGCATGAAAACAATCTGTTGTTTCTTTTCTTCACCTTGGATCTCCCGAATCTCAAACCAAAGCTCTTGATACCAGTTGTTGGGGAATTAGGGGGATCACCGCATCCACTAGCTCATACTAGCAGTCATCAACATGGAGAAATAAATCAACACATGAAATAATAATATGAAAGAACAAGAACACCATGATTTGTTAACCCGGTTCACCACCCCCACGTGGCTACATCCGGAGGCCCCAAGCCAGGATATCACTATAATAATATGTTGATTGTTACAGTTTACACATACACTCACACAGATCTAGTATGTATACTCTCCCATGAACAACCCTATCCTACATATTATTATCTCTCCCCCAAGAACACACAAACAATATGACTATGGTCGGGTTGTAGGATCGCCCCCATGGCTCTCCTAGGCCCCCGACCCCCTCCTACACACTATTTTGTGCTCTCTCTTGATATCCTATCTCTCTCCTTTTGGGTACATAATATTCTGGACGAACTTGTGCTTATATAGCAGTACAAGGAAGCCCTAGGTCGATTTGGTAGAGATTGCATCAAAATAGGAAACAAATAATTCCTGGCCGACAGACCAGGCGCCCGCTCGCACCCCACCAGGCGCCCGCTCGAATTGATTTTCTAGGCGGACCAACTTACTGCCTGGTTCGAGCGCCCGCCTGGTTATGGCCAGGCGCTCGCCTGCTTCTTCGCCTAGGAATTCTCCTCCGTTTGATCTCCTCTTCGACTCTTCCGCCTTTATGATTTCGACTCCTTTTCCCCCTCTGCTTCCCCTTAGGTGTAGGACTCCAATCCCAACAGTTGGTTCTTTCAACGGCATCGTTTGTCTCTATGGATATTTCCATTACAACCTTGTTTGTCTCTATGGACATTCCCATTACAACCCTGGGACTCTGGGATATCGTCCGGTATTAATATTCCTTTCGTCCCAAAATGATTTTCTCATTTAACTATTCAAACATTTTAAGAATATGAACACTTGCTTCAATAACCAGTAACCATGTTTTGTTTATGTACTTCTAAGCCCAAATTGTAGAAATGTGAAGAATTTTGGGACAATGAGGAATGAGAAATGTGAAGATCATTTTGGGACGGAGGGAGTATTATTTAGAAATATACTCCCTCCGCTCCATAACTATGTGGATAAAATAAGTTGTGCACGGGAATTAAGAGATGGATAGTAGTGGGTGGTTGTTGTGAGTATTAAAAGTGAAGTACGAGAGAGAAATAAATGTGAGGAATAGTAAGATTATTTACTATTTTAGGAAAGTGTAGATGAGAGCCCCAAAATGGAAATTTGTCCACGTTATGGGACGGAGAGAGTATGTATTTATGGATTCCAGCTGGTGATGTTCAAACAGGTAGTCCGGCCCTTTTCAACCAAGTTCATACGGGCCACGGACAACGGACTATCGAGCCCGCGGGCTCAGTCCGGCCCACCCCGTCAGGTACACCCTACATCCGGCCTGCCCTTATGGCCCGTCCTATGACGGTCAACGGGCTGCACGGGCTTTGACCTTTAAAAAAAAAAAAAAACTCTGTTTCACTTTCATGCTATTTCTGGTATCCTTGTTGCAGATCCATGAAAACTACATGTATGTATACTTAAAATGTTGGTGAAACACCAAGAAATAGATGTATGGAAGAAGATGAGAAAAATAAATAAAAGAGAGCAGCAGAGATTGTGGAGGTGGAATAAAAAATGTAATTAGTTAAAAGGGTTACAATTGTTGAAATGGTGGAGATGAGCAAGTATTTTGATTATTTATGGAGAGTTAACATATTAGGGTTTGTTTATGGAGGCTGAAGGCATAAAGTGTTAGAACAATTTTAATCCCTGAATGCCACACTCATATTTAAGTAAGAGAAAGAGGAAAAGATGAAGCGGAAGCATGTAATAAATGTATACCTGTTGAATCCATTATTGTGTCTTGAAGGGAGATTAAGGATGATGAAGATGTAGGGAGATGATCTTCTAAATGAGAGTGTCTCTTAAGTTTCTCAGAATTTCTTCTAGATAATTATGAAGAGAGTATGTAGAGAGAAAAGTAAGAATTCAATATGTTTAAGGCTTGATGGAGGGCCTTTATATAGTAAACATGGTGACACTTCAAATAGGGACCATACCTATTCATTTCCAAAGCAATGTTGATTTACCATCTTGCCCATCAAAGATAGATAAATAACATTTCAGGGATTCTACACATTGACCATTTTGACCATACTTTATATTAATGTCATAGTCATGACTTTATTTATGGAAGGTGCCTATTAACTTGTGTTGCAAGCCACAATGATCTAACAATCTCCCACTTGGGTTGCAAAACAAATTTCTTCCTTTAAATCACAAGTATAACATAAATGACAACCCTTATGTGCACTTTGTTGTCATCTATAACAATCTCGTCCATTAGCCATATAAGTATAGGACTAAAGGGGCAGTCGTTGTAATTGATTCGCAACTAAACCCACTATAATCACATATACTAATTCAACTAAATGACATAGATCAAAAGTATGGATGTGTAGCATGGATCTTAATGAATATATACATATTCTTCCAACTAGTCCAACTTAACCAAATGAGATCAAACTTTAATAATTAATAGAACAATAAATGAAAAACAACACAAACTCCCACTATATTAAATGTTATCAAAAGTTGTTACACCCATATGAGCAACATGCTCGTGAAACACTAAAGGTGATAACGCCTTAGTAAACGGATCCGCTAACATAGAGTTTGTACCAATAAGTTGTATTTCTATTTGTTCTTTTTGTACCCTCTCTCTTACAACAAGAAATTTAATGTCAATGTGTTTAGACTTTGACGAGCTCTTGTTATTGTTGGAGTACAAGACCGCTGCCCTATTGTCACAATATAGCTTAATAGGTCTTTCGACGCTATCGACAATACGGAGACCCTCAATGAATTTACGCAGCCATATAGCTTGATTGGATGCCTCAAAACAAGCAAAAAACTCGGCTTCCATGGTAGAGGAAGTTACGAGTGTCTGCTTGGCACTTCTCCAAGAAATTGCTCCACCGGCTAATGTGAAGACATACCCAGACGTTGATTTACGGCTGTCTTGGCATCCAGCAAAGTCGGAATCGGAATACCCAACGATCTCAAGATGATCCGACTTTGAATATGTAAGCATGTAGTCCTTGGTGTTTGTAAATACCGCATCACTCTTTTGGCTGCGACCCAATGTTCTCTCCCGGATTGCTTTGGTATCGACCAAGCATTCCAACAATAAAAGCTAAGTCTGGACGAGTACAGACTTGAGCATACATTAAGCTTCCCACTGCTGATGCATAAGGGATGTTTTCCATATACTTGGTTTCAAAATTGTTTTTGGGACATTGATTAAGACTGAATTTATCTCCTTTAGAAACAGGGGTGTCATGTGGTTTACAGTTTTGCATGCTAAACCTTTGTAATACCTTCTCTATATAGGCCTTTTGTGATAATCCTAAAGTACCTCGTGAGCGATCACGGTGTATTTGGATTCCTAATACAAAAGTTGCCTCTCCAAGATCTTTCATTTCAAATTTCTTTGAAAGAAATTTCTTAGTGTCTTTAAGAAGGTTTATATCATTACTAGCTAGCAAAATATCATCCACATATAAGACTAAGAATATAAACTTACTCCCACTGAACTTATGGTATATACAATCTTCACCAATATTCATTTCAAAGCCAAATGAAAGAATTACTTGGTTAAATTTGAGATACCATTGACGGGAAGCTTGCTTGAGCCCATAAATGGATTTCTTAAGTTTACAAACTAAATGATTAGTTTGTTCCAAATCATCCACCATTTCTGGTTTCTTCATATAGATGGTTTCCTCAATGTCTCCATTGAGAAAAGCTGTTTTTACATCCATTTGATGAAGCTCAAGGTCATAATGTGCCACTAAAGCCATAATGATCCTAAAGGAGTTTTAGAAGACACCGGAGAGAATGTTTCTTTGTAGTCAATACCTTCCTTTTGAGTGAAACCTTTGGCAACAAGACGAGCCTTATGTCTTTCCACATTACCTTGTGAATCCCTTTTGGTTTTAAATATCCATTTACAACCAATCGGTTTCACATCCTTCGGTAATGGGACAAGATCCCAAACGTCGTTGTCTTTCATAGATTTTAACTCTTCATTAATGGCATTGATCCACTTATGAGAATTAGGACCTTTAATGGCTTGATGGAAGGTGAGAGGCTCATCTCCCACTAAACCTAAGTGTCCTTCATTCTCGGCTAGATACACCTCATAATCATCCGAGATAGCACTTCTTCTTACTCTATTTGATCTTCTTAAAGGCACTGGTTCTTCCTCATTTTGAGGTTGTTGAATTTCCTCATTTTGATCAACATTTTCATGTTGTTCAATATTTATAGGGGAGTCAATATTTTGAATTTGTTCCTCTTGAATTTCAGGTACAAGTACTTGATTTCCAATTGGAACTATTAAGGGAAGAGGTATAGAAATGGATTCCTCTTCCTTAAATTCAAAATTATTATTCCTAGTTTCCCCTCTAAACTCAACATCCTCAAAGAACCTAGCATTTCCCGTTTCAAAAAACGTTCTAGTTTTCGGGTTGTAAAATTTATAGCCCCTTGATCTTTCGGCATACCCTACAAAGTAGCAACTAACTGTCTTAGCGTCCAGTTTTCCTTCGTTAGGCCTATAAGGCCTAGCTTCCGCTGGACATCCCCAAACATGAAGATGATTTAAGGACGGTTTCTTATTCGTCCATAATTCATAAGGGATTTTATTGTTAGTAGCCTTAGAGGGAGCCCTATTAAGAAGATAAGTAGCGGTTTTTAAAGCATCGCCCCATAATGAGTGAGGTAAAGAAGTACAAGAAACCATACTTCTTACCATATCCTTAAGGGTTCTATTACGTCTCTCAGCTACACCATTCATGCTAGGCGTACCCGGCATAGTGTAGTGAGGGACAATCCCACACTTTTCAAGATAGCGAGCAAAAGGACCCGGACGTTGTTCTCCCGAACCGTCATTCCGACCATAGTACTCCCCACCACGATCGGATCTAACGTTCTTAATAGTCTTCCCAAGTTGATTTTCAACTTCGGCCTTAAAAGACTTGAAAACGTCCAAAGATTGAGATTTATCATGAAGTAAATAAATGTATCCATATCGAGAATAGTCGTCTATGAACGTAATAAAATATTGTTGACCATTCCAAGAAGGAGTAGGAAATGGTCCACAAATATCCGTATGTATTAGTTCTAAGACGCTTGATGCTCTCGAGGATACTTTCCTTTTCGTGTTTGTAAATTTCCTTTTAGGCATTCAATGCAAAAGTCTTTATCCGGAATATCAAGTTTATTTATGATTCCCTCAGACACAAGCTTGTCAATTCTCCTTTTGGAGATATGACCTAAACGCCTATGCCATAAGGTATAAGAATTTTCACTTGAAAACTTTCGCTTTTTACTTTTAGTTTCATTATTATGGGACTCATTGATTGTTTGAGTAGTGTTAAGCAAATAAAGATTATCACTACTCGATAAAGTACTAGTACCAACAATAATGGAATTAAAATAAAGATCACATCTATTATTTCCGAACGAAGAAGAGTAACCCTCTTTGTCCAAAACAGTGATAGATATTAAATTCCTTCTAAACGAAGGTACAATGAAAGTATTATTTAATACAAAATAATATCCGGTACTTAATAACAATCTAAATGTCCCAATGCCTATTACTTCAACCGGGTTCCCAGCTCCCATATAGATGAATCTTTCATCCTTGCTAGGTCTTCGGTAATTCAGGCAACCCTGCATAGACATACTAATGTGAGTTGTTGCACCAGAATCCAACCACCATGTATATGAAGGAATTGAAACTAAATTAGCCTCAGTACAAACAAGACCAAATGACATACCTTTCTTAGCACGCCAAGCGTGATACTTAGGGCAGTCATACTTCATGTGCGTTAGGTCCTTGCAAAAGAAGCACTTCTTTTCTTTATGATCGTTAGATCCCTTAGGCTTCTTGTTGCTTGTTACCGCAACTTCTTTCCCTCTTCTCTTAGTCCCATGAGAAGAGGTAGATGCTAAGTGAGCACTTTCAACCTTAGATTGCTTCAACCTATCTTCCTCTTGTGTCACATGTGAAATCAATTCATTAATGTTCCACTTGTCCTTTTGACAATTATAGGTCACCTCAAAGTGACCAAACTGAGGAGGAAGAGAGATCAAAACTAAATGCACGAGGAGCTCTTCAGTCACCTCTAACTTAAGTGCTTTTAGTTTTGTCGAAAGGTGAAGCATTTCCAAGATATACTCCCTAAGATTCCCGGTACCCTTGTACTTCATGGAAACAAGTTTCCTTAGGGTAGAACTTGTTTCCGACTTTTCGCTTTTTGCAAAGCGTTCTTCAAGGGTCTCGAGGAAAGTCTTAGCATCAACGTCCTCGGGAACACTGTTCAAAAATGTTTCCGGGACGACATTTTTCATAATCATTAGGCTTACTCGATTGGAGCGTTTCCATTTCTCAACATATAAGCGGTCCTCAGGGGTGCTTTCTTCATTAAGAGGAATGGGAAACGGCTCCCTAAAAGCGAGGTCAATATCCATACAGCCTAAGATCATTAAAATTTTGTTTTTCCAAGTTTTAAAGTTTGTTCCATTAAGCATCGGAATTGTGCTCATCGCAGCAGTAATAGAAGAAGCGTTAAGTAAATCTGGGAATCGAGAACAAGAATGAATACAAAACAATAATAATTAACTACATTATGAATTAAAAGATTAATTATATCAAATGAAATCCATCAATAAAGCAATTAACATGACATCAAAACTAATCATTGGATTGCGAATTGACTCATAAATAATTACTTTAGATGACAAGTAATTTGAACAATATTTGATTAAATGCTTAATCTTCCTTTGGGTAGTCTTAAGCATTTAAAAATTACTAAATGTTCATTTTATATGTCATCACATGAATGCTTAAGACTTTCTTAGTACGTGGCGTTGTTCAACCTTAGTCGTTCCACCAATCCGTTCGGATGGTTGAGGAGACCAGTCAAGGTTTCCAGCCTGATATACCATCGTTAGTCAAATGTCAAGATTTTCTTTGGAAAATTCAAGTCATTCAAATCTTAAACATTCAACACTTTAATAATTTTGCATTTAAATAACGTTAATCACTTAGGTGATAATATTATTTAAATAATGAATAAAATTATTTAAGCATATAATTAATCCAAGCTTTAAGGTTTGAAAAATGAATGATTTTTGTTCAAGAGAAAATAACAAAATATTGCAGAACTTGATTTTCTTTCGACATACTTAGCACGACCGTGCCAAACAAAGGGCACGACCGTGCCAAAATATGGGGAAAAAACATGCTTTCACGGTGCAGATGGCACGACCGTGCCAAAATAATAGACACGACCGTGCCAAACGAAACGGTCCGACCGGTTTAAACAACACACCCGTCCGGACCAGCACCAATGTACACACCGGTTCAAGGTAATAGAGGCGCACGGCCGTGCCAAAACAAAGAGCACGACCGTGCCATATAATCTGCACTTCTGAATTTTTGTCTAAATTTTCCTCAAAATCAAATGAATTGCAAGTAGATCCGCATGGTATGTACTTAAAACATAAAACCATGTTATTTAGGATAATCTTGCTTTTTTAAAAAAATTAATGGAATCAAGTGAGTAGATCCACATGGTATGCACTTAAAACATAAAACCATGTTATGAAGGGATAGTCTCACTTGAACCTTTTAATGAACAAAAAACTTTCAAACCATTTTTCTTAATTTTAGATGAAGATCATCAGCACTCTATTAACGAATTAGAGTCCCTAATCGACATCAAAAACCTTATGATTCAACAGATAAAATGAATCAAAGTAAAGCATGAAAGCTTTTCTTAATACAAGAACTCAAACTCAAACTAAATAATGAGCGGGGCTCTGATACCAATTGTTAGAACAATTTTAATCCCTGAATGCCACACTCATATTTAAGTAAGAGAAAGAGGAAAAGATGAAGCGGAAGCATGTAATAAATGTATACCTGTTGAATCCATTATTGTGTCTTGAAGGGAGATTAAGGATGATGAAGATGTAGGGAGATGATCTTCTAAATGAGAGTGTCTCTTAAGTTTCTCAGAATTTCTTCTAGATAATTATGAAGAGAGTATGTAGAGAGAAAAGTAAGAATTCAATATGTTTAAGGCTTGATGGAGGGGCCTTTATATAGTAAACATGGTGACACTTCAAATAGGGACCATACCTATTCATTTCCAAAGCAATGTTGATTTACCATCTTGCCCATCAAAGATAGATAAATAACATTTCAGGGATTCTACACATTGACCATTTTGACCATACTTTATATTAATGTCATAGTCATGACTTTATTTATGGAAGGTGCCTATTAACTTGTGTTGCAAGCCACAATGATCTAACATAAAGGGGAGAAAGGGGTAAGGTTATGATTCTTAGGTTTTAAAATTTGGTCTATGGGCCATTTAAAAGGGTATTTTTATCTGGGATAGGATGGGCAAAACGGGCCATACGGACACGGGCCAAACGGACCAAGAGATCCGCGTGCTTTGGCCCGGCCGTGCATCATTTCCACAACCGGCCCAGACCGAGAATAGAGCGGGCTTGAACACGAGCTTGCTTACGGGCTCACGGACCCAGGCCATACGGACACAGGCTGACGGGCTCAAACGGGTTCCGTGGGCTTAGGCCCAAAGTGAACATCACCAATTCCAGCCTCCTTGGGGACCCGCAAGTGCATTGGATAATGGGGACATCCCTATGGCAGACTTTGATCAAATCTGGTCGCGTTTGGATTTCACAAACAAATTTAATGATTACAAGGTTCTTATGTTAAATAATGCGTTAAAAGCAATTGAAATTTACACGTCCAATTCAGATTCACGGGGGAAGATGAAGATCACTGTTGATAATCAACTCCATCTTCGGTGCTTGAATAGGCTTGTTGATGAAGGGGTTTATGTTAATTATAATGAATTTGATGCTTTCTGTTGGCTGGATCGGTGAAAAATACTCCTTCTGTCCCAGAATGATAGTCCCCCTATTTTCATGGGTTTTATAAAGGAACTTTGAGTAATAATTAACGTTACTTTTAATTATTCTAATGAAATTTTTGAAATTGTTCTTGATACACCATTATAAATAGAGTTAATTACAATTTAAGGCCTGAACTCAATAGGGTGTTCCCCAAGCGGGGCTCCAACATTTTTTTTTGTTTGGTGAAACAGGGCTCAATAAGTGTTTTTTCAATCAATTTGTGGCTTTTTGACGGAATTCGTTAAAAATTTCGTTAAGTGCTCATGTGCCGTGCACGTGATCAATGGAATGGTTACTTTGAAGTTAATTTTAACTATTAAGGGGTCAAATGTAAGAGTCTGAAAATTAAAGGTGAAATAAAAAAAATATAAATCTAAAATATTACACTCACCCCATCTCTATCCCCAAATTAAACCTAGATTGAATCCCACCATTCTCTCTTCTTCATCTTTTCATCTCCTCCACCTCCCCACTTCTACTTCTCTTCCTCTCCACAATCTTCCCTTCTTCCCCATCCCTCCACTCTCTGTAAACACTTCTCTCTCTCTCTCTCTCTCTCATCTCCTCCCCCATCCCCACTTCACCATTCCTCAGCCGGACACCCATGGCCGACGCCACCATGGCCAACCGACCATCGCCACCACGACCACCCACCAGAGCGTCGTCGCCGTCGCCGCCGCCGCCGCCTACAGCTTCAGTTCGTCTCTCTCTCTCTCTCTCTCTCTCTCTCCTCTCATCCTCTCTTCAAAACCAAAGATCTAAATTCAAATCAAGATACCTAGATTGATATTTCTTGGCCAAATCAAGAAATTCAGTGCACAGCCCCGGAGAAATTGGTATTTCTTGGCCAAACCCGATGAAGGTGGTGGGAGGGTGGGCATTTGAGGCGGATGGGGTAGAGAAACAGAGGAGTAAAAGGGGAGTCCATTTTGCTAGGTTTCTTCTTCTTCTTTTTTTTTTTTTTTTTTTTTTTAATTTCATTTGCTGGGTTTCTTGAGCTGTGGAATTGAGATTAAGATTTGGGTTTTGTTATTTTTGTTGAGCTGTATGAATAGGATTATGATTACTATTTTTCTTATGAATTTGTATTCAATCATTATTTTCTTGCTTTTTTTTTATCTTTTAAGTATACTACACTCCCTCTGACCCGCTCGACTTATGACGATTTTCCATTTTGGGCGTCCTACTCGACTTAGGACGGCTCAAAATGGAAAGGTTATACAACTTTTTAATTTAATAGGACCCACTTGTCATACTCACAACAATAATCTTTTTACTATGGGGAAATGACAATTTAGGGTCCAAAGTTTGGGGTGTGTGTGCCAATAGGGGTCTGATGTATCAATTTTGTCAATTTAGGGTCCAAAGTTGCAAAAGTTGTGCAGGTTAGGGTTTTTTAACGATTCTGTTAACGGAATCCAGTTAAGTCACACGTGTTTTGACATGGACTTAACTGGAGTTTGTTTTGATTATTTGCATGAGAATATTGTCATTTCAGATGAAGAAAATTAATTAAAAAAAAATGAAATATTAAATTTTACTACTTTTTTATATTAAATTAACTAATAATTAAGACGTCATTTACCGAAAATATTGTTTCAAGAAATAAAGTAAAAATATTTATTTCATTAGAACCACTATAAAATAAAAAGTATAATTTTTAAAAAGGAAAAAGTGTAAAAAAATTATAATAAAAAAAACTCACTTTATTTTTTTAGAAAGAAGAAACTGGGGATTTGGACAAAATTTTTTTTGTGGTGGTGGTTAGTATTGTTTCTTTATTAATATTAGTATTCCAATTATTTTATTTTATTCATAAAATTATTTTTTATTTTTATTAATAATTTTCCTTGTTTATAACTTCATTATTTGCGGTTTCAAAAAAAACCACTTTAATTTTTTATTTGCTTATTATTTTATTTATTATTATTTTTGAATTAATTAAAATTATTCGAAAATATAATAATAAAAGTGAAAGAAAATTTAGGGTCAATTGTATAAGGGGTTTGTGAAATGACAGCCTAGGCGAACATCCAAAACTACCTCCAGTTAAGTTTTTATGTTACTTAACTGGATTTTCTATGCAACTTAGTCAAAAAACCCTTAATTGACTAACGTTGTTAACTTTGGACCTTAAATTGACAAAATTGATACATCAGACCCCTATTGGCACACCCCCCAAACTTTGGACCCTAAATTGTCATTTCCCCTTTTACTATCCCTCTCACTCATTCTCTCTCATACTTTATTTTTTATACTCACAACACTTCCTCCACTCATACTCTTTCCTCTTAAAATAATAGTTTTCCTTAAGAGTTGGTTTTGGGGGAAACTAGTTTCTCCATAAGTTATAAAAAGTCCACTTTTTAACCCTTTAACCCTAAGCCTTAAACCTAAAGGGCCTAAACCCTAACCTTAAACCCTAAACTTTAACCCTTATAAAAACATGATTTTTTATAACTTATGGAGAAACTAGTTTCCCTCAAAATTTTCTCTTTCCTTAATCCCCGTGTCGGAACTAAAAATCCTAAGTCGGGCGGGACGGAGGGAGTATTTAAAGTTATTAAAATTTTAAAAGGACAAGAATTAATGCAACAAATAACATTAAATAATTAATTATTTAATTTTGCTAATTATTATAATTCAAATATTGTTATCTAATAAACAATGCATTGCAAGTTTTAAAATATTAATGTTTCCCAAACAAGTTTGAATACATTAATATTAATAGACATAAAATAAAATGTTAACAATAAAATTTAACTTATTAACTTTATTTATTTATTTCTTTTTTTAATTATATTTGGTTTTTTAAAATAAAAAATGATTACTTTATTTTGTTTTAAGTTCAATTATTAAATATTTTTAAAATAGTAATATTCAACCCTTTAATGTTTAGAATTTTCATTAAGGACCCTATATAGGATTATTAACTTCAGAGTAACCATTCCGTTGATCACGTGTACGACACATGAGCACTTAACGAAATTTCTAACAAATTTCGTCAAAAAGCCCCATATTGATGAAAAAACACGTATTGAGCCCTGTTTTGCCAAAAAAAAAATGTTGGAGCCCCGGTTGGGGAACACCATATTGAGTTCAGGCCCTAAATTGTAATTAACCTTTATAAATACTATTAATATCAATTTTTAGATTCACATTAACATAATTATAAGTAGCATTTATAACTGCTCAAAGTTCCCTCATAGTAACAATAAAAAAAAAGTGGACTATCTTTCTGGGCCGGAGGGAGTATGATAAATCTTTTGGAATTATTTCATTCGATACGGGACATGAGACATTCGAAGAGATAACGCTTCCTCCTCCTTGTGCGAAAGGTTATATAAGCATCTTTAGTTACTCCCTCCGTCTCGACTAAAGTTCTTATTTTGACATGGAGATTAAAAAAAGTACTCTCTCCGTTCCAATTTAAAGTTCCTAGTTTGACTTTGCACGGAGATTAAGAAAAAATAAATGTTGTGAGTATGAAAAGTAAAGTGGGGGAGAGAAAGTGGGTAGGGAGTTTTTGTTGTGAGAATGACAAGTGAGTCCCACTTTCCATTTTAGGTAATAAAGCAAAAGTAAGAACCTTAAATTGAGACAAACTAAAAAGGAAAGTAAGAACCTTAAAGCGGGACAGATGGAGTAAATTTTAAGAAAAGTAAATATTGTGAATATGAAAAAGAAAAAGAGATAGTAGGAGAGATAAAGTGGGTATGGAGTTTTTGTTGTGAGAATGAGAAATTGGTCTCATGGTCCATTTTAAGTAATAAAGCAACTAAGAACCTTAGTCTGGGACAAACAAAAAAGGAAAGTAAGAACCTTAGGTTTGAGACGGAGGGAGTATAATGAATCGCCTTGTTGTTTCGACCCAATGTCCTAATTCTAAGCTCAAACATTTGGGTTATGAACATACCCAAATCTTGGACTAAACATTGTACTGTTGATACCCAGAATATGAATACTCCTTCCGTTCCGGGTAAGTTGCAAGGGAATCACAAAAATTAAGAAAGGAGAATAATGAGTGGTTGGGAGGAAGAGAGAGAATGAGTGAAGAATAATGAGTGGTTGGGAGGAAGGGAGAGAACGAGTGGAAAATTATAAAAGTAATAAAGAGTTTCTTTATTTGGTATTGTTGCAATTTAAGTGGAATGCCCAAAAATGACAAATTGTTGCAACTTACCGGGAACGAAGGGAGTATATATTATTTTAGGGGAATTATCCGAGAAAATCAACTCGTTCTGTTTGCGTGGTTGGCTGTTCGACGTGAAGTGAATGTGGTCGACATTGATAACGCAGAGATAGTTATTACTAACTCCACCACGAATATCGAAATCTTGCCAAAGGCAGGGCTCTTGACATAGGCAGGGCACGTTAGTTCTTACTATTCACATTAACATAGTTATGGCAGAATTTCCAAGGCTTTGCGATTTAATTTGGTTGGAGAATTATGGATGATTTTGTCTGTGATATACAATTAAGGTTCTGATACATAAGACAATTACAATGACAATGACAATGATAATGACAATGATGACTTTTTTACACAAGCACAATTATGACAGAGACAATATTACTTTCGGTGGAAGACTAATCATCAATAATTATTATCCAACAAGTACAATTATGAAAGTAATACTTTCATTGGAAATGCTATTTGCCGAATACAATAAGTGCAAAGCAACAATTCAACAAAAGTCAGCCCGCAAAACAAGAAACCAAAATTAGATAGATTATATAAGGGGGACTCTCTCTGAAAGTTTTGATAGCTAGGATAGTTAGAAAAACAAATAACAGAGACGCAGTGTAGATACTGATGTGGTTACACCAAGAACTATACAAAACAGAATTTGCAGCGGAATTGAAATCAAACACGAATTATTTAACACATCTACAGCAATATGCTGTAGACAACAAAAACTTCTCTTTATTAAAACGTTATAATTGATTACAATAAAAGAAATCAAGAGAAGTGACCAAAGATTAAAACACTAAATACTAAAAGCAAGTTCTATGAAAGAACTTGTCTCACAAAAATAACTCTCACTAAAATAATACTCTCTCCAAAATAAAACTCTTAGAATTGATATATTGATATCAAAAGTCACCAAAAAATCCACTCCAATGAAGAGAACGGCTGCTACTTAAATAGGCCATGGTCCAAGATCCTTTTGCGTGAGTGATTTAGTGAAATCTTTAGAATACTCTCCATCTGTTCCTAAAATAAAGTTTTACAATCCAAGTAAAATATATCTACAAAATAATTAAAAGAGATACACAAAACTAGGAAACTAATTAGTATGTTAGTAAAATAAAATATAAAATATATTTACAAAACTATCCTAAAATAAAGAAAGACATAAATCCTAAAAATAAATATTTAGACTAATAAAAAAAAACGTGTGCACCAAAATTACCACACTTACAATCTCCCCCTGATTTATGGCTTTCTGGTCAAAACAAAAATGTTATGATTATTAAGCGCCCAAAATAAAAACTCCCCCTGAATTCAATGTTGACACAAAAAATGGCAATGAGATATTCTTTGTTGAGAACTGTACCTGCCAAAAATTGTCAAAAAAAATATCAAAGTACCAAGATAAAATTTAGTACCAAACTAAACCAAACTATCCAGCTTTTTCTCCCCCTTTTTCCTTACTCTCCCCCTTTTTGACCAGAATGCGAGATGATCAATTTCGCAAAAAATCGTTACGATGGAAAGATATGCTGATGTGGAACCTGATGTGACTACACCGAGGGACACATCGTCAGCTGGACTCGATTAGAGAACAATTGCTAGAGAAACAGAGATGAACAAACATGTACAAGAAGGTCCATGCTTCTAGGACACAAGAGAATCTTCAACATTTCAAATTTATCAAATGATAAAAATTATGGAGGACAAAGAAAAGTTATAACTAAAATCTTGAGAAATTTCAAGTACCATTGATAGCATAAAAAATCCAAGATAAATACTCTCCCTAGAAACATGCCACTAGACATTTATTTATGAAAGATTTTCTTGAGCATAAATTTATTTACAGAGTTTACCAAGAACAACACAAAATAAGTTGGGGGACATTAGCACTATGGTGGGGACGACTCAATAAATATAAAAAAAATAAAGAGAAAAATATGCAAGTGAAGTGTACAACTCAGATTTGTGTGACATGGGATGAAATCACACCCGGGGACTCAACCTATCCAAGAACTTCAATGAACTTTTCTCCCAATCTGCTCAGCCTCTAGAATGCGCCCACCCCTTTTTTAATTGTGGGTAAAGATTTGTGGGTAGCTTTCACTCTACATTAAATCCAAAGATAGCCATTTCTCTTTCAAATGGTCTTCTCAAATTCGAATCAAACTTTTGTGTTGAGTTCGTTTGATCACATTTGGATTGGCTGCATACAATGGTGGAGCAGCTGTTTCCCAAGAATGCACCCACTGAGAGATAAATTGAAGGCTTTTACTATAGTAACCATAGGGAGTGTTCACAGTTCAAGAACTAGTCAAGTCAAGGGAGTGACTCAAATGATCACTCTAAGATGCACAATGCAAAAATAAATACAATGCAAATTTTTTATTTTTTTTTTGTTAACAAGTATACAAGTGTGACACATGGTGTGATCATGCAGGAGATCACACCATCAAATGATGCAAAGTCCGAGAGATTCCCTAAGTGTAGAAAATCTCTGAAAGTCTAGGGCCTTAGTAAAGATGTCAGCCAACTGATTTCTTGTCCTTATTGGTTCTAGGCTTATAATTTTCTGCTCAACAAGATCTCGAATAAAATGATGTTTAATGTCAACATGTTTAATACAAGAGTATTGAGCATGATTTTTTGAGATATAAATAGCATCTAAATTGACCCAAGACACATTTAAAACCTTACTTTGCAACCCAAATTTTTTAACCATTTGACTCATCAAGAAAATTAATGACCTCTCATGTGACCGAAAGAAATTACTTGTTACCTCATAACCTCTGACTTTCATGCATTTTAGACCTACCACATCAAGGTGGTTCACCCTTGCCTTTTGTCTAGTCTTTAACACTTCACAAACATCCCCAAGAACATGCAAAATGGGATGGTCCTCTTGTATTTCGGAGGCACTGTTGCTGGACCATTTCAAACCTGCTTCTTTACTTTCTGAGCTGCTGGAGGATGCCTCTGAATCTGAACAGGGATCATTTTCTGCTGATGTAGTCTTCAGTGTAGTCACATCGGGGGCAGCATCAGACTGTTCTGCACTCTCTGGTGTTGTTTCCTGTTCAGTTTCGTCATTGGCGGGCTCCAGCTCTTCAACACAACCTGTAACATCACAAAACTTATAACAATTGTTAGAAGTCTTAAATCCTTTAAAGACACAATTGCCCATTTTATCAAAAACCTCACATACTTGCTTATCAAACCTCACATGCATATCATCGTCACACAAATGACTAATGCTTATGAGATTTGTCTTAAGACCTTCAACATGAAAAACATTATGGAGATTAGGTAGACCCTTAACACTCAATATTCCTTTACCAACGATCTTACCTTGACCACCTCCTCCATATTTCACATTTCCCCCATCAACAAGGGAATAGTCCGACAAGAACTCAGGTGTCCCTGTCATGTGCCTTGAGCACCCACTATCCAAATACCAAGAGCTAGACACACAGCTCTCCGGTGAAGTGAAAACAACCTTACACTCCTCATTCTTCTTCTCAACCCACACAAATCGCCTAGATTTTTGGCGATGTGGGCTTCGGTGTGAGTACACTTTAGCACCCATTGGAGAGCCAGATTCTTCTAAGTCATGGATTCTTTGGTAACAAAAGGGTCGAATATGACCAGGAGCAAAGCAGTAGTGACACACATATTTCCTTCTCCTAGGTCTAGACTCTACCTTTTTAAAAGATTTTGACTCTGACCTTTTTTCACCTTCTTTCACAAAATTGGATCCATAGCCAAGACCAACTTTAGAATGACTTCCAATATTTAAAACCTCTTCAAGTTTAGCTTTACCAGTGTTTAGCTTAGTGAAAGTACCATTAGCTTTTTCAAGATCAGCTTTAACTTTCTCGAGTTCAACATCACGCTTCGTGAGCATGACCTCGAGTTTGGCTATGGAATCCTTTTGATTATCATTCTCAAAGGAAACTCTCTCAAGTTCAGATTTCAAAGTAGTAATTTCAGTCGAGAGTTTCTCATTGACCTTTTCAAGAACACCAAGTTTTTCAATCCGTTTTTGCCAATCGGCGAAAAGATCAGCGTAAGCTTCATGAAGTTCCTCAAAATTACCATCATATTCCTCTTCATCCTCTTTTTTTTAGATACAGAAGAATTAAAACAAAAAAACCCAGAGTCAGAGGATGTGGTTTCCAGTGTGGTTACATCAGAAGTCACATCAAAATGATATTCGTGATTTTGAGATGGAGTATCAATAACTGCAAGGTGCATAGCCTCATCTTTGTCCTCACTATCACTTAGGGTCGCACTAAAGCTCATCCCCTTTTTTCTTCTAGTGTTAGCACATTCATTAGCAAAGTGACCAAACCCAAAACATGCGCGACATTAAACGAAATCATTTATCTCGATAGATTCAATAGTGCTGGGTTTATTAAAATTATTTTCAGATTTTTCATCACACGGGAAGGACTGAATTTTTATAGGGTACTTACAATCCCTATTGTTTTTAAGAAATGAATTAAAAGTCACATCCTCCTTCTTAACTTTATCCATCATGACTACCCTTTCTGGATCACACTCAGTGTAATCGAGTGTAGGCTCTGGTGCCAATTGAAAGTTTGATAGCTAGGATAGTTAGAAAAACAAAGAACAGAGACGCAGTGTAGATACTGATGTGGTTACACCAGGAACTACACCAAACAGAATTTGCAGCGGAATTGAAATCAAACACGAATTATTTAACACATCTACAGCAATATGCTGTAGACAACAAAAACTTCTCTTTATTAAAATGTTATAATTGATTACAATAAAGAAATCAAGAGAAGTGACCAAAGATTAAAACACTAAATACTAAAAACAAGTTCTATGGAAAAACTTGTCTCACAAAAATAACTCTCACTAAAATAATATTCTCTCCAAAATAAAACTCTTAGAATTGATATATTGATATCAAAAGTCACCAAAAAATCCACTCCAATGAAGAGAACGGCTGCTACTTAAATAGGCCATGGTCCAAGATCCTTTTGCGTGAGTGATTTTGTGAAATCTTTAGAATACTCTCCATCTGTTCCTAAAATAAAGTTTTCCAATCCAAGTAAAATATATCTACAAAATAATTAAAAGAGATACACAAAACTAGGAAACTAATTAGTATGTTAGTAAAATAAAATATAAAATATATTTACAAAACCATCCTAAAATAAAGAAAGACATAAATCCTAAAAATAAATATTTAGACTAATAAAAAAAATGTGTGCACCAAAATTACCACACTTACACTCTCCCATTGTAAAAACACACTTTAATTCTCTCAGACCATTCTCTCCCTATTGTAAACACTTCTCGTGTACTTTCATTACACAATTCTTGTACAACTACTGTATTACCTTCAACAAATATTTATACAATTCAGAGACCCAGATTTATACAAAGTAAGATCTTTACAATTCTAACTATTTATATGTATTTTATATTAATTGATTATTAACTGCTTAATGCTATTGTTTTAAGCTTCATTTCAACAGCTTAATTTGTCTTGGCTAGTTTTGTTATTAACGTATTAAATTGAGTTGACTTTATATGTTGCTTTGTGCACCAAGTTCAAAAGTCATACTATGAGAAACATACTATGTTTTACTGCAGCAAATGGACAAACCAAGATCATGTCAATCAATATAAAACCCCATAACAAAATCTATCTCCTTTGTACTACTGAGCCCCAGGTCTTCATCTCTCTCCCTCTCTCTCTCTCTCTCTCTCTCTCTCTCTCTCTCACTCTCTCTCTCCATGGGTCAACTGAAGATAATGGTTATGTTGATGGTTTTCTTCACTCTATCACTTAAAGGTTCCCCACATAAAAGTAAGGTTTTCTTGCCCAAGAGTAACCCCTCTGTCAATAAACCAGTGTGTAGTTGACTTTTAGAAATTTTTAGAAAGTTGACTTTTAAGCGTTTTACTCCTCAGTCCCACTTATATTGGTCACGTTTGACTTTTTTGGTCAATGCAAGTGAACTTTGACCAAACATTAAAGTCAATTTGAGCATCTTAGCGAAATTTTAGAAAATGTTATTGATAAATCACTAAATGATTTATCAATAACAATTTTTAGAATTTCAATAAGATGATTAGAATGAGTTAAATAATTTGGTCAAAGTTTACTTGTGTTGACCAAAAAAAGTCAAACTTGACCAATATAAATGGGACGGAGGGAGTATAACGTGATAATTTGCACAACAATTTGCAGGTCTAGAACGGGTGCAGATTGACTGTGGATCATCAAAGAAAGATACTGGTTTATTTCCCATCTGGTCAACTGATAAACACTTCACAAACAAAGGAATAAACAAAATCTTGCCTTCTAACCAAACACTTGTACAGATGAACACTCTTCGTTATTTCCCTGAAGGCGAAAAGAATTGTTACTCTTTACCATTGGCAGCTAAAGGTGCATTATACCTCTTCCGTGCCAGTTTTTACTATGGAAATTATGATGGCCGCTCGGTCCCACCAAGTTTTCAGCTAGAGATTGATGGAAACCTATGGGCGGATGTAACAACTTCCTCAGACGAAGAGCCTGTTACTACGAGTTGCTTTATGTATTAAAGCAAGAGAGAACAACAGTTTGCTTAGTTCGTACCACGGATGATGAAATTCCCTTCATTTCAGCTCTTGAAGGCATCATGAGTTTGGATGATGATGTGAAGAGGTTCTTAGACACGAAAGCGTTCTACCTCCATAATAGGACCAACTTCGGCTCCAATGAAAGCGTTGGGTAAGTCAATTTTTCATTGCAAGTTGATGAAGGTGCAAGCACGGTACCATCTTTAAAAAGTTTGACCTGTCAAAGATGACTCTTTTCTTGGGTGCCAAACGAAAAAGATATGCAGCAAACTTTCATTTTCATCAGTAAATTAATGCAACATAGTACTTGTTAGTTCTTGTTAGTTCTGGAATTGTGTTAGGTACTCTCTCCATCCCAGTTTAAGGTTTTTACTTTCCTTTTTTGTCTATCCCAGTTTACAGTGCTTTGGACAATCTTGTCCTCATAAGTTCATTTAGTTACAAAAAAAAAAAAAAAAAAAAAAAAACGTTACTTACCTAACTTAACTTACTTTTCACCTACTTGCTTTATGAATAGTGTTTTGGACAATTATATCCTTAACTCCCTATACGTGTTGACCCCATTTTCATAGTTTTTTCATTGGTTTCTTAATAAGTCAAGCTAAAAACTTTAAACCGGGACAAAGAGAGTACTTTTTATAAAAATATCAAATAATACATCGTACTAAATTTTCTTATACGCCATATAAAAAGGGAATTTTCCGGTGTGGCACTCCAAGCCATTGCCACGTGGCCCAAGTCGACTCCATGCTAGAGCCGCGTTAATAGTGACTATAACTTCACGCCGTGGTGCTTATGTGGTAATGTCATGGCAATTCCGTTAGTTTTTTGATGGCGTAAGAAGCACTAGCACATAGAATTATTTGATATTTTTGTCAAAAGTATTTCAGTGAATCCTAACATTTCAATCTTCTTTGTATAAACTCCAGTGACCCCTTCACCTTGACTCGCGTTTGGAAAGGCCTAGAGATGCCCGAATACAACAACATTCGCTCCCAAGTATTGCTGCAAGGATGCTTAGCATTTGAAATCTGCTACCCAAATGCTGTAATGCAATACGCAATGCAGGCAAAGAACGTTACAGATTCTATATCTTTTTCAGTTGATTTATTTGCCAATAAATCAGTTCAAGCCTACTTCGCCTTCTATTTCTTGTACCCAATTATGCAGGATATATACGGGCCGATTCAGACATGCACACTTGATATACACATAAACAATCATGGGCTACAGCCTATACAAGTAGACGTGCCAGTTCTTCATTGGGGTCAAGTTTTTGAAGATGGGTTCCGAACGCTGTTTTTGTACCCTGTGTTGGTCAATGGCTCGGTCAATGTGACAATTTCTTCGGTGAATGGGTCAACTATAGCTCCTTTTATAAATGCAATGGAAGTGTATTCTGCTATTGACGCGTCTGCTTATGTATCTGCTGCTGATGATGAATCTAGGTATGGAAACTTGGTCGGGTTTTTCAGCACTTGTTATCATTTTCATTCATTTCTTTTTGGAGTCTTTTTGATGTAATTTTTGTATGTAATCTCCCCGTTTCGTTAAATAAAGTTTAGTTTCTTATCCTTCGACTACGGATGTTTTTGCTTTGAAACCCTCATGTTGTGCTAGTCTCTTGGCGCAGCGGTCTAGTATTTCTGTTCCATTGTCACAATTGTAGTGCTTTTTTCTAAAGAAAATGTCAATTATAGGGAATGTATTTCTGGTTCTTGATTCCAAATTCCCCATTTTTTCGTGTCTCTGCTCAAGAAATTAAACAAGATGAATACTAAGCATTTTGAGTAATGCATATACCTTCAATGAGTGTGTGTGCGCGCGACTGCGCGCGCGTATATATATTTATATAGAACGTTGATAACTGCGAAAGAAAGTATGAGCGTAATACTTTATCAGTTTCTCGAAAATGGTCTCGTCTAACGAGTCAAACTTAGTAAGGTTGACGATTTACATGCTTGCTTGTACTTTCTGGAAATCGCAGTAAACAATTATCAGATCCAATGAGTACGCCAGAGCTTAACTTAGTTTTAAATCACAATCAAACCGCAAATAAATCGTATCTTATTACAGCTCATCAAACTGTTGTATTTGTCATTAGTATTCATTAACAGCGACAAACTTAGACAGTTGCGATAACAACAAACATTGACTTGCAGATGTCTTATCATCAAAGCAGGCCATTCTGGTATATATATAAATTCATACATATATACCCCTTCCGTCCCATAACTATGTGCACAAAATGGTTTTGCACGGAATTAAGGAATGAATAGTAATGTGTAGTTGTTGTTAGTGTAAAAAGTGAAGTAGGAGAAAGAAAGTGGGGTAGGGAATAGTAGGTTGCTTGGTGATGTGAGTGTAAAAGTAAAGTATGAGAGAGAATGAGTAGGATGAATAGTATAGATTCATGTCATTGTGTAGGAGAGTGAATGAGAGGATGAATAGTATAGATTCATTGTCATTTTAAAAGTGCACTTATCAATGGGAATCCAAAATGAGTACAAGTATAATAATATATTTCTTATTATATATATTTACATTTATCACAGACATGAAGCTTATATACAAGATTGAGCTTAGATTCTTTTAGAGCAGCACCAGAAGAGCCTAATGAAGAAGATAATCTCTTTTCTTATTGTTGTATGCACACTGAAAGCTCTTTCTCAAGGTACACTCCATCTTTCCCTTGTCACTCTTTTTTTTTTTTTTTTTTTTTTTTTTTTTTAAATTTCTGGATATTCTTAGATACATCTGACTGGCTGAGCATAGACTGCGGATCAGCTACAAGCTACAAAGACAAAAATGGAATACGCTGGGAAACCGATTCTGAATACATTCAGACTGGTACCAACAAACAGGTCCCCCCTTCTGAAATCATCTTATGGGATCAAATGAACTCGCTTCGTGCCTTCACTCAACAAAACAAGAATTGTTACACCTTGCCAACATCCCAAATGACCAGGTACTTCGTTAGATCTGTGTTCAATTATGGAAACTATGATGGGCTCGCAAACCACCAACCTTTGATCTTGAAATCGACGGTAACAGATTGAATACTATCGAAACATCACTCACCAAGATTATTTATTACGAGGTGATGTATACAAGTAAAAGAGAAAATATAAGCGTGTGTTTGGATCAAACTAAGGATAATCAGTACCCGTTTATTACTACTCTAGAACTATGGCCGTTGCCTGATACTATGTATACTGGAATGAGCAGAGATTTGGCCTGGCTCAAGACCTATAGATACAACTACGGAGCTATAGATACAATTATAGGGTATCCTGACGATAAGTACAACCGGATATGGGAACCTTACAGTCAACCAGGTCTAGTCAACGTGACTGCAAATTTACGTCTCTTGACTACACAAGCTACGAGCATCCTCCTGTTTCAGCCATACTTGATGGGGTAGAAGCTTTGAGTTCAACAGAGTCTATTAGCTTAACTTTTCTAACGGATGGAGTTAACTTTGTTGAGATCTCTTACACTGAGATGGAACTTCTTGTTAACGAGACAAGATCGTTTGACATCTATATAGGAAATAAGTTTGTATATAGAGATAGCCCGGAGTATGGAAACTGTACAGGAATAAAGGGTCCTGTTCAAGCAAAAGGGAGCTTCACGGTTGAACTCCGGCCAACAAACGAGTCAACTCTGCCTCCAGTTATCAGTGCCATTGAAGTGTATACTGCAAGTGATCCATTAGTCATAACAGGAACATCACAAGAAGATGGTACGCATTTTGCCTTTCTTTGTTTAAGAACTTAACGGAATTTTGGATGGAATTTGTTAACTTTCTCTGAAAAGGGTATTCTGACTTCTCTTTTTCGTTAAGCAGTGGATGGACTACAAGCGTTAGTTAACGTGTTTGAGGTGCTAAATGGATGGAGCGGAGAGCCATGTCTCCCTGTGAATGCAGTATGGGAATGGTTGAAATGTACTGGCAATGAACCTCCTCGGGTAACCACCATGTATGAATGACCGTTCATTTAGCTAATCGTACTTAATAACTTTGTCTTGATTTATATCTTACCGACGTGTTTTCTGAAACATGTTGCAGAAACTTATCAGGGTACGGTCTAAATGGAACTCTACCAAATTTCAGTCGGATGCAAGCGCTTGAATCCATGTAAGTGATACTTTCTCAATTGGACTGACATATATTTTTTTGGTCAATTTGCATGTTTTTTTGCCTAACATTTTGTATCGTTTTCCTAGTGATTTGAGCAATAACAGTCTAGATGGAATAATTCCTGAATTTCTAGGAAATCTACCCAATCTGAAGCTACTGTAAGTCTCTATGAATAAGAAATCAAAACATATTTATATGTATATGCAACCTTCATTTCCATGCGATTTATATCATTTTTGATGTCATAATTTAGGGATCTCCGGAGTAATGAATTCTCAGGCGACATCCCTTATAGCATAAAGCAAAACAAGAAACTCAAGTACAAGTAAGAAACCGGATCACTTAAATATGTAGTATTTCCTCCTTTTACTTAAATCTAATTATTATAAACGAAACTTGTCTCGTCTTTGCATCTGCAGAACAGATGGAAACTCTCATCACGGAGGAAACAAGTTGGGATTGATCATAGGGCTAGTTGTGGGATTACCCGTATGCTTCATTTTCTTTGTTTTCGCGCTGATTTATTTCTTGAAGAAAAGACAAATACCTCCGGACCAAGAACAAGTGGCAACAGAAGAAACAAATGGTGAAGGAGAAAACGGAAGCGTTCAAGGGAAACCTCAGGTCTCTGAAATCACGAGTGCTGATACCGTAATAACAGTAGCACATCTGAATGTGAATAATAATCCAATGGTCGAAAATGAAGATGAAAGTTTCGGTACTACATCTCAGGCGAACGTTAGTGTAGATTGTGATGAAGAATCTGCAAGTGGTGGAGTTGGTGATGAAAAAACAAATATGGTGCCAGAAATGGATATGGAAGAGCTTGATGAATTGCTTCAGCAACATGATAGTGTAGAGGGGAATGCTGGAAATATAACCTCAACATCACAATGAGGCAGTTTTAAAAGCAATTTCGATCGTGTTATTTAAATTCTGTGGTCTATATGAAAAATATTGTGCTGGTGAGTCTTGGTGTATGATAACAATTAATGTATACAATCTTTGAAGCTGAAGGAATGACTTTTTTTTAAATTTAGGTCAAATTACGTTTATCCTGAGAGTATCTACCAAATCCCGCTTTATATCACAATCTGAAAAGTGGGTCCGTTTGATACTTTATATTTGAATTTGTCTCACTTCGCCCCTTACATGCACTTGATCAGGGGTAAAATGAGATGATTTGGAGAGTAAATAGAGAAAATTCAGTAGCATTGATGCACAAATACCTAAAGAATACTCCCTCCGACCCAAAATGATCTCCGCGTTTGACTATTCAAACTTTTTAAAGATACACACACTTGCTTCACTAAGCATATTTTGTTTATGCAACTTTAAACCTAAATTGTAGAAATGTGAAGAACTTTTTGAGACAATGAGAAATGATCATTTTGGGACGGAGGGAGTATTTCCCAACATTAACAAATTCATAGTCCCAAAATGATTTCAGATCAAATAACATGAAACTTAGTGAAACGTTGTACGGACTCGAATATGAGGTGAAAAAAACAATCTTTTCATGAAAAAAAGTGGACATGGTAAAATACCTGGGAACTATTTCCCACTAGGGTAATAATAGAAAATAAAAAGTAAAATAAGCTTTTAGCACAGGGAAAGAAAGTGCATGAACTTCTAATAAAAATCACAAAAACCCTAACTTCAAAACTAGCACTAAAAAGACTGTTTCACAGGTTGTATGTTAAACTTTTGTCACAGAGGCTAGAATAGAAACACAAACTGACAACTGATTAATATTACAATTGCTTAAAATGGACGATGACGCTATCACTAATCCTGACTAACATCAACTCAAATAAACTTTACACGAAAAAAAACTAGAATTGCCGTCAGTGCTGAGGTAGAGCTGGTCTTTTTTCCAACATCTCATACTGGACAACAAAATTATCCTGCAGCAAGGTTACGAGGCATTTTGAGAGGGAAGATAAAATTTAATTTAACTAACGGATAGAAGCAAACAAGTACTCCCTCCGTCCCAAAATGAATGTTCAAATTAGCTCTCGAATTTGTGATTTTTTGGACATTCATTTTGGGACGCGGTAATAGTTTTTAAGGGACTGAGCAGTGGTTTTAAAGTCCTAAGAAATTAAATGACTCAGACTAATCTAATTAAGGCATATGAAAGAATACCTTGCGGATAGTTTCCCAAGTGTTTGGATCAAAGCAAATGTAGGAGCCTCTCTCGTACGCGTTGGTCTTTACAAGAGGCTCCATGTTTGCAGGCCTCATAAACCAAAACCGATGCTCTCTGTGATACAACCACCCTCTGTTATACCTGTAGATATCACCGTTAAACCAGCTTTAAGCAAATTTACAATCCAGCTTGTTTGATTCTCATGAACTGACAAACAAAAAAAATACATACTCCCTCCGCCGCTTATGAATGACTATTTTTTAGATAACTTGTCCTAAATGATATTTTTACTGTTTTTATTTTATTTTATAATATACTTGAAAAACTAGAAGTTTATAATAGTGCATGGCAAGGATATTTATGCATTTCCGCTATTAATTTTTCTCAAACGTAGAGTTGTCCCTTAAATGAATACTCCCTCCGTCTCAAAATGATCTTCACATTTGACTATTCAAACTTTTTAAGGATTTGAACACTTGCTTCACTAGTCATGTTTTGTTTATGCACTTTTAAGCCTAAATTGTAGTAATGAGAAGAACTTTTTGGGACAATGAAAAATGTCAAATAGGAAGATCATTTTGGGACGGATGGAGTAATAGACATTCATTTTGAAGAAGACAATGTAACTACAAGAATTGCAGTAAACCAAACATAATTCGATAGGGCAAAGAGAGCGTACAGTTCATTTGCAGCATACAGCTGGGCTTCATCTTTGGGCATGCTACATCAATCGAGAAAACATAATAAGCCAAATTCATCAGTATCAGAGTTAGGTAAAGATAATTAAACCCAAAATCAGCAGTCTTACCTGTAAAAGATATAAAACAATGTGTTTAGCTGGAACTTCGAGAAATACCCTTGCTGCAGAAATCCCAAAAAGATTCTTGAGTGACAAAATAAAAAGGCCAGTAATAAAAGATAAATAAAAACAATAATAAAAGGCAACTCACATTCAGGACAGGGGCTTGTTTAGCATAATAGCATTGGGGGACGGTAAATTCTGGATCTCCTTTTGTAGGCTCGTCTGACCAAGGGGAACCGAAAGTCTTGTGAAGATTCTCAGTAGAGTTCAAGTTTAAGCCAAGGGTGGTCAAATCGATTCCAAGTGCAAGAGAAGTTAAATCCATATCGGTCATTCTTATCACATTTAAAAGACCAAGCAAACCATAAGGATCTGAAGCGGATTGGGCAGGTTGCATGGACTTTATTCCCTGATCCCTGTATGACTGACTGGCGGATGAGATTTGATGGAGTCGGAACTGGGACGGATTTTGTTGTTGTTGATACTGTTGGATAAGCTGGTCATATGAGCCTATACCGGAAACTGTACTTGGAGAATTTAGAGGTCGTGATCCTAAGCCTGGGGGCCCACTTGTCTGAACACAAAAAAAAATAAATAATAATAATAATAATAATAATAATAATCAAGAAATGTATCAAACAATGGACATGGTATTTTTTTTGTTAACCGTGATTATGTAGCATGAATTCTCAGTCAACCCACAAAAACATAACAGTAATATCCATATAAGGTAATAAGAATTACTCCCTCAGCTCCCAAACAAAAACCCAATTTTAAGCTTGAGTGAAATTTAAGAAAGTTGAGATTTGAGTACTTTTTCAGTAGCATAAGTACATAAAGCCCTTAATATATTACCATAATGCATTATTAGTTTTCGTGTGAGTTAGAACTTGTCGTTTGTCGATGATTTAGTAACTTCTTCAGAAATATGGATATTCATTTTGGAACGATGTTTTTGGAAAATGGACTTTTATTTTCAGTCGGAGTGAGCAATTTTCAACATAGCAACTCAAATCAGTCAACTCATTCCCCACCCTTGCTGAACCCAAAACAAAAGAGCCATTTACTATGCTAATCAGCAATTAGACCTACAATCCTAGTGTAAAACAAATGTTCTTTAAAGAAATCAAAGCATAAGATATGAGTAAACCTTAAGGGAGAACCTAGCATTCAGCTAGAAACGAGACGGAAATTACTAAAGACAAGGTTGATAATTGCAATTGCAGATAATGGGCTACCTAAATTTGGGAAAATGACAGAACCCTCCGGAGAAAATAAACAAAATAAAAATGAATCACAATTCATAGTTCTTGCAGTTATCACTCATTCCCATATATGCATCTTGCAGAAACAACTGAGACAGCAAACAAGAATTACCTGGGGGTGATAGGATGATTGTGATGATGGAAACATATCCTGATTGTTTCCAGATGAAAAGGGGAGACCACTGTTACTCACTGATGTGGCATGTTGTTGTTGCTGCTGCTGGGGACGATGAGATGAAAATGATCCACCCAAGTTGAATCCAGCAGATCTTCCAACCTGTGCATATTATATTATGGAGCATGAGACGCGAAAGAAAGACACACCATGATCAACTACACTAGTAATGCCAAACACCCGAATACAATAATACCTCCATCCCGGAAAGATCGTCCCATTTGACTTTTTATGGTCTAACACAAGTTAACTTCGACCAAGCATTAATGTCAAACTAATCATACCAATAAATTCTAAAAGTTGTTATTGATATATCACTGAACGATATGTCAACTACAATTTTTGGAATTTCACTAGGATGATTAGATTGAAATCAATACTTGGTCAAAGTTCACTTGTGCTGACTATAAAAAAGTCAAATGAGACTTATCTTTCCGAAAAAATTTAGCACTCACAGAGAAGTTTTGGGACTGCATCATAGAAACCGAGTTGTCATGAAGTTGTTCTTTCTGGTGTAAATCCATAGGATAATCAGCACTACCACCTACACAAAATCTAATACACAGTCAACAACTTGGAGAGTTCAACATTTAAAAACCTTGGCACTACATATCAACTAATTTTACTTTAGTCAGAAGTTCATCTCAAGGCCAAAAATTTAATAACAAAAAAGATAGGTGCATATTACAAGATGTGTCTTCCCAACTTTTTTCATTAGGGTTAGAATTGTTGGCTAATTAGCAGGGTCACCGATTTACATTTTGGCCACCATACGTATCATACAGATTTCTGATGCATGAGCTAGGTATTACAAGAGCCATGCCAATGAATAGTTGAGGCACAACAATTCCCTTTCACTAATTACAAACAAGCATGTTAAAAATAATAAATGTTTAGTTAATAAAATCAGAAAGCTATTACAATCCAATTAGTTGCCTATTCCATGCCAAGTTGACACTGGACGAGAGTAAAATAGAGAAGAAAACTCAACCCTTGATGAGAAGAAGAACCAACCCTTGACACAAAAAACAGACACATACATCAACAAAAAGAAAGAAAAAATAGACCTCAAAATGGGTGCACTGTGAAGGGAAGAGAGTAAAATAGCTGAGAAGGAATAAAGCATGGGACCCCTTAACCTAATGGCCTTCCTAGAATCTACTAACTTGACGAACAGGTGGAAGGAAAAGGCGTGATGGCGGATAAATTCCACGTCTTCTTGAGAACAAGGTCCAAAACTAGTAGCAAGCAGATTAAATCAGAGCGCCACCAATAAGCGAGTGAAAGGACGCATTAACTATACACCAGGAAAAGGGAGCATGATAGCTCCAATCTGATCTCCAAATTAATCCCATTAAACCTCACTTGGCAAAATTTAAACACCAGACTAATAAATAGCAAACACATTCTTCCTACCCCTCAAACTTTTAAAGAGGAAAAGAATGTGTAATGGAGGTGAGACACTAACATCCTTCTAAATTCTACAACCTTCAAGCATACCTATCCTTGCATCTAATCAGTATTCTACAAAGCACATGGAAAGAAAGATAGGGAGAGAACAGGTTCTCTTATCTGGCCCCATAATGTCTTGACGACTACCTTTGGCGAAGTCTCTAGTAGACCCCCAAAATTATCACAAAACAAATGGGCCATGGAAACTGACATCATTAACATGAACAACAAAATCATGAATATCAGCATTCCCAAAAAAAAAAAAAAAAAAAAAAGAAGGATGCACTTCTTGGAGATAACATCGTGATGTCTAGGCTAGTACACAAAGGTCTAACAATTTTTAGATATGCCTACAGCGTTAGCTAACAAAAGAGAAGACAAGCTTCATTCTAGGACTAATGCATTTCTTCTCATGTTCTTGACTATGTCACTAGTATTACATAATAAATGATCATGGAAATTATGTCAAAGTGTCACAGTGTCTGTGAAATGGCAGAAACGAGATATCCTGTATAGGAATATTTAGACATATTACCATCATCTCTAATCTCTAACTACTATATAAAAGAAATACTGTTTATGAAGTCTAGTCATATTTCTCAGATTTCCAAAAGTGCCCCAACTCTAAGTTATCATTTGTCAGTTATCTGTTTGTAAACTACATCATCATCTACTGCTAATGAACAACTACCAATCCCACTTCTTCCATTACTCAAGAAATCCACTACTACTTGCTTTTGAAAGAAAAAAAAAAACCAGCAATTATCTTCACACCATCAACACTACATAAAATCAGATCAAACATAAAGCAAAATAAGGAAACAAATACTAAGACATATGTACATAGCAAACTGTACCAGAAAAAAATTAAAATAAAATTGGAAGAGAAGGGGAGAAGGAAGAACAAAGCATGCCAGTATATTTCACAAGTGTAGTTAATTAATATGCAACACTGGTGTTGAACACGCCAGGAGAGAGTAATCACCTTTAAATCCAGGTAAAGCAGGAAAATCTTCATTTTGGATGCTGAATTCTTGATTTTGTTGAACAATAGGACTAACACCAAGACCTTGCTTTCTCAATGAACCTGGGTTTTTGTGAAATTATAACTAAATGAAGCTAGTGGACTAAAAGACAATAAAAAATAAGGCACGCATTTTACCTATTTGTCCTTGAGGCCCTCCGGCAGAATTAGGGCGGCTGCTCAGCTGAGGAAAGTCATTCAAATCAAAAGGGGCCCCGTCATTGGCATGAACATCATTTGAAAATCCCATAGAGCTTAGGTTATTCACTGACTGGACATGGTTCTGAGAAAGGGGGCCTGCTCCATGATAGGAATTTCCAAACATAGACATTACCGCAGGTGAAGCTGCATAAGCATCATTACAGTAGTTCAGAATAGCAAGGACAAGGATAACGCAGATGTAACTACTTGACAGAGAAAGGATTTTGTCCCACAAGCTTTAACATCGAAGAAATGACACAAAATAAAACAGGACCAATAAGGCAGAAAGTATATCAGGAAATGTAATTCAGAGATTATAGTTTTAAGTATCGCCTAAAACGATGACTGGATATGATAGACTCCCAAGCAATCACCACCTAATGCTTAATGCTAGAAGTGAAAAGTAAGACCGAAAGGTGAAGATTTTAACCAGGAAAGAAGCATGCATAGATTCAATGATCTGCAAATCCACGCCACTATTCTTGTTTGAGGAAGTTTTAAAAGATATAAGGAGGCAATGAACAAAGCCTGATAGAAAATTTATGATATTGAGGTATAAAAGGTAACCAAAATCTTGCAAATGAAACTATATGAAAACCCTAGTGTGTGTCAAACTGTAATAAATTCAAGATTCTATACCTTGTTGTTGAAGCACTCCACCCATTAATCTATTTGATCCCTGCAAATTTAAATTTCCCGACCCGCTATTATTGGTTAAATTTAATCGAGAAGCAAGACCGGGCATGGACAATCCACCACCCGAGCTTATGCTTCTTCCAATGCTGCCGCCTCCAACCATGTTTCCAACGGAGCTCATCATGCGAGGGCCTCCATTACCTAAATTCGGAGACACCCCCACCCCTGGCACTGCACTTCGGTTACTAATGGCTGCAGAGGTTGGGAGAATCCCAGGTATAGAGCCACCTACTGGATTTGCACTACTATTATATCCAGGGCTCCCAACAACACTCATGCCACCTCTATTTGTTACCCCCGAATGGCCATGTGAGCTTCCATGAGATATCTGCAAATTAAAACAATAAATAAAATACAAATTAGAGAAGTGAGGAAACTGGAATACACATACTGACATACATAGATGTAAGTGTATTGGTACGTACATATGTATGTTATATTTTAAGAGAGAAAGATTCTTAAAACTTAAGAGACTCAATGAAGAATAAGCAATTAATGAAATCCGAGAACTACCTGAGAAAGAGGAATAGGGATATTGGATGATGCAAATCGTCCACTAGAAAGGTTTCCACTTGGTTGCTGAACACCACTAACAGGAACATTATTCATTGTTGAGCTTCTAGATCCAAGTGTACCAGGCATGTTGGCGACATTGAAATTACTATGAATGTTATGAAGCCCCATAGATCCTGTAAGGAGAAATCGACCAATATGAGTTAGTATTAGGGACTTAAATTGGAACAGTACACAATAAAACACACTGACCGTTGTGATGAAAAACTGGGGACGGTGCACCAGATTGAGCAGTAAAAGATGTAGCAAAAGAACGCCCTGAGTTGTCCGGAAGATTTGAGGCTGATCCATTAAGAGATGACTGCAGCCACATTTATGATACATTAGCTGTTAGATAAAGGATTAAATGCAGCTGTAATTTTCACTACTACCAGTGTATAACTGTGTTCAATAGTACGTTATGACAAGAAACATTCATAAGAATCCAAGAAAAATGCTGAGGTCATATATCAAAAGCAACTACAGCACTACCTACTATTCAGTAGAACCACCAACATCCAACCATTCAATCCTGTCGCTAGCAATTGATCATGTACATACTTCATCCTATTAACTCTTTACCTACTTCTCAAGATCAAGACATATACTGCCATCTTGATAACGAATATCCGTGCAGCCTAGATTGAGCATTCCAACCAAACCTCATTTCATGATGACCAGATGTAACAGTTGACATACAAGAGGAATCCACCAAACAGGAAAAAAGGATTTTCAGACCTTCAAAGTTCAAACTACAAATTTCACACAGAAACAACCAGTAAACACACTTAACCCACCTTCAACATTCTTAATAAAGCTATGTCATAGTTATATAATCTTTAAACTATATTAAAGTGAATTTGCTGGACTTATATATTAGTACTGTCCTCTCTATCCCTACATGAGATCATGGATGAAGCCACTTTTTCAAACATCTGAAGTATACTGACATAAAATACAAACCTAAAAGTGCCCCATACAATTGAGGAAGGAGGTAATAGTGAAGTCCAAAATGCTGGCAACAAAATACTTTACCAGGTTCCTGACAACGACAAGTAGATACTTCTTCCATCACGCCCGCTGGCTGAAGTAATTTGGGTACATACCCACAAGTACTAAGTTCTCACATACGAGTTGATTGCATGTGTCAGACCAAAACTTTTCATGTCTTGCTCAGAACATGTACAATATTCACCACTACCTAAATTATTACTCGTATGAGTAGCATAGATAACTTATGGCAACATGCATAACCCACCAAATTGGAAATGGTAGGATTAATATTGTTTGAAATTACATAAATGTTCACTCTACCAGAGCCCCTAATCTCAATCAATATGAGAGACCCCACAGCAACATACAGCTCCAAGTTTAAGCAGAAAACAATCCCACTGCTCACAGCAGATCAGTCTCTGAAGTTTTCTCAAATTTTTCTCCTCTTAAACCAATTTCAGACCACAAACATGATCATAATGAATCTTCATGAAGAAAACCTAACGTTCAACCCTCATTTCTCCAAGTAATCCCCAAGATAAACAAGGATGGCAAACTAAAATCTCCCAAATCCTGGCATCTCTCCTAACAGGGAGAGCTTAGTTATACCCGTTGTTGTTAAAGGTGAAAGGTGAAAGGCGAAAGGCGAAAGGCGGGCGAGACTTACCTGGAAAAGGAGACAAGGGAGGCGGTAGAAAGGTGGCAAAAAGGCGAGCAAGGCAGAAGAATAAAACAAAAAATTAAAAAATATAGAAAAATATACAAGTATATATGTAACATATAAAAAAGATTAAAAACATGTTCTGAACAAGAAAACAATATTAAATAAATTTCATATTTCCACTTGTTATGGTATCGTGACATAATTTCGCCCCCAAAACTGTGAATTATAAGATAGTGTTGTTTAAAAGAAAACAAAAGTAAAAAAGATGCTGGAATCTAGATGAAAAAAGAACAAAATTTTACAAAAAAAGAGAATGAAAATAGAAAATGACAGAAAAAATTATAAAAAAGACACCAACTATTGGAACTACAAATACAAGTCAAGAACAATAAATTAGACAAATAGAGAATAATGAAGAAAACAAGTACTACCACTTGAGTGGAACTGAGTAGCAAGAAAACAAGAATTATAAATTAAACAAAAGAACAGGGAATAAAGAAGGAAATGCAGAAAATAGGAACGACGCAGAGAGTTCAAAGTTCGCGTAGTCAAGTTCGTTGAAGCGTGTCGTCGTCGTTGAAGGGTTTTACAACACTTATTTGAATATCAAGAATAAATTTGATTCCTGTAGCTTCTACAACACTTCTCATTATCTTCAAGTGCAAGCGAATCAGCTGAATCATTCTATCTTCTTCCTCAAAACTATAAGGGCTCGTAAAGATAATACAGAATACATATCACATGGAAACGGAATTCTTCTTCTGGGACGTGCCAATAAAGATTAAAGAACTCTAGTCTTGGGAAGTAAAGGGTATTACTTTTCTATTAATATTATGATTACTATTTTTAGATAAGAAACGGTATAACTTTTCTTCTTTCTTAGTCTTCTTTTCTCTACTTCTAGTTTTTCTTTCACTTTGGCCTAATTATCTGGTGAGGAAGTATCAGCAGCGTTAATGTTGTAAGCATAGCAACAATATATGCAAATCTGCAAAGTCAAGCCAAAACGAGTTCTCCTCTAGAAAACCTAAAAAAGCACCTGCTTTGACATAGTTAGCATCCTAATGGGAGACAACCTATAAGGAAAAGAATAGTTAATCGGAGAAAAAATGCAACCAACTGTAGGAACCAGCAAGATTAATGCAAGCAAAGCAATCAAACATGGATAGTAAGGCTACTCCAAACCACAGTGTAACTTGTGTAAAGAAAGGGCAATACATTAAGTAACCCTGACATCACTGAAATGTCAAAATATCATGCAGATCCAAAGTGCAGCTTTCTTCTTCAGGATGATGTGATAAATATCTGATTTTGAGGCTTTCTCTGTGCTTTATTACCCTATAATCTGAAAGAAAAAAAAAAAGAAAAAAAGAAGAAGAGCATGATTGTAGCACTGAGTCAAGAAAACAATTGAAGAGTAAAATCAAACGAGTACAAACTTCGTGTGCAGAGCAAACATGACATGACATCCAACATCTCTTCAAAGATAAAAAGAGAGGTTTTAGAAGGAAAAATGCGGACCGCAAGAAAATCTAGTTGTACTCTCCAAAACAATCTAGGTTAAGGTTTATGTATTAAATAAAAGAATATTACTCCAAATCTAATAAAGTTATTGGCTATTTGTGCCTTCCACGAAGCAAAATCCAAAATTTTCAAAGTAAACAAGTTCACATACATATATGAGGGAATTGAAAAAATCAAATACACATACAAGAATCTGTACATTCTCTATGCATTACATAATCGACCATCCAATTCAATATAGCATACTAATCATATTAACAGGTGGAAGGACCAGGAGGGAAGAGTACAGTTAAAATACAATTGATATTTGCAACGTAGTAACTGCTTCGATTTGAATACTCAAAGTGACACACATGAGCGGTTCCAGGCATAATAAACTTTACATGCTTCTCATATACTCTAGCAATACTAATGTTTTGTACTTTTCTTCAAACAACAGAGAATTTTGTTTATCATAGCGAGTTAAGAATAAGAAAGTTCTAAGAAAACGGTCCAAGATTGACAGAGTCAAGAAGGTAATTGAAATCTAGTGCAACATCTCCAGTTATTCCATCTAAGCTGCACTTCAGAACAGCAGATTATATGAATTTTCTTTCATGGGCAATAGACCCTCTACATGAGGTTGAAAGAACAACCCTTTGATGAGATTAACTAGTTAAGTACTGAGTGAGGTTCAAATATCTCTACTTGCGAACAAAATAGCAAACTTCACGACTCCTATTACAAAAATATACGGTACTTCCTATTGTCTCCTTCCACGGTAAAGGACATGACACTCTTGAGTAACCAAAACATACAACTAAAGGGAACCCACTACTAGTTTTTCAGGTAAGAAGTATCTTTCCAAATGCCTACAATTCAGAATTTAGCATATATCAAAAGAAGAAATGAAAACACACGACTAAATCTCATAACAGACACAGTCACAACAGTTCGTACATCCCTTTCCCCTACATATCCAGTTCACAATGTTTCACAGGAAATAACTGAAGCATAAAAAAAAACCCAAATAACCTATTGAACTAAAACCATATTCTTAAATTCAAAAGGACAAAATGACAAGAAAAACACCAACTAAAAATTCATTTAATTACAAAGTCTGATACACACACATTGAAGTTTAACATTAAAGGAAGCATAAACTTGTGTGCATTTAATAAAGCAGAGGCAACCATCACACACACACAAACAGAGTCTAGCACACACTGAAATCAAGGGAAACACATATATGGACCAAATTGAAGCAAAAATTATTAGGTTTAAAGTGAAGGTAGAACAGAATCTTCTGTACTTAATTTCGGTTTCTGTAAAAATTCAAAACCCTAGTAGCAGGGGGCAGTTTATCGATTCAAAGGAAAAAACGAGAACAGATGAAAGAGATATATGAGGGGGAGAGATTGAAGGGAGGGGATTACCTGAGGATTAGAAGAGGGAAGAGATCTGCGGGGACATGTGAGTTTCGGTACTGTATTTGTGTTAGTGATGATGATAAATGGTGATAGGGGGGAGAGGTCGAAGTGCGTAAAGAAAGGCCAAACAAAACCTGCAAATAAGAGCCCAGAGACCCCCGACTGGGTAAACCGCTCGCTAACTCCAAACTTGCGTGTTTTTTTTTTTTTTTTTTTTTTATATTCACAACCCCTTTTTATGGTGAAACACTGAGGGGAAAGAAAAAAAAAACCAAAAAGGGTTTTTACTAGGTTCGATACCCTACTGGTTAGAATTGAATTAGCTGGTTTAGAATTTCAAAAAAAAATAAAAAGAATGGTGCGGTGACATTTTTGTAATAAACGGAAAGTTGTTTAAAAGCACGCGGTGGTATTTTCGTAAATAATTGTCGCTTATCGTTAGTGTTAGTGGTAGTGTTAAAAAGTGTCAGTATCAAGGTTTTTAAGTGCCAGTGTAATGGCTGACACTTTTAAACATTAACACTGACACTTTTGAAAAGGTGCCAACGACAATGTATATAAACGCCGGTCATTTGGACTGGCACTTTAGAATATTCACACTGCCATTCACGATGCTTGTCAGTATTTACAAAATGTCACCGCTTGCTTTTAAAAACAAGGAAAAAAAAAAGCAAGCGTCAGCGTCTTTACGAAAACACTTTTTACGAATACTTAAAGTAAAACACGTTTTTCATAAGACCTACTCCTTTTTATGAGTGTATTCATTCAAATTCAATTTTTACTTTATCCTTACGTGAAAAACTGGTGAAATTTGGTTTTACATTTTTTAGTGTAAAACTTGTTTTTTTATCACCTACAGAAAACCCATTTTTTCCATGATATATAAGTTTTACATCTAAATTAGTGTAAAACATGTTTTTCAAAAGACTAACTCAATCCTTACTTAAGATAAGATAGACACTATTCTCGTATGCTAATTTAGAACACAAATTCAATTGTAATAAGGATATCTTAGATGATTGATACTAGATGATTAATACTAAATTATAAGTATCAAAATCAAATTAAATTATTATTTTTTGAAGTAAGAGACTATATGATTTATTAATAGATAAGGTTCAATAGGCATTCCACATCAGTCGGTGGCTCTTCCCAAACACACATATTACAAACTTGTTGAGAATCTCATAAAAACTAATATGCTACATCTTTGAAGATCGTAGGGACTTGAAGAACAATGTTGATACCAATCTTACACCAAAGCTCAATCTGAACACGATTCCAGAACACTCAGGCGCTCTGCCAAGTAAAACTTTCCCATGCGCTTAAACAAACCGCTACACAATAAGATTTAACTTTGAAACTCTAAGAAAATAGAGCAGGGCCGGCCCTGTAAAATTTGTGGCCCTGGGCCAACTTTTTAATTGGAGTCTTTCTTTAAAAGATGTATTTTTTAATTAAAAAACAACAGAACGATCAATACAAAACTAGAATATAAAAATACTTCATTTTAAATAATATACGGTGTATTCTTACAAGATATAATATAAACATGTTCCTCATAGTATATTTAGAAGCGAAATCTTGAATCAAAGTTGAATGATAAACTTTTACGGTGATATTGTAGGTTCGAGCCCTACTAAGCCAAGTCCACGTATATCCCCCAAACAAATTAACATATTCCGTCCGTCCCAGAGTATATGTCCACCTTTTTTTTTAGTCTGTCCCAGAGTATATGTCCACTTCCTAAAATGGCAAACTTATTATCTCTCCCAGTTGCTTTTATACTCACAACATCTATCAACTTACTATTCTCTCTCCTACTTTACTTTTATACTCCCAACGCTTATATCACTTCCACAATTTTTTAATCTTCACGCAAATGAGACGGTGGACATATACTCTAGGATAGAGAGAGTAGTATTATTACTCAACCAAAATTAAACTTTAATATGAATGTATATGTATAACAAAAATGAGACCTTTTTATATATAAAAATGTTAATTTTGTGGCCCTAAAATAAGCACATTATTTTGTGGCCCTAGGCCCTTGCCTCACCATTCTTGGGGCAGGGCCGGCCATGAAATAGAGCCTCTCAATTGGCAAGAAAATGTCAACCAAACATCCCAAGCAAAACAACGTTTAGTAGACGCAAGATCTGAAATTGAATTCCCCTTACATTTTTGCACTTACAAGTCAACATTTTGAACCACTGTATCTTGCTCTAGCTCTTGTTTTAACTATCATGTTTATTTAAGTATTTTTAACCACTCTACTCCAGATACGCTTTTATTAAACTCAAACCCCTTAACGACATCTTATATTGTTAGAAAAAACTAACAAAACCTAACGAGAGTTAACATTAACACCCCCCAAATAACGAACAATTCTAAAATCCATGAGAGTAGAGGATAAAATCGAGGCTAATCGATCGTAAATATTCAATTGTTGATGTAATTCAACGTTTTATAAGTTGTAGAGCATGAATTGAGCTCAAGTTCAAGCTTTTTTGTAAAGGGTCAACAATGATGTTTCAAGAGCTCAATTTGAGTTGCCATCAAAATTCAAATATTTTCGCTCGATAAGCCTTTATTTCCCCTCAATTTTAGCCTTTACCCTCCCAAATTTTAGAATTATTCGTTATTTGGGGGTGTCGAAATTAACTCTCGTTAAGTTTTGTTAGTTTTTCTAACAATTGTGGATGTCGTTAAGAGATTTTGGTTTAATAATAGTGTATTTGAAGTAGGATGGTTAAAACTACTAAAAATAAACATGGGTAGTTAAAACCGAAGGTAGAGCAAAGTACAGTGGTTCAGAATGTCGATAGACCCACTTGCAAAAAAAGGACAATGGCCTGCAATAAACACCTCGAGCATGATCCTTGGACTTAAAAAACCAAATCGAAACCATGAAAATTGCCATTAAAAATCTTTGAATATCAATGCAAAATCAAATACAAAGGAAAGGCTCTCAATTAGGAGAGAAATGAAGAGACTCTCAATAATGAAGAAATCAAGGGTTCTCAACGGATGGAGAGAAACAAACAAACAACAAACAACATACAACAATGCACTTATTCAATCATAATTCAAAACTAAATTTGAAAGAACAAAAACAGAATTGAAAAATAAATTCCAAATTTTACATTCATTAATTGGCAATTGACAAATTGACAATTACCAAATGTGAAATTTGAAATTTTACAAACTAAGTAAATTAAAATGGGAAGGATTACCAAGATGAAAGGTTGAAAAGATGAAGAGAAAGTAGAGAAGAAGAGCGAGAACGAATAAGGGACGGGTAAAGATGATACTTATGACAAATTAATACCTTCAGTGGTAGGTACTAAAATCAAATTTTAATACCTACGTAAAAAGTACTAAAATATCCAATAGATAGCACTCTCTTTGTCTCAAAATAGATGTCATTTTAGACTTTTCACACATATTAAGAAATGCAATTAATACATGTGAAAATGTCTCATATAACCCTAATGTATCTAATTACCTAAGCAATTAAATGTTTGTGCAAGATAAAGTTCACTATCATTAATAAGAGTATACTTGGAGTACAACAATAAAAATGCCTTGAAAATAGTAAAATAACAAGTATTTTGAGACAAAAATTAACTTCTAAAACGACATGTATTTTGAGACGGATGAAGTATCAAACAAATTACTGAACCTTTTATTTTCGTATTGTCGAATTTATTCACACTTCAAGTAATTTTAATAATTGAGTATTTTTAATAACAAAATATAAACAAGTTTAAGTAATAATTAATTAGAGTGTTTTGTTAGGATACCCTCTTTACGGGTAGCTTAACAAATAGCCCATTTCTTATTGACCAAAATACTCATCATATTATTCATGAACCAAATATAAAAAGAGGGCTAATATGTAATTTTAATAACAAAACCCCATTTCTCATCTTCATCACCAAAAGAAAATGCCCCACTTCGTCAAAAACACGATGCCGACGTCTACTTCTCGTAATGCCACCCCTCGCCATTCTTAATCCGCAAAATAATTCATGTTCTCCGATCTGCTCATGTTCTCTTATCTGATGCAAAGGCTCAACAAAAAAATGACTGTTGATTTAATTTTAAATTGCAAACTGAAATATAATCAGACTTTAGTTTAATAAGTTGTTTCCCACACATCTGCAAATCATGGATCAATCTTGTGCCTGATTCCTATTTAAATTCCAAAGTTTTTCTCAACTCGAATTTACTTTTGCACACATAAACGGATGAGTTGGTTTTGAGGGAAACTAGTTCCTCCATAAGTTATAAAAAGTCCACTTTTTAACCCTTAACCCTTAAACCCGCCCTAAATCCTAAACCCTAAACCTTAACACTTATAAAAACAAGAATTTTTATAACTTGAGAAACTAGTTTCCCCCAAATTTTTCTCTAAACGGATAGAGAGAAACAATAAGAATATTGGGAACTGATTTTGGAGATATGTTGGAGGATTACAAGTCTATTATAAGGAGGAAAGAGGGGCACTGCCGAAAGAAATGAAGGGGCTCAAGAGGATGTAAATCGGTCGATTTCTCTGTCGACAATCAGTAAACAAAGGAGATGCTGGTGCTTGTTTTATGCCAAGATTGGCCAAAGTGGGCAACTTTGATTTTAGATTCATAGTAAACTAAATCCTGCAAGTATGGTCACATGATGAATTTGCTGTGTAGAAGAGAGAAAGGGCTGAGACTGTTGGGTTTTGAGCAATCATGCGCAGCGGAAAATAAAACCTAAAAGCCTATATCCGTTCAAGATGATTATATTAATACAAGAAGGAAATTAGATTACTAACCATAGTGATGCTTTTTAAAAAAAATCGGTGGATCTTCTTGTTTTCACGCCTTTAAAACACGATCACAGGAACACGCTTCCAATCACAAGATCACGAACTTGAAGGAGTTCAAATCAACGCCCTCTATGTTTATCCACACGCGAACGAATATCTAGAATTGATTTCTAGATCTGGATTTGCTAGATCCAATAGAACTAATTTCTATTATGAAGGCTATATGAAAATTAGTGTTCTTGTTTGAGGAAGAAGAAGACTAGTTTTTCTCTCTTGGAGGCTCTCAATATTGATTACAATAATCATATGGGACTTAAGGTTTTAATAGAGGTATTTTTACTTTTAGATCCCAACTAGTTTAGGATTTTAAGTCAAATTCTCGTCAAAACTCTGCGTTCCAAAACCTTGTAATTCAGGAAAACAGTGGTCCGGGTGGATAGCATTATTGGTCTGACCCGCTCATGCCTAGGGTCCGGCCGGACCCCCCCCCCCCAGAAACTCGTTTTCTAAATGTTTCTTAAAATTTGATTTTAAGGTCCGTCTCGAATTTCCAATTTAGCCTTTTCTCGATTCGTTCTTTTGTGTGTGACCCCATAGGATTATATTAAGTTGGCAATAAGATTAAAACCATTTTAACCTTATAAATTATGAGCAGACTCTAGCAAGCCATCATGACTACCCAATTAATATAACTTGTCAAAGTTCGTGAATCCATCATAGTTTGTATACTACAACCCATTTATCCGCGATGTCATTAAACGTAAGTCATGGTCAATGGTCAATTTACATTTGTTCAATACTTTTCTCAATCCTGAATATGTTAATTGATTCAAATGATATTGATTTCATCAATTCATTTGGGTATGACCATGTACTTTCATCAACACTATTTATCGAGTGGCCAAAGCTTGACATCTCTCACGAAGAGGGACAAATCCAATATTGACTTATTACTCTTCCCTACATGACTCCGATTATACCAATCACATTCCTTATGGCTACCCGGTTAAGGCTAACGTTAGAATGTGTCAGACATAATATTCATCACGTGGAAAACTGTAATAATCTCATGTCAAAGGATATCAATGATATTAACTATATGAAATTTAATTATGACATATGACCATGACATAAATCTCATAGGTGGGTCATGTTCAGTATATGTTCACCAACACATACCCATAAGTTTAACTGTATCATATACACATGATCAACACATGATCATCTATTAAAATTATACTAGTTTTTCATAAGTATTAGGGATGGAGACTATTATAACACAACATGTAACAACAACAATAGTTTTAACATCTCTTTATATAATCAATAAAACAATAACAAAACATCGGTATAATAATGTGCCTACGGCATACACACCAACTGAGACGACTCCCAGGATATGTCAAGTGGGTTTTTAATTTTGGAAAATACAACTATACCCTAATAAATAATTATTTCCTTCACAAACTAGAAGGATATTTTGGTCAATGAAACTATGGGCTATGTGTTAAGCTACACTTGTATAGGGTATCCTAACAAAACCCTTAATTAGAATAATAAATAACTAATTTATTTTGACAAATGGCATGATTTGACACCTGCATAAGGTATTAGCATCTAAAATGGCAAAATATGTAGGTATCAAAATTTGATTTGGTACTAAGGAAAGTAACAAATTTGCTACCTTCACTAGTATCAAATCAAATTTTGATACCTATTTATTTTGACACAAACACAGTATTAAGAATCCCTTTCCTTTTTTTCTACACCTACCCCTCCGGATTTTCACCTACCTCCGACCACCTTACCTTCTCTGTCTTCGGTGACCTTGTCCTATCACCTACCGTCGCCAAGCCATAACCTCCAGCCTCACATTCTCTGTCTTCAAGCTAAAAACACAAATTCTAAAAAAACATTATGACCAGCTCTTCTTCATCTGTCACACCTGGTAAACCTTCTTGACTCATCCAACATTACTCTGAACAAAAAGTCTTCCTCCTCGGATTGTTGTTCGTATAATAATTCTACCAATCTTTGTGCATCACCATTTTCTCGTTCTTTCATCTTTAATCTATTCACAAATTTTAAATGGCCTTTGATAGTGTGACCAACACAATCATCCCTACCCGCTTCATGAGCCATATAACGAAAATAATATGTTGCTTTTATTCCTGAAGACAACATTTCTTCAATTGCTTTTCCCTTTTCATTTGTGATTTATGGAGATGACTCAAATCTTTCCTAGTCAATTCATGATTATGATATGTTACATGAGTAACAACTTCATAATCATTATCCTTAGTCAACTTTATCCTTATGGTCACAATACATCTTTCCTTTGCTGCATTGGATGCTGCAAAGGAAATTGTTTGGATTAAGAAGTTCATTGGTGAACTTAAAGTGGTTCCTGGTATTGCTAGTCGAATAGGCCTTTATTGTGAGAATAATGGTTCTATTGCTCAAGCAAAGGAACCAAGGGCACATCTGAAATCCAAACATATACTTAGGCGTTTTCATATCATTCGAGAAATCGTTGATATGGGAAATGTAAATATATGCAGAGTACCAACTGATGATAACGTTGCAGACCTACTAACAAAGGGTCTTCCACAAGCTAAACATGATGGTCATGTTAGGTCCATGGGTATTAGATACATGAGAGATTGGGCCTAGGGCAAGTGGGAGATTGGTTAGTGTTGATGCCCTAGGCACGCTTGTTAAACGTTCTGTAAGTTATCATTTTAATTCATATTGATAAAGAGATGTTTTGATTATTATTGATTATTCATGTTTACTTATAATAATATCAGTCCTTAGAGCTTATGAAGCACTAGCATAAAGGCTAAATGATCATGGGATGATCATGTTAGATTTATGGGTACTTGTTGGAGAACAAGGGACTGGATATGACCCACTGTATGAGATTTATATCATGGTCTATGTCGTATGTAAATCTCATAATAGTTATGTCATTTGAATCCTTAGACATGAAGTTATTATAGTCTTCCACTTGATGAACATTATGTTTGACATATTCAAACGCTACCTTTAACCAGGTAGTTATAAAGGGTATGATTGGCATAATCGGATTCAAGTAGGGAAGAATAATAAGCTAAATGGATTTGTCCCTCTTCGGAGAGATGTCAAGCTTGGGCCCCTCGTAGAATGATGTTGATAAAATGTCTGGCCAGACTCAAATGAATTGATTGGATTAATGTCATTTGGATTATCAACAAAATCGGGATCGAGAAAGTATTGAACAAATACAAGTTGACCATGACTTGTGTTCAATGACATCGTGGACAAAGGGATTGTGACATGTTCTATAAAGGAATGCGAACTTGTATATAGTTACACTATTTGGGTAGGTATGACGGTTTGCTAGAACCTAATCATATCTTATAGGTTTATGATTGAACCAATTGCCAACTTAGTGTAATCCTATGGGGTCACACACAAATAGAACGAATCTAAAAGGACTTAATTGGAATTTGGGTCGAAGGGCCTTTGAGGAATATTAGGAATTTAGAGGAGAAAACTGGAAAGTAGGAGGGTCCGGGCGGACCTCAGAAAGGACCCGACCGGACCCCCTGGTGATCCGGGCGCACCATGTAAAGGACCCGGTCGGACCCCTTTGCATACCCGGGCGGACCAAGCCTATTCGGCTAGGGTTTTTCCTGTTCCGTTTTCTTGTGGGTTTGACCACTTGTTACTGTAGACACCCCGCCTTGGACCTTTCATATCCCGATTGCATACATAGTAGTTTTATTTAACTTATTTTTGTTAATTTCTGTTACTTTGGTTAAGTTCCTAACTGATTCCGTTAGTTTTGGACTAAACTGCATAACAGAGTTAACTTTTAGAGTCATTTCTGTCATTCTGTCTTTTCCACCCGCGGGCTCCTCTGTCATTGCTTGTGGGCTGCGCGCGCGTCTCGCCCCTAAAGACGGACTCGCGCGCCTCCCATTATGGCAGTAACCGATTGCACCTTATTTCCCTCATTTTTCTTGATCACAAATACTCATTTTTACCTCCAAGTTCACCCCCTTAGTTTTGTAACCTCCAATCCCATTATTCTAGCCATTGCTTTTGTTGGGAATATGCCTTTGAATCAAAAATGGTACTTTTGGTTAAGGATATGTCCGTAACAAATATTATGATTTTGGGACCGAAAGAGTGAGGGAGATTTTAAGGCCTCGGCTCAAAGCCTTAGCCATAAAACCAGAAACATAGCAGTACAAAGGCCCGGTCAGACACGCATGCGTTGGATGTTTAGTGTTTGGCAAAAGTGGCAGTTGACTTTTTAGATTCCTATCATGGCAAGGAAACATGGAAAGTGACGTGTATGCTTCATGGCTGATTGGTTTTGGTTTTCCGACGAGAATTAATTTAGGACTCGTTTTGTCCCAAATTAATTAGTACTCCTATTTTTGTAAAGAATTATTTTAGAATTAGGAAATAAATTCCTAATTAGAATAGATTTGCTTTGTGCACAAGAAATAGGTTTCCTCTTCCTTTTGGGTTTCTAGTATTTATGCCTATAAATACTAACCCCTCCCCTAGCATATGATTTAGTCGTTCATCTTTGAGAGTTACAAGTAGAGATCTAGGATTTAGGTTGACGGAATTATTTGCCTAAATAATTCGTGCAACTAAATTAGAGAGATTGTCTTTTGTAATTGTTCATTGAAAGTAATATATTCTCCCTCCGCTCGTGGACGTAGCCAAGTTGGTGAACCACGTAAATTCTTGTGTTTGTGATTGATTATTTCGTTGATCATCGTTCTTATTTATATTTTGCTCTAACAAGTGGCACCAGAGCTTGGTTGGTTAGAGATCTTGGGATTTCCGCTGCAGAAAAAAAAGATGGGTCAAGGATCTGAATCATTAATCGACAAGTTCAATGGGAAGAATAGCTTTACTTTATGGCAAGTAAAGATGAAGGCTCTGTTGAGAGACAAGGGATTGTGGGTCCCGGTGGCTATGGCGATAAAGGATAGGAAGGATTCTAACGGAAAGGCCGTCTCTATGGGTAATACTCCGGCTGGAGTATCGGATGCGGAGAAGAAGAAAGCAGCAGAGAAGGAAGCGGCAGATTTGGTGGATCTAGATGAGAGGGCTCATTCAAAAATCATTAGAGGTTTGGATGATGAAGTTCTAGTCAACATACCAGATTTGGATTCCCAGAGAAGGAAGCGGCAGATTTGGTGGATCTAGATGAGAGGGCTCATTCAAAAATCATTAGAGGTTTGGATGATGAAGTTCTAGTCAACATACCAGATTTGGATTCCGGTGGTGCTTTGTGGTTGTTGTTGGAAGACATGTTCTTGACTAAGACATTGACCAACAAGCTCTATTTAAAGCAAAAGATGTTTATGCTCTGAATGGTGGAAGGTACGCCTATAGATGACCATCTAGATACGTTTACTTCTATATTACATGATTTGCGTAATATAGATGCCAAGATTGAGGACGAGGATGCTGCGTTGATGCTTCTTGTGTCGCTACCTTTATCATATGAGCACTTTGTGGATTCGTGTTTGCATGGTAAAGAAACAATAGCTCTTGAGGACGTGAAGGCTTCGCTCAAGACAAGAGAACTGCGACGAAAGGTAAGCAGAGGAGAGACAGACAGTCAACCTGCAGGGTTAGCTGCAGAGGGCAGAAAAGGATCAAGCAAGAAGAAGAATGTTCAAAAATCTTCTAGCAAGAAAGGTCTGAAACCTGAGGATGTTTGTAGGTTCTGCGGAAGGAAGGGGCATTGGAAGAATGAATGTCCAAGAAAGAAGCAAGAAGAAGATCTTAGTCAAGATGAGGCGGATGTTGCTGCGGGAGGTAGTGACAGTGATTATGCTCTAATAGTGGAAGAAGGCTCATGGCGCGGTGATGAGTGGCTTCTAGATCCAAAGGTGGAGCAATGCGAGATAGTTGAGGAGAAGGTGGAGCCTATTTTTACCAAGGGTAGTAGATGGGCAGACGATCCTGAGCTACAAGATGACTATCCGCAGAAGGAGTTGATACAATTCATCTCGGTGGGCGAGTTCAAGTGCCGAATGAACTCGCCAAGCACGAAAATTGTTAGTCGCCCAGAAGGGGCGGTGCTCTAGATAGGCGGTCTAGAGGCACTAAGGAATGATAGGCTTAGCATATCGTCCGGTTGCTTGGGAGGAGCAAGGTTGTCCGGCGTGACAAATGGTGCTTGATGTAAAGCACAATATTACATTCTATTCGCCTTTAAATGAGTGGGTTCGAAGCTCTCTGAACTAGTTCGAAGCTCATCATTGGATTGGGATTGAGAAGGTAATCGAGACAAGGTACAGTGTGGGATTTAAGGTGTATTCTATTCGAAGTACTAGAAGTAGATACAAAAAGTTCAGTCGGCAAAGGGGTTCTTAAATTCTAGAGGTGTACAGTCTCAAGTGTTCGGCGAAACACTATGTTGATGGTCTAGAAGGCTTTCTGAGACATCAATGCTAGTTTCTTGGCTCTCATTGGCGTTATGGAGAGGTCGAAGATTCAAGATAAGTAAGAGCACATGTTAGTGGAGTTTTGTAGTGGTTCGTGCAGACTTCGCCAGTCGTGCAGTTCATGTGCAATTTCCGTTTGTGCAGATGATTATGGTGGTCAACGTTGTGGTGGAGGTTCTAAGTGGTTTAGAAATTCATTGCACAAGTTGAGAAGATGGTTTGCTTGACTAAGTAAACATGGTTGTTCTTGGGTGAACAAAGATTGGTCTTGACAAAGAAAAAGGCGGCGGCGGAGGTGGAGAGATATATTCGGAAGCGGAGGATTCAACTCAAGGTGGAGTTGGGGTCGGTTCGTGGATATGAATTATGGTTTGGGGAGATTCAAAGTCAAGGTGGAGATTGTTGGGAATATGCCTTTGAATCAAAAATGGTACTTTTGGTTAAGGATATGTCCGTAACAAATATTGTGATTCTGGGACGGAATGAGTGAGGGAGATTTTAAGGCCTCGGCTCAAAGCCTTAGCCATAAAACCAGAAACATAGCAGTACAAAGGCCCGGTCAGACATGCATGCGTTGGATGTTTAGTGTTTGGCAAAAGTGGCAGTTGACTTTTTAGATTCCTATCATGGCAAGGAAACATGGAAAGTGACGTGTATGCTTCATGGCTGATTGGTTTTGGTTTTCTGACGAGAATTAATTTAGGACTCGTTATGTCCCAAATTAATTAGTACTGCTATTTGTGTAACGAATTATTTTAGAATTAGGAAATAAATTCTTAATTAGAATAGATTTGCTTTGTGCACAAGAAATAGGTTTCCTTTTCCTTTTGGGTTTCTAGTATTTATGCCTATAAATACTAACCCCTCCCCTAGCATATGCTTTAGTCGTTCATCTTTGAGAGTTACAAGTAGAGATCTAGGATTTAGGTTGACGGAATTATTTGCCTAAATAATTCGTGCAACTAAATTAGAGAGATTGTCTTTTGTAATTGTTCATTGAAAGTAATATATTCTCCCTCCGCTCGTGGACGTAGCCAAGTTGGTGAACCACGTAAATTCTTGTGTTTGTGATTGATTATTTCGTTGATCATCGTTCTTATTTATATTTTACTCTAACAGCTTTAAAACACAATATTTCTTTTATTTATTATTTGATTTTCTCTTTATTATTTATTATTTATTTATTTTTTTATTGGTTGAAAAACCATCTTTTCCTCTCTTTTCTACCTATTTAAACCTCTTCTTTTTACCTTAGAAAATGACTTGAATTTTCTTCACAACTACATTATACACATTTCTCTCAAGAATTCTCCCAACAACAATTCAAGCATCAAAACTCTACTATTTTCAAGTCAAAGTTTAAAGTCCTCTTCTTAAGGTACAATTTCACTTTTCTTCTCTTCTCTTATTTTATTCTTCTTAATATATGCAATCCCCATCAAATGGGACATAACTAAATGACCACTTTACTACATTAAAGTTGTTCAATGTTATCTCCCTACATTTCAACCTTTACTTCAATTTACTATTATTCTCTTAATGTAATATTTAGCATGAATTAATATAATAAAATAATTCTCTTTTATTTCCTTTTGCAATTCCCCTTTTCTTTACTATATACTCCCTCCGTCCCAGAGTAAGAGTCTCATTTTTCTTTTTGGTCCGTCCCAGAGTAAGAGTCACATTCCTAAAATGGCAAAGAATCTTTACTATTCACCCCACTTATTCTCTCTCCTATTTTACTTTTATACTCACAACACTAATCAATTCACTATTCTCTCCCACTCATTCTCTCTCATACTTTACTTTTACACTCACAACATTTACATCACATCCAATATTTATTAATAAGCGTGCAAATGAGGGTTGAGACTCTTACTCCGGGATGGAGGGAGTAATTGTTAGCACTATTTATTAAAATAAGGACATTTAGCATTAGAACACCAATAGTAGCAAGACCCGCGTAAGCGGGGCAGAGTAGGTTTTTAAGTACTTCCCACTCCGTCACCTAACCCCCGAACCCTCCTCTTCCCTAATCTCTAGTTTCGTAATATTAAAATAGGCTATTTCTTTAGGTTTTTCTTATGTTTCCTCAATAACATAGGTGGCGACTCTACAATTAAAACAAGTTAGACATCCTAGGATCCTTCCACCGCTCTAGCCAAGTAGTGGGCTTTCCCGGGGTATCTACAGTGGTGACTCTGCTGGGGATAATTTAGAGGGTTAAACTTGCGTTTTCATCTTTTGATGTTCTTTTATTCTGTTTTCTGGGCATTCTGGTAAAAAGGGCTGGAAGCGCGCGCCTTTGGCCTTCTTGGCCTAAAGAGCGCGCGTCCGACCCCAATTACCAGAACCACCCGCCTCTCATCTCGTCCTTCCATTTCATGTTTCTGGGCTAACAAATTCTGCAGGGGAAAGTTTTATTATTTAGGGTCAAGGAAATTCCTTGAACCCATCAGTTTGCAGGTTTTCACCCAGAAGCGGGTGCCTCTGCCCCTCTTACTCTAACGCGCGCGCCTCCTGATTAGGTAGCCCAACGCGGGCGCTTCTGGGCAAATTTCTAGAAATAGAACAGTGAACAGAATGGACAGAATGACAGTGTGTGGGCACCGGGCCTGCACATAAACAACTTTTATTTTTTGTTTCATTTTTTATCGGTCACACAGGTGATTCGAAAGTTGTACATACGTGCTTATTTGTTTTTTCTTTCTTTGAAAAAAAAAAATATTTTGTCACTTGTTAGACCTCATACTACATGCACATATTCCTATGAATTGTTCACTATCGAGTCGCACAAGTCCAACCCCAAACCCGTCGAGGCCCGTCCTCGAGAGTTTCAAGCTCCACCCGACTTTGACTCTCTCGAAGCGGTAAACCTCAGCCCGTGGCGTAGTTCATGACTACATGCCGGGGGTGACCTTAAGCCTCTCTTTAACTGAGCCCAAGCCAACACAATTCTAGTCTAGGTTCTAACACTCCGTGACTAAGTCGGTTTTCATGTGCCGAGATTTCCCTAAACCTCAGCCGTGGAGTAGTTCATGACTACATGCCGGGGGTGACCTTAAGCCTCTCTTTAACCGAGCACAAGCCAACACAATTCTAGTCTAGGTTCTAACTGTCGCGCCCCAGACCCGTGGTCTTACTTGGCCCCACGCTCGGGACACGAGTGGAAGACGTTATAAAACTCTTTAGAATTTTTTTCGAAATGTACTTTTATAAAGTTTAGCAAAAACACACTTGAAGTTCAAAGACTTCACTTAACTTTAAACAAACTTTACAACCAACTTTCACAACGAAAGTACTTAGCCCGAAGGCTTACAAACTTTTAAACAAATGTACATACACCAACATGATCCCAAATAGGTGTGACAACAGAAAGTACGGGTACTCTACCCAAAAGGTTTCACATTTACATAATGCAACCTTAACAAAACAAGTCCCAACTCTTACCAATCAACGTCCTCCCGTGCCAAGTGTCCTATCCCCTGGACCCGCCTTATCTAAAACAGTAAACAAATAAAGGGTGAGAATAAATCTCAGTAAGCTACTAAATGCAACTACGTTACATGCTGATATGATAATCATAAAGAAACAATATCAACATGTAATCACATAGCATATAATACATAACATGAGAGATAACATCAACTCATATACCACAATTACCACATAGCCCACACTCCGGTGGATACCAAGCCAAGGTTTACCCCATAACATAACTGTCTGAGAATACCATCTGAGAAAACCAACTGAGAAAACCATCTGAGCAGCATAAATAGCTGAAGCCGTCGGGATCCCGAAAACAAACCATAACCAATAGAACCAAGTGGGAAATATGACACAAAGTCATAACCCAAATACTCACCAAAGGGAGCAATTCATCCCATCCAAGGCCAATCTGGACTGGGGAAACAAAGAAGGCGCAGTGGACACCTTATAGTGAACTTGACTTGTGTGCCACTATAATTCTCCCACCGCCTGACTCACAAGCTCCAATGGAAAACCTTATAGTGGACTTACCTGTACCACTATAATTCTTCCATTGGCTGACTCCACAACAAGACCAGCTGGACTTTTAACAAGAAGCACAGTAATGAATACTTGCTAAACAAAACCCGGGGCATTTAATCCAAGAAGGAACTATGCCAAATACATCACAAGATGCACACGAAAGATTTCTCATAAAGAGTCCATAATAAGGACATTTAATCACAACCCAATCTTTTCATCAACGACATAAAAGTCATACACATTCACGTTTGGTTCCTAAACACCCCAAGGACTACACAAACAATTGTTCTCTTGTACCCAAGTTAAACAACTATCAACCTGAAAAACAGGGGGGTGCGCACGCCCCACCCAAAAGGGTGCGCGCGCTCCCTTTCATTTTGGGCCAAATCCCAGATTTCTTTCCTTAGTTCATTTTACTCCTTCCGTCCCAAAAGTATAACACATAAACTACACAACTTTAGTAACTTTCCTTAAGGTTACAAATTGGGTTTCCAAACCATTACAACACAAACACCCAGCTAGAACCAATTCTATATACTCTCTTCGTCCCAAAATTACAAGTATAACAAATATTACCAATATACTCATTTAGGGCTACTTTCATTCATTTCCCCGTCCCAAGAATAATAGTATAATTTTATAATATACTTATTTAACCTTTAATTCAAGTTAATATTTTACCGTCCTACAAGTAGGAGTATACTTTCAAACACTTATACTAACATTTTCAGGATATAACATACTCCATATACATACCTGCATACAAACCAAGTCACCTACCCAGTATAATTATACTTTCTTTGTCCCAAATAAACAAGTATAGCAAATATTACCCAAATCACAAAATTAACAAGTAGGAGTATCATATATAGCATATATGGCTATTTTAACATTTAAAGGGGAATTAGTAACTTACCTATTTCCGGAAATAACATTGAAGAATTTACATTTTAATCGGCTACAATTGATCTACTCGACTCCCCGAGCATCACAGTATAATCAGTTGTCAAATGGATGCACAAATCGGAAGTTAAAGTTGATTTTCTACGCTTCTCCCTCGAAACCCCGTAGCTCACTTGCACAGTGCAAAATGAAATGAATATGGCGGTGGTAGAAACTGGTCTTATCTATATTGATTATATAGTGCAAGTTTACTCCATGTGATATCTTCTAATTTGGACCAATCAATTCAATTGCAATAGTCAATATCTTCATGTTTGGTCAAACCAAGCAATATTTTCATTAGACTAACTAAAACTATAATATGAATAAAGTATGATATGTTATACTATTTTTGTAAAGTATGGTTTCCAACCCCTAGCCACGGTCAAAGAAGTCAACTACAATGGAGGTGGCAAAAATTCATTTAGTGGTTAATAATTCAAACCATATTAATTAATATAATTAACAAAAATTAAGTTTGTTTTAGCAGATTATTTGGGATGTTCTACTAAGCCAAACTTAGCAAATAAATGGTGTTTTTAAAAGTCCTAAATGTCTAGTTTACTCATTTTGCAACTCAAATACTTTTATTTAATATTTTAATAGATCAAGTAATTCTTTTAAAATAATCAAACTAACACTTTAACTACCACATATGCTCAAATAATATATGCAAGTCATAAAAATATTTTCTAACACGTAAAATGCACATATAATGTCAATTTAAAATCCCAAAATATGAAATAAATAGGGACGGGTTTTGGGTCGTTACAATCACTCCCCCTTAAAGAAAATTCGTCCCGAATTTTAGAATAACTTACCAAACGAATCAAACAACTAAGGATACTTTCGAAGCATCGAAACATGAAACACATTATGAATTTTGTCAAGAGAAGGAATACAAGCCCGATCTCTAACTCTTCCCCATATCTCAAAAGAATTGATATATTAAGCAAACTCTACGAGAAGTAAAGGTATATCCCACGAATTCTAAGAATCAACTGAACAAGTTCTTAACATATCCTAGAGAATCTGAATGGTTCTTTCTAACTGTCCATCTGTCTGCCGATGAAAAGCCATGCTAAATCTCAATTCTGAACCTAAGGCCTTCTGAAATGCTTGCCAAAATCAAGATGTATATAAGAAACCCATATCTAATACCATGCTCGTACACATCCCATGAAATCGAACTATATTCTGAACAAATAAGTAACAACTGAAATTAACATTTATATTCTCAAAATAGATAAGGTGAGAAAACTTGGTAATCAATCCACTATCAATCAACATCATTGATCTCATCTATTCAGTGTAACGCCTTCAATAAAACCTTTCGTAATAGATTCATATCCACTCAGAAATCTCAAAGGCTTGTGACAAGCCAACTGGTCACTGATATTTTACTTCCAGATTATTCGCAGCTCAAGGACATAGTTGAATGCTTAGAATTTCGCGTGTCAAACAAATCAAATGTAACTCTTCAAATTATCTCAATACTCTTCAAGTACCTGTAGTTGAATTCCATCATGTATGTTGGTTCCACTAAGTGTTGACTACATACTCTGCTACAAAAGTTGAAGTTCCATCACTAGCAACGAACAAAATCGTGTTGTCTATCATCGTTCATTCCACTAGTAATTTCCTATAGTTGAAATCATTCAATAAAATAGAACTTAAAGCTTCCACAATCGCAAAATCACACCATGTCTCAACTCACAAAAACTCCAAAATGTTAATTCCTCTAACATTCCTCATTTAGTTTTATCAAACATGAACTATAAGTCAATGTATCCTTTAACACATTACCTTTCCCGGATGATATAACATAATACTCTACCTGTATTATCTCATGAGTAACTCTCTTTGAAAAAAAACAATATTTCAACTCTCATGGTTGGTAAACACTTCAATATGACTCTATAAAGGTCATTCACTAATGCCATGGATATATAATCGCAATAAATCTCAAGTTATGGGTAGGATAATTTTGTTCATAAGGAATCAATCTTCTCAAAGCACACATTGTTACCATACAATTCTGAAGCGATGAACATCTCAATCACTCTTTAAGGCATCACCATGAATAATAAATTTATCAGATCCACTATAATGGTAAAACTCGACATATCCACTAGAAAATAGTAACACTGATCATATCCTCTAAATAACTGTAACACCAATCAAATCCATTAAGCAATATCAATACTGAAGTTGTCATCAACTCTCGTTTCAACAATTAAAACTCGTTCCATTCTTACCAATCCATCGAAAAGTGTATCTTCCTGTGTCATATAGTTAACAGTGTAGCTACCTTAGAAATCCATCAATGATTCTTTAACCATATACCAATCTCAACAAGTTACATACCGCTGCTACTGGAGTAGGATTTTTCCAATTACTGTTGCTTCCATTGAAGGATCAAAAGCTATGCCTGAGTTGAAACTCCCTTAAAATAATATATCCTTTAACAAAAAGACATAATGCCTTGATTTTACAACTGATGCATCCCACGTAGATATGTTAAACAAGATGAATCCCTTGTCAAGAAATATCTCAAGCTAAAGCTTCTACTCCTGTAACTCAACCGATGGTATAAGCATATTGGACTAGATATCAACACTGCAACACTGCACCATAACAACTCAAGATAACCCAAGCTTCTCATCAAGTAACATATACTACTCAATAGAAAATCTATCTGAGATTTCTCAAAGAAATGGTACATTCTCCATTTTAGATGCGAACACTCTGCTGCTAACCCCCTAAACCAAATACCAGGCACAACCTTGTGCTAAAAAAAATTTAAACTTTAATGCATAAATAGCATGAATGCCAAACACATATATCTACCATGCTTAACTAAAGCACACTAGCATAGAAGACTCCACCACAAAACTATCAAAATCTTGCTATAGCAATATAGTTAAATCAGCAAGTAAAACATGCTCATAAATTTGCACATCACAAATGCACAACACTCTATCAATCATCAAACACTCCCCCTTAGGATAGACACCTCTAACACCTAAGGTAGAAACTCAGGAGACACATGCAATCGAGAAGCAAAATGCACAGACAAATAAGAATGCGAAGATCCAGGGTCTATAAGTGTATGTGCCCTCAAACTAGACATATAAATTATACCTCCAATCACATTAGAAGGATCTGAAATCTGTTGTTGATTGATGGCAGAAACACTATCATGTACCTTAACCTTCCCTGAAGCATCCCTCTTTTGGCCCTGAGAAGACCCAACTGCACTTCCTGATGCTTTTACTCTAAATCTAGGGCAATCCATCTGAAAATGACCCAACTGACCACATCTCATACATTTACCTTGTTTCTTCCAACATCTCTCCTCAGAATGTCCTTCCTTCCGACAATAGCTACATACTCGTTTACCTTGAGTTCTTCTATTATGCGACCTTTGAAAGATTTCCTAGCTTGTGAAGATGTCCCTTGGTATTCTCTACTATCTCTACGCTGGGTTGTAGTTTTAACTGTCCTCCTCGTTTTGTCACATCTGAGGCTTCAACCTTGCTTTTATGCTCAACTATATCATCAATTGTTTTCATTACAGTTTCAAACATACCTTGAAACATTGTTTGAACCTCTTCTCTAGCATTACCCAGCCCTGAAGGCCCCGACTGATCACCCTCTGTTCCAACCATCTTCAATGATTACCTGCATAAAACACTCAACGTTACTCACTCTCTACCCAACTACCCTCCTAGGTCACTTAGTCATTCTAGACCGTCTACAACCTAGCTCTGATACCAACTGTCGCGCCCCAGACCCGTGGTCTTACTTGGCCCCACGCTCGGGACACGAGTGGAAGACGTTATAAAACTCTTTAGAATTTTTTTCGAAATGTACTTTTATAAAGTTTAGCAAAAACACACTTGAAGTTCAAAGACTTCACTTAACTTTAAACAAACTTTACAACCAACTTTCACAACGAAAGTACTTAGCCCGAAGGCTTACAAACTTTTAAACAAATGTACATACACAAACATGATCCCAAATAGGTGTGACAACAGAAAGTACGGGTACTCTACCCAAAAGGTTTCACATTTACATAATGCAACCTTAACAAAACAAGTCCCAACTCTTACCAATCCAACGTCCTCCCGTGCCAAGTGTCCTATCCCCTGGACCCGCCTTATCTAAAACAGTAAACAAATAAAGGGTGAGAATAAATCTCAGTAAGCTACTAAAATGCAACTACGTTACATGCTGATATGATAATCATAAAGAAACAATATCAACATGTAATCACATAGCATATAATACATAACATGAGAGATAACATCAACTCATATACCACAATTACCACATAGCCCACACTCCGGTGGATACCAAGCCAAGGTTTACCCCATAACATAACTGTCTGAGAATACCATCTGAGAAAACCAACTGAGAAAACCATCTGAGCAGCATAAATAGCTGAAGCCGTCGGGATCCCGAAAACAAACCATAACCAATAGAACCAAGTGGGAAATATGACACAAAGTCATAACCCAAATACTCACCAAAGGGAGCAATTCATCCCATCCAAGGCCAATCTGGACTGGGGAAACAAAGAAGGCGCAGTGGACACCTTATAGTGAACTTGACTTGTGTGCCACTATAATTCTCCCACCGCCTGACTCACAAGCTCCAATGGAAAACCTTATAGTGGACTTACCTGTACCACTATAATTCTTCCATTGGCTGACTCCACAACAAGACCAGCTGGACTTTTAACAAGAAGCACAGTAATGAATACTTGCTAAACAAAACCCGGGGCATTTAATCCAAGAAGGAACTATGCCAAATACATCACAAGATGCACACGAAAGATTTCTCATAAAGAGTCCATAATAAGGACATTTAATCACAACCCAATCTTTTCATCAACGACATAAAAGTCATACACATTCACGTTTGGTTCCTAAACAACCCCAAGGACTACACAAACAATTGTTCTCTTGTACCCAAGTTAAACAAACTATCAACCTGAAAAACAGGGGGGTGCGCACGCCCCACCCAAAAGGGTGCGCGCGCTCCCTTTCATTTTGGGCCAAATCCCAGATTTCTTTCCTTAGTTCATTTTTACTCCTTCCGTCCCAAAAGTATAACACATAAACTACACAACTTTAGTAACTTTCCTTAAGGTTACAAATTGGGTTTCCAAACCATTACAACACAAACACCCAGCTAGAACCAATTCTATATACTCTCTTCGTCCCAAAATTACAAGTATAACAAATATTACCAATATACTCATTTAGGGCTACTTTCATTCATTTCCCCGTCCCAAGAATAATAGTATAATTTTATAATATACTTATTTAACCTTTAATTCAAGTTAATATTTTACCGTCCTACAAGTAGGAGTATACTTTCAAACACTTATACTAACATTTTCAGGATATAAACATACTCCATATACATACCTGCATACAAACCAAGTCACCTACCCAGTATAATTATACTTTCTTTGTCCCAAATAAACAAGTATAGCAAATATTACCCAAATCACAAAATTAACAAGTAGGAGTATCATATATAGCATATATGGCTATTTTAACATTTAAAGGGGAATTAGTAACTTACCTATTTCCGGAAATAACATTGAAGAATTTACATTTTAATCGGCTACAATTGATCTACTCGACTCCCCGAGCATCACAGTATAATCAGTTTGTCAAATGGATGCACAAATCGGAAGTTAAAGTTGATTTTCTACGCTTCTCCCTCGAAACCCCGTAGCTCACTTGCACAGTGCAAAATGAAATGAATATGGCGGTGGTAGAAACTGGTCTTATCTATATTGATTTATATAGTGCAAGTTTACTCCATGTGATATCTTCTAATTTGGACCAATCAATTCAATTGCAATAGTCAATATCTTCATGTTTGGTCAAACCAAGCAATATTTTCATTAGACTAACTAAAACTATAATATGAATAAAGTATGATATGTTATACTATTTTTGTAAAGTATGGTTTCCAACCCCTAGCCACGGTCAAAGAAGTCAACTACAATGGAGGTGGCAAAAATTCATTTAGTGGTTAATAATTCAAACCATATTAATTAATATAATTAACAAAAATTAAGTTTGTTTTAGCAGATTATTTGGGATGTTCTACTAAGCCAAACTTAGCAAATAAATGGTGTTTTTAAAAGTCCTAAATGTCTAGTTTACTCATTTTGCAACTCAAATACTTTTATTTAATATTTTAATAGATCAAGTAATTCTTTTAAAATAATCAAACTAACACTTTAACTACCACATATGCTCAAATAATATATGCAAGTCATAAAAATATTTTCTAACACGTAAAATGCACATATAATGTCAATTTAAAATCCCAAAATATGAAATAAATAGGGACGGGTTTTGAGGTCGTTACACTAACACTCCGTGACTAAGTCGGTTTTCATGTGCCGAGATTTCCCTAAACTAATGTCTTCAAAACATACTTGCCAAGTGGTTATCATGGACGAAATAAAACTCCGTCCCCAAGTGGTTATTATGGATGAAAAATAAAAAAAATCCGTCCCCGCATGTATGCTTTACTACATTAATTTGGTTTAATCCCGACATGTGTAGGATTCACAAGCATGCTGGAATCCGATGAGTATATGGGGCCGCGAGAAGGTCTATATACTAGTGTGACGATTCCACTATTTTTCTAGAAACTCCAAAAAGGACTACGTCCTTCCGATTTTTGTAAATAAAAAAAAAGAGTCATTTTTCCTTATGTGGTTGAGTCTTTTTATTGTTGTGGGTTAATTTATTTTACTCAAAAGGTATTGTGGGGCCAACCTAAGATCAACCGTGTTCTTCCAATAGGTCTAATGGCTTCAAACAGAAACAACAACAAGGGTGAGAACATTTTCGTGTCCAACGAAAGGCTTTTCAACATAATAAGAGCCATGTGGGAACAAATGGATAGACTTGTCAAGGATGCCCGCCGCAAGGATGATTTGTGGCAAGCCCGTTTTGATCTCGAGAGGAGAATTCACGAGGAAGAGGTTTCCGAACTCAAGGCCCGTCTGCAAGAGCTCACCGACAACAAGGCAAAGTTCAATGGTAAAACATGCTCAAGTAGCCCGTCCCCAAGAGACACAAAAGTGCCGCCAACAATCGAGTTTTCACTCCTCTCCTAGGAATGACCCGAGCCGAAGCATTTGAAACTTTGGTGGCGAGTGGAAAGATCAAGTCTTTACAAGGGTACAAACCCAAGACGATGCGTCCCAACCATGCCCATCACAAATATTGTGGCTATCATCAACACAGTGGCCATCTTACCGAGGAATGCTTCCTTCTCCAAAACGTCATCCAAGATTTGTTCGACAATGGTGAATTTACCGTGGGTGAATAGCAACTCATCAAAGAAGAGGCTTGGTTTTAAAATGGGGCTTCAACAAGAGATCATGCTACAAGGAGGACTACAATGGCAAAGACGACGACAACAATCTCCGTTTCTCTTTCTCTACCTAGTAATAGGAAAAAAAAAAGAGAGTCAAAAGTCCTCTTTTGTGTGCATTAAGTTTTCTTCCTTCTCGTCAATGTTAAAGTTTGAGTTGGTCTTAATAAAAGTCGTTCTTGTCCTCATACACTATTCCAAGTTGTTTAATTTAATTCTTGGCAAAATGATGAAAAGATGTCTAAACAAGTTTTAGAACGAAGGCCATCACTTGAACGCCTAGGGGCTAAACATCGTGACGAAGGCGATAACATCAACGACAAATCCAAGACATCAAGCGCCAAAGAAAGATGGAGCAATAACCATGGAGAAATCAAGCAAAGTTTTCAAAGGGGGATTAAAAAAAAAAAAAAAAGCTCGCTAGGTTGACTCTTCAAAACAACCTAGGCAAAAGTTAGAGCATAAAAAAAAAAAAAAAATCCCCTTCATTCAAAGAAGTTCACAACAACAACATCATTCCTCCACCAACGAAGGACGAAGCAACAACCATCACGATGAAAGGAGCATCCACAAGAACTATGGTGACCTGAGCCTCTACACTGGAGGAACGTAGGCAACCTTCGGGTCCGGTCTCATGCAAGAAAGAAGATATGTTTAGCCCTAATGCGTTATGGTGATCGGCCTTCATCTCGAACTTGTCAAGACATCTTTGTACGAGTCATTTGCCAATGAATTAATCACCTCAAGATTGAACAACTTTCCTAAATTTGAAATCATTTCACGTTCTTTATCGAGTCTAGGAGCTTCTTATCTTTCAACGATACTCCCAATTTCTTGCAATCAAATTGGGGCTTTCCTTCTCTTCTCCCTTAATGACTTAATTGCCTTCGTGAGTCATTCAATAAATAAAAATACATGAAGTCAATACTAAGGGCCACTTCCCTAGTCAAGTCAACGTCACTCATCATTAGTGACAAAAGGTCTACACCGCAAAATCACATGTCTCTCATCCTCAGCTAGAGTCAATGCACACTTCCTCATTAATTGAGTAAAAAAAAATGAAGACGCAAGAAAGATGCCCGCTAGATTTAAAACCCAAAAGGGCGGTCTAGGCAAAAAAACAGGGTGCGGCATAAAAAAAATATGAGAGAGTGAGAGAGAGAAGGGAAAGAGAAATGGAGATCCCCGGCCTCTAAAGGAGACAACTGCAAAAGTTCTACATTGAATCTCCTCAGCAAGCCAGTTCCCCACCGAGTCAACTTTGGGAATTGCAAAAAGTTTGACAACACATGGCACGATCAAAGGTTGTTTGGGGTTATTGAAGTAAGAGTTTTCTCCAACAATGTGCATTATTGGGCTCATAAGAAAGAAGCCCCATGGTAACCAAGATCCATCCGAGAACGAGCCCATCATTGAAGGGTACGAGGTTGCACAAATGGTCCCCAGTGAGTCAATTGGTTTGGGCAGCAAATGGCAATAACGTGTGACTCAGTTTTTAAGCTTCTCCAAGCATGTGCCCTTACAGTATGCCGAAGGCTTCCCGAGAAATGGAATAGCTCTTTCCATGTCCTCTTATGATTATTCCCCACACGAGGACGAGTCTCTTGCTTTTCTTTACAAATGATGACGCCCTAGGGGCTATGTGACTCAAGAACGAGAGATTCTTTTGCTTCATTTGACAGTTAATGAGCCCTAGGGGCTACGCTCAAGAAAGATGTGTGAGACTATCCTCAAATTCTCTCAAGAGGATTGTCAAAAAGCCTTCATGTTATGTGTGCTCGTGCCTGTTCCTCCAATCAAGGATATGCCTTTCCTGCTCCACCTATAATCAATGGTGGCACTCTAGGGGCTACACTCAAGTTTAAAAGTCTCCCTTGGCAAGAAGTAATTCACTTCACCTCCCAACAAGGGCCCTAGAAAAGTCATATGCAACATTGGAAGCTTCCTCAATTAGTTTGGCACCGAAGGTCTCAAGGGGCTTCGCAACCTACAATCTTTTGGGCTACGGCATTACAGTAATCCGAGCAAAGGGAAATATTGGGGCTTCACAATTGGCAATCTTTTTGGGGGATGATACCCGAGCAATACAATTTGGGGAGTAGTCTTACGGCTCCATGAAAGCGATCAAGCTTCAAGGGTCTCTTAGTACTTCACGTCAAAGGTCTTCTGGTTTGAAAGGAGGGCTCCGATGTTATGAATGAATTTAATGATTCTTATGTTGTGACTTACGACAAGGTTATGAAGAAAGTCTTAGAGAAAAGGAAAAAGATTCAATATGCTAAACTCAAAACAGGGTTATAGCGGGAAATGCCATGGCCAATCCCAATGTTTCTGCAATTCAGCACCCCCTTCTCTGAGATCAAAAGCACAAGTTGCATCCGAAGATCCGTTATTAGTTCAACAGAAGAAGAATCAAGCAAGAATATCCATTTGGGACCTTCTTACACCAAGACCTTACCGTCCGCGATCTCGACGGCACCACAAGACATTACTGCATTTGGGTATCGACCACAATGAGGCCATTCATCTCCCCAGTAAGAGCAAGAAGGAGATCTCTATCAAGAATTCTACCCAACAGTGCATCCGCTCTCAATGACGAGCCGACTCCAAGATAATTTGGGGCTTTACATTAAAAGGTATTCACAATCCACCATCTCCAAGCTCGCAAACAACAAGTACATGACATTTGAGGCTTAGCAATCTCTCGAAGCTTGGTATCAATAATATTCTCTTGGGGCTTACTCACGCCAACAACAAAAGGCGATTTACTCGAATAGGCCAAGAGCTTATTTCTCTTGGGGCTATGCCAGTCACTCAAAGTTTGGCATCAAAAGCATTCTAGGGGCTTTACAATCAGCGACCCCTCGGTATCTCGACATCAAAAGTCTATTGGAGCCCCAAAATCGGCAAATCTCTTGGGGCTAGACATCCATCTTCGTTGGGCACAACGACGACAATGACAAAATTCAGCAAGGCAATCCGGACTTCGATCGAACATGACTTGATATTGGGTTGTCTTAACAAACACACAATGCTTAAAATGGTTCACCGACGAACTAAAAAAAATCTTCTTCTCACATGTGTGCATATTCGTTTCCTTCTAAACTAAAAAAAAAAGATTTTTCTTTTCCTTACTTGTGCAAAAAGTATGTGTTTTATTTTTCTTTGCTCCTAGCTTCTTCCCCAGCATTCTCCATCATCCTTGAACTACGCTGGTCTGATTCTCTTCAAGGGATACGTAGGCAGCCTTTTGGCACGACCAACTCATCATCCAGAATGTCATCTCACCGACACTCAGTTAAAAGTACAAGTGACTCATCTTCATCAAAAGTGTCAACATCCTTTATCAAAGACACGGCATCAGAAATCCATCCCAAATCAAGCGGCCATGGTAAGTGAAGGTATGAACATCATTCATCAAAAGCTCCTTTCAAATCACATCACACACAAAAGCAATTTCTCCATCTTTGCAAAATCTCTCTCTCAAGCAATCTCTGCTTTTCAAATCACATTTCACACTACAAGCACAATTTCACACTTCACACATCTCACACAAGCACATATATCTGCAAAGCATACGCATAACAGGTACAAGCACACAGCTCCACGGTGAACCGCTAAAATCACCACCTCATCAGCAGGCAGACTTTCGAGTCCCTTCAAATCAGCAGGCACACTTTTGAGTCCCTCTACATCAGCAGGCAGACTTTCGAGTCCCTCTAAATCAGCAGGCAGACTTTCGAGTCCCTCTACATCGGCAGGCAGACTTTCGAGTCCCTCTACATCGGCAGGCAGACTTTCGAGTCCCTCTACATCGGCAGGCAGACTCTCGAGTCCCTCTACATCGGCAGGCAGACTTTCGAGTCCCTCTACATCGGCAGGCAGACTCTCGAGTCCCTCTAAATCGGCAGGCAGACTTTCGAGTCCCTCTAAATCGGCAGGCAGACTTTTGAGTCCCTCTAAATCAGCAGGCAGACTTTTGAGTCCCTCTAAATCAGCAGGCAGACTTTCGAGTCCCTCTACATCAGCAGGCAGACTTTCGAGTCCCTCTAAATTAGCAGGCAGACTTTCGAGTCCCTCTAAATCGGCAGGCAGACTCTCGGTTAAGTTCCTAACCGATTCCGTTATTTTTGGACTAAACTGCATAACATAGTTAACTTTTAGAGTCATTTTGTCATTCTGTCTTTTCCACCCGCGGGCGCCTCCGTCATTTCTTGTGGGCTGCGCGCGCGTCTCGCCCCTAAAGCCGGACTCGCGCGCCTCCCATTATGGCAGTAACGGATTGCACCTTATTTCCCTCATTTTTCTTGATCGCAAACACTCCTTTTTACCTCAAAGTTCATCCCCCCTTGTTTTGTAACCTCCAATCCCATTATTCTAGCCATTGGTTTAAAACAAAATATTTCTTTTATTTATTATTTGATTTTCTCTTTATTATTTATTATTTATTTATTTTCTTATTGGTTGAAAAACCATCGTTTCCTCTCTTTTCTACCTATTTAAACCTCTTCTTTTTACCTTAGAAAAGGACTTGAATTTTCTTCACAACTACATTATACACATTTCTCTCAAGAATTCTCCCTACAAGAATTCTCCCAACAACAATTCAAGCATCAAAACTCTACTCTTTTCAAGTCAAAGTTTAAAGTCCTCTTCTTAAGGTACAATTTCACTTTTCTTCTCTTATTTTATTCTTCTTAATGTATGCAATCCCCATCAAATGGGACATGACTAAATGACCACTTTACTACATTAAAGTTGGTCAAGGTTATCTCCCTACATTTCAACCTTTACTTCAATTTACTATTCTTCTCTTAATGTAATATTTAGCATGAATTAATATAATAAAATAATTCTCTTTTATTTCCCTTTGCAATTCCTCTTTTCTTTACTATATAATTGTTAGCACTATTTATTAAAATAAGGACATTTAGCATTAGAACACCAATAGTAGCAAGACCCGTGTAAGCAGGGCGGAGTGGGTGTTTAAGTACTTCCCACTCCGTCACCTAACCCCCGAACCCTTATCTTCCCGAATCTCTAGTTTCGTAATATTAAAATAGGCTATTTCTTTAGGGTTTTCTTATGTTTCCTCAATAACATAGGTGGCGACTCTACAATTAAAACAAGTTAGACATCCTAGGATCCTTCCACCGCTCTAGCCAAGTAGTGGGCTTTCTCGGGGTATCTACATATACCTATTTGGAATAGGTGTAATAAGTATAAAACTCCCCTCTAGTTGCCCTAATCTGTCCCTAACATTGTGAGTACCTCCAAAGAGTTTGAAGGTTTATTTTCTTGTTCTAAGATCTCTTGGGTGAAGAACAAGAATACACACACATAATAAATTCCATATAATTCTTATAATTGTGAAAGCGTGTTTCACAATTCGGTCTAGCAACCAAGATCAAGAAGCTACTTGATATTCGTTCGAAGGTGTGGATACCGATAGAGGGTGAAACTTATCACCTCAATAGTTTGTGTTCCTGCTGTTGTTCGTGATCTAAGTTTCAAGTCTCCACCGAAGAATCAAGTTTATTAACAAAGGCATCAAGGGTTAGTATTATAGTATTCATTATTTTGTATTTGATTTAATCATATGAATGGATCTATGGGCTTTGGGTTACATAAAAATTTAAATGCTTAATTCCGATGCGCATGTTATGAGGAAACCCAATAACCTGTACTCAAAGTGTTGGGGAATTGGGGGATCTTCACATCCACTAGCCCATACCAGCAGTCATCAACATGGGGAAAATAATCAACACATGAATAAAGTAATATGAAAGAACAAGAACACCATGTATTTGTTCACCCGGTTCACCATCCATATGGCTACATCCGGAGGCACCAAGCCAGGATATCACTATAATAATATGTCGATTGTTACAATTTACATATACACTCACACAGATCTAGTATGACTACTCTCCAATAACAATCTCACCACATATATTATCTCTCCCACAAGAACACACAAACTGCACGGTCATGGCCGGGTTGTAGGATTGCCCCCATGGCTCTCCTAGGCCCCCGGCCCCCTCCTAGACACTATTTGTGGCTCTTCTTGATATCGTAACTCTCTTCTTTTTGGCACACAATATTCTGGACGAAATCCCCTTTATATAGGTGTATGAGAAGTTCTAAATAAATACATGGAAGAAATCTAGTCAAAATATGAATCTGAGAAAAACTGGGCTGTCCCCGACGTGCACGGCAGTACAAATTTGGCTACTCGGCCGTGCTGCTTGGCCGAGCACTATAACTGGAGCGGCGGTGCTCTATTTTTTCCCTAAAATAGTAGCTTCTGCCCCGTAGTGCGCGATCGTGCGGCTCCCCATGCGCGGCTGTGCAGCCCCTGTTCTGCACATTCTCGATTTCCTTCTCCGTTTTGACCTCTCCTTGATCTCCACCAACCCCCTATGATTTAGACTCCTTTTCTCCCCCAGTCTCCTCACAGTTTTAGGACTCCACACCCAACACAAAGCGCTCTAGGCATATTGATTAAGGCGATGAGGTCTATTTTTACATTATTTTTTTCAATTTAAAGATAATGACAACCTAGTCCACCTCTTAATTAGAATAACCATCTACGACACACATTAACAAAATTAACCACCTAATCCAATTTCAGAAAAATTAATACCGTAGAGTATTTGAATCTGTTTATACTTTTTCAAAAAGACAAATCTACCCCTATAGCTCCTCCCATGCACAACACAATCAACACTCCCCCTACCACCAGCGGCCATCATTCACGTGGAGATTCACTGGGTTAAATAGAAAAGATGATTTAAATGTTAATAATAGGGTTTTGGCTGAATGTATGGTGATGGGCTAGCTCAAGGTGAATGCATTTATTTAGTGAAGAAAATGAAAGGCATATCTTAATAAAGGAATATAACTTGGATATCTTGTTATATCCACCATACTTCGTCAATCTTCTTCCTTCTGATAAAATTGTGTACCACTTCCTTCCCACTCCAACATGGGATGTGTGGGAAGCAATCTTCCTTAGACCAGTTGAGCTTTTCAGAATGAAAAACTGCCCTTGGTCTCATTAGAAGGAAAGTAAATTGGTGTACTGTCATGCTTGAAAATTTCAATCTTGCCTCTTCTCAATCTCTCTACAAACCCTATGTGAGATCCACCAAACCAAACTTGTTTAGATTCATGAGTGGGATTATAGATACAAAGCTTAAAGACCTCCTAGCTATTCTCAACACTAGGTGGCTTGAAATAGTTCCCCTTAGTACCTCCAAAAAGTTTGACAAGAAGACCATTCCTCTCAAAGGACCTAAAGAGGCACCAACTAAGCCTTCCAAAGCCAAACCTTCAACAGCTAAGGCAACCAAATCTTCATCCAAGCCAGCCCTGACCAAGAAGTTCTCAACAGCTAAGCCTGCACCTGAGGAAGCTCTAACAACTAGAATGGCCACTAGAGGAACATCCAAGTCTCCTGCTAGAAGGAAAGCAATAGCTGTTAAATGACAGGAAAGAAGAAGATTGATGAACCTCCATCCTCCTCCTCCTTAACATCTAGTGAACCAACAAAATCCTCTTCCCACACCTCTTCCTTACCTGTGGACAGTCATGAAAATACCACTGTTAGTGGGGAAAGAGTTAGGGCTGCTGATAGCAATGCCAGCAAGATATATGCTGATGATGAAGCAACAATGAGTGAAGGAGACACTGAAGTTCAGAAGCAGAGTAACTCAAGTGATGTATAGATTATAGATGATGAAGAAATGGATGTGAAAATCACCCTTGCTGACCACTTCAAACATCTGAGATCTGCCAAGAAGGCTCTAAAGGCACCTATGGTGGAAAGCTCAACAGCTGAGCAAGAGGATCCAACAGCTGAGACTCCACAATATGCCACTGAGAAGGTAACTTCCTCATCCTCTACAGTTGGTCAATTTGTTGTAAAGAGAAGACATGTCAGATCTCCCTCCCCTACTCCAAAAAGACAAAGACATATATCTCCTCCCTCTGCCAAAAACACTTCCAGTTCTGAACATGCATCTGCCATTCAAGGCATTCTTCATCTTACCTCTCAAACCCCCTCACATGTTAAAACCTTAAAGGGGAACTCTCCTAGCTCAGAGAGCCCTGCTAAATCAAGGGGGAACTCTCGAGTTCATGAAACTTCCCCAACAGCTGAGACTCAAACTCCCTCTGTACCTCCTCCTTCACCTCTAACTCATATCCCTCTCCCTCCTAGATCTCCTGCTCACTCCACTGTCCTTCCAATTCTTAACCCAAATCTCATTGAGGTTATCAAGGACAAATCTGTTTCCAATCTTTTTGAGGATGAAAGATCAACCTTATTTGAGCAGCTATCCTCTAAATTTTCTCTAGATAAGGATGTCAAGGCATTTGATTTCATGAGAATTAGAGAGGTTAGGCAATCTCAAGGTCAAGGTGGGTCCTATACTCCCCAGCCTGCCTCACCAGCTAACCCTCATTCTAAATCAACTCCGCTCTCTCAAATTGATCTAGACACTTCCATGCCTACTCCTAGCTTCTGGGCCTTAGATTGTGACATTGATTTTTCAGTCACAGCTGTCCTTGAGGCTCACAAAAATTTGGTTCCATTTCTCCCCTTCCTTCACTTCTCAACCCTCATAATCTGTCCAACCCTTGGGATATGACCAGAACCCACATGAGCATTCATGCTAGAAACATTGGGGGTCAACTGTTCTATGCTTATGAAGAATGGAAGAAGTTTAGGATCACTACCCAATACTGCTTTTTCTTCTCTGCCCCTAAACTGCCCAATCCTATCACCCTTTCAAATCTTCCAGAGTGGGAATTTTTCTTCTGCCATCTTGTTTCTAAGAATCTTCAAGAATGCCTCTACACCCCTTCCTCCCTTGTGTATGCTCTGTGCATTCAATACGCTCAGTCCATCTTTTGGACTCTGCTATCCAAAAAGAGCTGCATAATTGGATTAATTGTCAAAAATCTCTTCCCTGTCTCTACTGTTTATCCTCAACAGCTTTCTCCACCTCCTCCTGCATTCCATAAGAATTCCAGATCAAAGCTTGATAATCTACCTTCAAACTTTGACCCTCTCAAATTCACCCCTCAATATCACCTCACCTATACTGACTTCAACCAATTTTCAGCCACCTTCATCAGACAACTCAAAACCTCTCTTCTTAGAAAGCTTGACAACATTTCTGAATTCATCATTCAAAGAGGTGAGAATCCAATTCCTCTATCTCCTGAACAGCCAACCCAAACAGCCTTTCCTCCTCCTTCTCCCAGCAGCCAACCCATTCCTCCAAAACCATCCTAAACATCCCTACACTCATTCTTCCAAGCTCCTACACCTAGCCACCCTCCAAAATTCACCAAGAAAAGGCCTGCATCTTTTTACAAAGACTATCCCATGGGGGTCTCCCTTTCAGAAGAGACCATGTCTCCTCAGCAACTGGAAGCTTGGATTGAAATCAGTTGGTTTGTTTTTCTTTGTTTTGAATAGCTGTTCAGAACAATCTTTATCTTTCAATTATTTACTTTAGTACATTTCAGTTTGTATTAATAGTTTGTTTGCCAAGAAATATTATCAAGAAGAATTTCTCTTCATTGGTTTTCTATTCCCTTAGCACTTATGCTTGCAGGTACATAATCAAAACCTTTATTTATTTACCAAAAAGGGGGAAATTGTTAGTACCTCACTATGTTTAACTCACAATTAATCATAGTAAATATGTTTTGATAAATAAATAATCAAACCCAATTTATTATATGATGTATACAAAATACCTGAGCACAGGCAGCCGAATACAAAGCTCAACAGCTAAGCTGCCCTGTCTCCATTCAAGCCAACAGTCAAGTCATTACATGATCTACCTATCATCTATACATTCAACAAACTGAAGAACTACCTATTTCAGACTCCCTCTACACCAAATGAATTATCAAAATGATAAATACAAACAAGCTTCAACAGCTAATGGCTTACAAGCCCAACAGCTAAGCTGCCCTGCTTCAACACGTCATCAGATCCTTGAAGAATGATTATTCCAATATTACCAATCATTGAAATAACTCATAATGAAGCTTGTTCAAGTGTGAATACACCTTCCCTTCCCTTGACAACCTGTATACAAAGGAATGATAAACAGTCAGTCAAAGTCAAAGACAAACCATTACTTCTCTGTACCTGTGTTCCCCAAACGGCTACTATTGTACTCTTGTCCCCCAACGGCTATATCCCCTCCCTTATATAAAGGAGTATACTGGCATGTTGTCAAGTGACCTTCTACACCCTTTTTACAACCTTACACCATTTGAAATCCTTTGTAGCCTTACTGCATTCACTCTCTGCAGTCTTAAATATTTGCATAGACCCATGCAAATATTGTGCCATCTTGCACCCAGTTACAACCCACTTACAGCCAGCTAACAGCCAAGCTATTTTCTTTTGTAAACACACTTGTGATATTTTTCTTTTTCTCGCTTTGAAAGAAGCAACCTTAATTGAAGTGTCAATTAAGTAGAGGGGGTTCAAAGGAACTTGCCTTATCAATTCTTATAACTCTTATTGAAGAGAATATTATAGTGGATTGATCTCACTGTTCCAACAGTGGGGGTGGATGTAAGAGAAGGGTTTTGCCTCTGAACCACTTTAAAATACTGTGTACACTCTTGTCCATACACTAACACACACACACACACACTACACTTTGTCATTTCATTTCTTTACTCATTTATATACGGCTGCACATTTATTTTATTTATTATTTCTCAACAGCTAACCTCAAACAGTTAGCTGTCCACGTTTTAATTAATCTGCTCATTTAGTTAAACAGGGCCTTTCATCAGCGATGCTTTCAGAATTTGGATTTGCTCCTACACTACTGTGGCTAAGAATGAATCAAGTTTACATGTATTTGTAATGTGACATACAGATTAATTGGGCCAACCGGTAATGTGCAAGATGAAAGACAGATTTTTTAAAAGCAATTAGCCTCTACAATCCACTACTAATAGAGTAAACATGGCCAAGTCTTGATCATACGATGGAGCATTGGAACAAAAGCTCCAAATAGTCGTACACTAAATAATAATGCCAATTTCGGTGGTCGAACTGAACAAGTTTTGTATATGAGCACTTGACTTAACACTAAATAATTACGAAGGATTACTTAAATCTGTTTAATTATATTTATAACCACTTGGATTGAATTTTATTTCAAATAATTATTCAACAGCTCGGGAAGATTAATATCAACATGGCTTTGTCAATTGGTTATCAGTTGGTGAAGAGTATGCTTCCCACGTCAATTGATATGGTGTATTGTCAGGAGGTTGACTTTGTTAGTTTTTAAGAGTCAACATATTAGCTTATTTACTTGATCATCTTTCCTTTAGCTGTTAAATACTAGCTTTAGGGCACGACGTGCTGTTGACTTATTAATAAGTCAAGCAGCGCAAATTACTTTTACAATTCAATTATATATATGTACACAAATATATATACAGTGTTAATTAGATCTTCTCCCTCATCTTTCTAACCCTTATGGCTATCCATTTCAAGTTGCTACTTTGTGGGCCTGGTAACGGTTCTGCGAAAGAGAAAGACATCGGCTTCGCTGCAGAAATCGCAGGTAATATGCAGAAACTATTATTATTATTATTATTATTATTATTATTATTATTATTATTATTATTATTATTATTAGTGCATCGGAACAGTTTTTCCCAGTTGCATAATATACTATTTTCTGTATTTCAAACAAAAAGATTAAAACACAGTAGCAGTTGAGTCCAAAACAATTTGAATAAACCGAAAAAAGAGATCTGGATCCACGGTTTTCAGGATTGCGCTCCAACGCTAGAGCATGCCACATAGGCAATGTTAGGCCCTTGGTGGGACTCACCCGGGCCTAACGAAATTCAAGCATGGAAGAGCTATATTTTTATAAGGGGGCAAAATCTCATAAAATAACTACTTAGCTATTGTCACACTTTAGGAGTCAAAAATATTTATTGTTTCTTGAGAAAGTGGGGCAAAAATTATTGCTTATGCTAATTTTCTCATATTCAAAAAATAAGAAACAGTAAATGTGTTCGTTGGCGTTTGATAATCAAATGGTAACAACTAACTCACAATGGACATAGTAGCCCCGTCCATATCCCTGGATTTAACGTCCCGTTAATATACTTAGTGGCGTTGCAGTATTACGTTACAGTAGAATCCTAGTAGCTATCATTTCAAATCTTTAAAACTTGCTCCGTGCAACTCTCTCAAATTTGTATGTGCTTAAATATATTTCCTTTCCTTGTGAATTACCAGGATGGGAAAATAGGTCTAAATTTCACGGAAAGCCGCAACTAACAGGTAGGCATCAATCTACTGGAATGCCCCAATATTTACTAAGTAGATTAAATTGGTCTCAACCTCATGGGAAGCCGCAATCAATAGGTGAAGTAAATAGGTCTCAACCTTATGGCAAGGTGCAATTAACAAGTAGGCCTGAACATCGACCTAAAGGGATGCCGGAATTACTAAGTAAACTAAATTGGCCTCAACATCATGGGAAGCCTCAATTCAAATATGATGTAAGTAGGCCTCAACCTCATCAGATGCTCCAATTAACATGTGAAGTAAATAGGCCTCAACCTTATGGAATGCCACAATTAACAGGTGGAGTAAATAGGTCTCAACCTCATGGAAAGCCGCACAAAGGATGGAAACGTGAGATACTTTCAGAATTTGGGAAAGAAATTGTGGGTCATATTGGGGAAGTTGTGATGAATGAGTTAAGGGCTAACATTGATCCATTCACTAGTCAAACAAGTGATCAGCCTTAGCAACAAGTATACGGTCAACATGCACGTGTGCGATAAATTGGATTATTTGGTTGTTATCATAAAATGTGAAATTATTTACTTGTTTCTTTGTTTGAAAACATTTAATGTAAAATTTTACTTTATTTTATTTTACTCATTCATGTTGTCGCAACTATGTTATAGATTATATGTGTGTTATAATAAATATTGATCTTTCCTTTGATCCTTCTAACCGTAAATGCCTCATTTTCATATCGAAAACTGGACTTAGTGCAGACTACAAGAATGTCCATTTCCTAATGAAATTCATTCACAAAAACTATTTTTCGTCACTAGAAAAATTACTAACTGCAAAAATCCTTGTCACTGATTTTAGTTACAACTGTATGTGATTCTTTTGTCTAGGAAAAGAGAAAGTTTTGAATGCCCAAGATGATTTTTGGGCTGTTGTGATCCTTTCATATATAGTGATAAGTTACAGCTAATTACAAATTACATTGAATCAATTTATGCAACCATTACGGGATTTGGCTAAACTATAGGTAATTTACAATATTTGGAATCATCAGTTTAGGAAATAATTTGCTGTCATGAATCTTCCCGTGGTTGTGATTGATTTCCACAATCATTGCTTACACCCTGCCTCAAGCGAGACGGAGGTTGTCGTAGACGAAGCTTGTTGCAAAGATGATCGAATCGCAATCGTGTAAGACCTTTAGTGAAAAAGTCCGCGAGCTGATCGGATGTTGAGGCATAAGCCAACTTGAGAAGATTGCGTTGAACAAGTTCACGGACAAAGTGGTAATCAATTTCAATGTGCCTGGTGCGAGCGTGAAAAACTGGATTCCGAGCCATGTGTAGTGAAGACAGATTGTCGCAGAATAAAGATGGAGATTGATGGAGTGGAATATCTAACTTTGACACGTCCCGATATTGCTTTTGCTGTCAATCAAATTTGCCAATTTATGCATCAACCCCGTTCAATGATTGTGGAAATCAATCATTGCTTACATTTTGTTGGAATATTTTGTCAATAATCTATCTAAATGTTCAGAAAATGGCATTTAAAACTCATAGTGGCCTTTTTGAATTTTTGGTGGCAAATTGGGTGTTTTGGGTTACCCATTAAAGTTAAAATACCTGGGTATCGAATAAATTTTTAACTTTAATGGGTAAACCCAAAACACCCAATTTGCCACCCCTAGGCGGACCAACCGTGTATGACAGGGGTGCAAGTGCACCTGCTGGATTCTCGTATTTAACATAAAAATATAAATATTTTGCATATATAAAGAGAATGTGTACCTAGTATAAATGTAATGTTGTTAGTTTACTTGGTTAAGCTTCACATTCCTTTGAGTGCATGGTAAAGAAGGTCCCATGTTCTATCCATGTTACTTCCATTTGCCCTATTATTGCTTTTTCCTCCCATTTAGTTATTTCTGCCTCCCATTTGTTTTTTCCTCACATTTTACCATTTCAATTTGGCCAATTGTACCAAACTTATTTAAACTTCATACTTTATTTGTTTATTTTTTAATATAATTGTATCAAAATTTTGTTTAAATGACAACTAAAATTTGAAGTTCTAGTGTAATTTTATGTTGGGGAAATGACAATTTAAGGTCCAAAGTTTGAGGGGTGTGTGCCAATAGGGGTCTGATGTTTCAATTTTGTCAATTTAGGGTCCAAAGTTACAAAATTTGCGCAGGTTAGGGTTTTTTAACGATTCTATTAACGGAATCCAGTTAAGTCACACGTGTTATGGACATGGACTTAACTGGAGTTTGTTTTGATTGTTTGCATGGGCATATCGCCATTTCAGAGGAAGAAAATAAACAAAAAAATTTGAAATATTAAATTTTACTTTCTTATATTAAATTAACTAATAATTTAGACGTCATTTACCGAAAATATTTGTTCAAGAAATACAATAAAAATATTTTAATTTAGAACCACTATAAAATAAAAAGCATAATTTTCAAAAAGGAAAAAGTGTAAAAAAAATTATATTCCAAAAACAAAAACCACTTTATTTTTTTTAGAAAGTAGAAAGTGGGAATTCGGACGATTCTTTTTTTTTTTTTTTTGGGTGGTGGTGGTTAGTATTGTTTCATTATTAATATTAGTATTCTAATTATTTTATTTTCTTCATAAAATTATTTTTAAATTTTTATTATTAATTTCCCTTGTTTATAACTTTATATTTTGCGGTGTCAAAAAAAAATACCAATTTAATTTTTTGTTTGCTTACTTTTTTATTTATTAGTATATTTGAATTAATTAAAATTATTCGAAAATATAATAATAAGGGTAAAATAAAATTTAGGGTCTCTTGTATAGGGGTGTGTGAAATGACACAAGCCCAGGCGGACATCAAAAACAAACTCCAGTTAAGTTTTTCTGTTACTTAACTGGATTTTCTTTGCAACTTAGTCCAAAAACCCTTAATTGAGTTACATTGTTAACTTTGGACCCTTAATTGACAAAATTGATACATCAGACCCCTATTGGCACTCACCCCCCAAACTTTGGACCCTAAATTGTCATTACCCCTTTTATGTTTTGTAATGCTATTGTATAATTTAATTTGTGCACCCGCTCAAGAAGAGCTCTAGGTCCGCCACTACTGCTAATCCTTTTAAATCAGAAGTGATGAAGAACTGGCCAAAACCTAAGACAACTAATGTTTGAGGGGATTATTTGAGTCTTACTGGTTACTAGAGGAGATTTGTGAGGGATTATGGATTTAATAATACACCAAGGACAGTAGCTAAATTGTTTCTGGAAATTGTTTATCTCTATCGTATCAGATAGAGATAAAATGTTCATTAGCTTGTTTTGGAAGGATTTATTCCGTTTAATGGGAACTACTTTGAAAATGAGCTCATCTTACCATCCCCAACTGAGGGTCAGGCTAAACAAATTAATAGATGCATGGAGCAAATTTACATGACAACATAATGAAACATCCTTTTGGTTTGGTTGCAAATAATGCAATGAGGTTGCATTTGGTAACAAAATTAGATAGTACGTTGCATTAAAGAGTAATTAAATAGCACGTAAATTGAATTATTTATAGCGAACTACGTTGCATTAAGCTGTCAATTCTTAGTACATGACGTTAATTGTAACAAATGTGTTAGTTATTTGTCTATGTTGGTCATTCACCCCCTGATGTTCCAATTAAGCCAATTTCATTGATGCCCTTGTATTAAAAAAAATTAATGTCATGTTCAGCTTCACTTAAACTGGTTCTTTCAATGGCATTGTTCGTGTCTTTGGTTACAGTTATAATCCTGCTAGATCGTCTAATATTATTGAGAAACATATCTGTTTATGAAATCCATTTTTAGGGACCACGCAAGTTTATTGGACACTGTAATCATCACTACGGCATACTTAGATCAGATCGAGTCGCGTTTGGATTTCACAAACAAAGATATGTTTACAAGGTTTTTATGTTTAACAATGCACGTGAGGATGGCCATCTATACGAGTCTTTAAATGGACATGAAATATGCTCTTCTTGCTTACATTCATGGACATGAAATATACCCTTTTTGCTTACATTTATGGGGTTTATGTTAATTATAATGAATTCGATGTGTTAGAGCAAAATATAAGAACGGTGGTAAAAGAAATAATCAATCACAACACAAGAATTTATGTGGTTCACCAACTTGACTACGTCCACGGGCGGAGGGAGAGTATATTACTTTTAATGAACAATTACAATATGCAAATAATTCCGTCAACCTAAATCCTAGATCTCTACTTGTAATTCTCAAAGATGACAAACTAAAAAAAATTTGCTAGGGGAGATGGTTGTATTTATAGTCATAAATACCAAAACTCTAGGGAAAAAGGAGTCCTATACAAAGTAACTATATTCTCATTAGACAATAGCTTTCCTAATTCTTGAACAAGTCCTTATACTAAAAGTATACTAGTTAATTCTTGAGACGGAGGGAGTTCTAAATTGAATAAACTTCAACAACAGCAAAACCGTGCTAACCATTCTTTTAGGCCGAAGCATATTCAAAATTTATTTACCTCTTGCTTTCCTCTGGAGCCGGGGCAAGATGTCTCAAATCTTATTTTTCTTTGGATCCTCTCTGAAGCCGGAGTTGGATACATCAAATTAGTTTACTCTGGTCTGTTCGGCATTTTCAAATTCGACCCTTTTGAATATCATTTGTTCACCCCTTGGTCCACACTGGCGCCAGTTTGGACCTCCCTCAGAACTACATCCCGACTAGATTCCCGAAAGGGATACGTAGGCAGCTCGAATGCAAGAGCTCAGTCGTCCGTTCTCTCAAATCAAATCATATTATCATTTCAATCCCCAGCACCAACTGAATACAACAAGGATCAAAGATAAGGCTAGAAGCTCAGCGAACGGCTGACATGAAACAACAACGAAAGCGGCTGAATCTAAGTGTTTGTATTTAGGGTTATCTGAAAATAGGGCTTCCGTTATTATTATTGTTTTTTGTTTTTTTACCAGAACAATTTTTAAAAAAGCCCCATAGCCTAACATTGATGCCTTAAGAGAAAGGGTATATTAATTTATTACCCTAAGGTCCCTTAAAAATATGACGTACTTCTTCCGTCTTATAGCAATGTGCACACGTTTAGGTGTACACGGTAGTTAAGGAGAGAATAGTCGTAGATAGTTGTTGTGAGTCTAAAAAGTGGGTATCATAGAAATTGTTGCTGCAATAATGGTGACTATCAAAAACGCGAACAGTGACCCCAAAGTAAAGGGAGAGGTGAAATGTTTGGTTGAAGAAGAAAAACGCTCTGAAAACTCCTCGATTTGCTCAATACTAGCTAACTTTTTTACCTATGCTTCTCTCTAAGAAAAATGCCTATTGTTCTCTCTAATAAAATGTTTATGTTGGAATTAATGGTCTGCCCAAGATGGCTTGGCCCAAGTAAAGTTCCAGTCAGTTGTGTTTTTAATAATAAAATAAAACACAAATAAATACAAGGTTTAACCGCACGAGCGGTTACGGAGTCGGCTTTATTTTTTCACGGGTTAATGGGCTACGGCAGTTTTGTTCAAAGTGAACGACGCAAAAACTAAATCCCACAAAAAGGAAAACCTCTGTTCTCTCTTGCTCTCCTAGAACCGTCCATGGCTGATCAAGGCAAACAAGTGTTATGAATTTGTGGGTGTTTTCCGTTCGTGATTTCGCTCCCGGCCTACGTTGCGAAGCATTGTACCAAGTTCAATTCGGTGATCAAAATCCACGGTAACGATCTACGCTTCCGCACAAGAATCAAACAAGTAAGTGATTCATATCCCTCTAAAGTTTACATTGGTATCAGAGCCTGGTTGGATTTGATCTCAAATGTTTTCGTGAAAGCCATGATTGAAGTTTTTTTCCATATCATGTTAAAAGGATTTAATTTTCGTTTTTCATGCTTTAAGAATTAGTATGAATTATTGATATGGTTTGAAAGAGGATTAAAAGAGCTTTCTCCAGAATTTTGTTTCATGATTTTGGATTCAAGATGAAAAAGTTATGAAATTTTGAAATTCTAGGGTTTTTCTTTCTTTCGTTGACGAAGAAGATGAAAGTTACTGTAATTCTTGGTGATGTACAGTATACCCTTTTTTTTGTGTTGTTGCACGTGACTGTCCTGATCCTAAGAATGAATGCAACAATTGTGGCAAACTAGGTCACCTGGATTTTGAATGTAAAAAGCCACCCAAGGTAAAAAGATGCCCTACCTCTAATTTTACCTTTGTTTCTAGTTGTGCTTTGCTCACTGACTCTTATCCTTTATGGACTGTAGACTCAGGAGCCACGGACCACATAACTAGAGACCGAGGAGCATTCCAAGAATACCGTCGAGTGCCAAAGGGTACAAAGTGGATTTATGTTGGTAACAACTCAATAATTGGTGTAGAAGGAATTGGTGTGCCAATTAGACCTACGAGAAGGCCAAAAGTTGTTGCTACATGATGTTCTTTATGCTCCGAACATCCGACGGAATCTTGTGTCTGTTACTGTTCTTCTTAAGTTAGGATTTGCTATTAATTTCCATGGAACTTCTGTAGACATTTGTTATGGTTCTGGACATCTCCTTGATGGTTTTCTTATTTTGGATGTTGAACACACGTTGTTTAATGATAAAAGTTGTTTCTCTTTAATGGCATCTTCTAGTAGCATCAACGTAGATGCATCTGTTTGGCATGTTCTCTTAGGGCATATCGGACAAGAAAGAATGAACAGGTTGGAAAAAGAGGGTCTATTAGGCTCACTTAACAAAGTGTTATTGCCAACTTGTGAAAGTTGCCTAGCAGGGAAAGCAACAAGAAAACCATTTGGAAAATCAGTAAGGGCTACTTTTCCATTGCAACTAATCCATTCTGATATTTGTGGGCCATGAACGTGAGGGCAAGGCATGGAGCCTCATACTTCATCACATTCATAGATGACTACACACGTTTTGGTCATATCAATTTACTTTCTCACAAGTCCGAGGCATTAGATTGCTTTAAACGATATACTTGCCTTGTCGAGAATCAATTAGATAAAAGCATCAAGGGTTTAAGAACAGACCGTGGACGTGAGTATTTGTCTAAGAAATTCAAGGCTCTTTGTGATGAAAAGTGTATTGAAGGGCAATTCACTATTCCAAGGACTCCATAGCAGAACGGTGTTGCTGAGAGGAGGAATAGGACATTGCTAGACATGGCTAGATCTATGATGGCATAAGCAAATCTACCTATAAGTTTTTGGGGAGATGCTTTACTGACTGCCGCATATATTCTTAACCGTGTCCCCTCTAAATCAGTAAGTTCCACCCCATACGAATTATGGAAGGGCAGAAAACCAGCTTTAGAAAATCTACGTCCATGGGGATCGGCAGCCTATGTACATAACACTTCCGATAAGCACGGGAAGTTAGGTCCTAGGGGTAAAAAGTGTATCTTCATTAGGTACTCAGAACACTCCAAAGGATATGTATTTATAGGTGAAGGACCGGATGGAAGCTTGACTGAAATTGAGTCCCGTAATGTGGAATTTCTGGAAAACGATTTCCCTAGTAGGGGTGAAATAGATAGGGAGATTAAACTTTATGAAATGGAAGAACCCGAAGCGGGTATACCTACTCATCAAATGGACATAGAGGAAGAAGTTCCTCACCTTCCTAACGATAGTGGGAGGGATCCATCATCGAGTAGCACACTTCCATTAGAAGAAGAATCTCAAGAGCCTATCTTACATAAAAGTCAGTGTGGACATATTCCTCGACGTCATTTTGACATCGAAAATGAATCATTCATGGCTGATGCACATGATGTTGATGAGCCAAGAAGCTATAAAGAGGCTATCACAACACCTACTAGTAAAAAATGGATGAAAGCAATGGATGATGAAATGGAATCAATGAAAACCAATAATGTTTGGGAATTAGTTGATTTACCTCCAGGGCGAAAGACTGTAGGAAATAAGTGGATCCTACGAGTCAAACGCAAAGTGGATGGTTCCATTGAAAGATACAAGGCTCGCTTAGTAGCTAAAGGTTATACTCAACAAGAAGGTATAGACTATCAGGAAACTTTCTCCCTGTAGTAAGGTTTGCCTCAATAAGATTAATTCTAGCTATTGTAGCTCGTTTGGACTTAGAACTTCATCAAATGGATGTAAAAACAGCTTTTCTCAACGGAGAATTGAATGAAGAGATTTATATGGATCAACCTGAGGGTTTCACTGTAAAAGGAAGTGAAAACAAAGTTTGTAAACTCAAACGATCCATATACTGTCTCAAGCAAGCATCCAGGCAATGGTACTTAAGATTTCACCACTCAATCATTAATGATGGATTTGTAATGATCGAAGAAGATCACTGTGTCTATCTAAAACGATCTAAAAGTGATTTTGTTATCCTTTCACTTTATGTGGATGATATCTTAATAGCTGGAAACAATCTGGAGTTGTTAAAAGCCACTAAGAAGTGGTTCTCCTCAAATTTTGAGATGAAGGACATGGGTGAAGCTAAATTCGTACTGGGTGTTCGAATCTATCGGAAACGTTCCAAAAGACTCCTTGGTTTGTCTCAAGAGACTTACCTTAAACAAGTTCTTGAACACTTTGGTATGCTTCAATGCAAACCCCTTGACACTCCTATAGCTAAGAATGAAAAGTTGAGTCTTGATGATTGCCGTAAGACTGATGAAGAAAAGAATAAGATGTCTAGAGTTCCATATCGCAGTGCCATTGGCAAGTTAATGTATGCAGTCATGTGTACTCGTCCAGATTTAGCTTTTGCAGTTGGCATGGTTAGTCGTTATCAATCTAATCCTGGAAGAGCTCATTGGGGAGCAGTCAAAAGGATATTACGTTATCTAAAAGGAACTGTCGACTACATGTTGTGTTATCAAGGATCCAACTTACGGATAGTTGGTTATAGTGATGCTGATTGGGGAGGAGATAATGATAACCGAAAGTCAACATCGGGTTATGTATTCTTGCTTAATAATGGAGCTATCACGTGGAATAGCAAGAAGCAAACAAGTGTATCTCTCTCTACCATGGAAGCTGAATTCACTGCATGCACAAGAGCTGTTCAGGAGGCCGTTTGGTTAAAGAGGTTTATGGAGGATCTTGGAGTGGTCGATCATGCATCTGACCCCGTGACAGTTTATTGTGACAATCAAGCATCCATTGCTTTCACGAAAGATCCAAAGTATCATGGAAGAACCAAACACATTGATATAAGGAATACCTACATTCGAGAGACTATAGCAAGTAATGAAGTAACATTAGAGTACATTTCTACTAATGTGATGGTAGCTGACCCTATGACTAAGCCCCTTGCTAGAGATGTCTTTCTAAGTCATGTTAGGGCTATGGGTCTTCGAAGGGTGTAGATGTACTTAAGAAAAACAAGTTTACATTTTACTTCAATCTGAACTACGTTTGTGGAACTATATTTGTTTATGCACTTTTTGATGAATATCAAGTTTATATTCTTGAGATGTATAAATACTTTGTTCTATTATATTAACACATAGATTACACTATATAAGAGTATGTCACCAGACACAGGTTAACTCTCTCACACGAGTAACCGCCTCAGGACCACGAAAGAAAGCTGAGATGAGACAATGATACTTGAGATACCAAAGGAGTATGCTAAGTCATCACGTAAACAAATGTCGACTTGATGAAAATCGAGAGAAGGTCAAAGTGAAGACCGCATGAGAATCAAGACACTTCTCATAAGTCTGGAAATATAAGACGAGCCGGATATAAATAGTTGGGGATTAAGAAGTGTCTCCGAACTAAATATCTGTACAGTGGGTTAATTGTTGATATACGCTCCTTAAAAGGGAGTTATACTATTGTAGCACTTTGTTTTAGTAACAAGTGTGCATTGACTAAGAGAAATGAGCAACATGTCCCTCTTGCTCATTGTGTGATGTCTCTAACATGCCATTTATATAGGCATGATACCCTATGTGACTTTCAACTATACTTAAAAGGTATTAAGTCAATGTCTGCTACTTTAGCATGCTACCTAGAGCTATGAACTAATTCGGCTGGATGGTACATGTCTAGGAAAGCGATTGCCTTAATGATCTAAAAGTGATAAGTGAGAAAGGAAGACAAGTTTGATTAATCCTGATGATTGTGTTTATAGGTCGACCAGTTATGTCACGGACATAGCTATGAACACACTTTACGATCGTAGAAGTCAAACATAGCCTTAAAGGGACCAAGGTATGTTTGGACTTGGTTTAATCGAATTAGTCTGGGGTATAACGAGTCAATGGTGAACTTGTAGTGGACGTAGCTATTATGACATGCCTAACGGGTGCATAATCTAAAAGCTGCCACGTACATGCACGCTCGTTGGTCACACGACACATTTTCTTGAATGATAGATCATGGATGATAAGGCCATCGTGTGTGAATGGGAGATGTTGGAATTAATGGTCCGCCCAAGTAAAGTTCCAGCCCAGTTGTGTTTTTAATAATAAAATACAACACAAATAAATACAAGGTTTAACCGCACGAGCAGTTACGGAGTCGGTTTTATTTTTTCACGGGTTAATGGGCTACGGCAGTTTTGTTCAAAGTGAACGACGAAAAAACTAAATCCCACAAAAAGGAAAACCTCCGTTCTCTCTTGCTCTCCTAGAACCGTCCATGGCTGATCAAGGCAAACAAGTGTTGTGAATTTGTGGGTGTTTTCCGTTCGTGATTTCGCTCCCGGCCTACGTTGCGAAGCATTGTGCCAAGTTCAATTCGGTGATCAAAATCCAGGGTAACGATCTACGCTTCCGCACAAGAATCAATCAAGTAAGTGATTCATATCCCTCTAAAGTTTACAGTTTAGCAATTAATTGTTTCATGAGATCTAGTGTCAATGGCATTTTATCTTTCATCAGTTCACATTTCAATATAAACATACCATTCAGCCGCCACTCCTTTGCTATATGTTCTTGAATAACTTGAAGGTAAGGTCTTCCCACATAAAACTTCATCACAACCATCAATTCTAATTTCTTCTCTCCTACTCTGATTTTCTAAGATGTGAACAGAATAGCCCGCATATACTTCGCTTTTGTTATCAAAGTATGGAGGACGGAGGAGGGACCCTGTATTGTCATCCGTTGGCATGGCCACTAAGCTTTAAAAGGCCAGAGAGAAAATTTCTAGAGAGAGAAGTTTGCACAAACTCCATCACATAACTGTATTTCCCCAGATGTCATGAACCTCACTATATTACTACTAGAAATCTAAGTAATTTGGACAAGATAGCTCTCAGGAGAGAATATCAACGCCCATGACATTGTCTCCTAGGCGCTTCTGCTGATGATTATGTATTGAGTTCAACTATGAATTAAATTTGAAAAAAAAAAATAGGGTGTGCACAGAAATTAAAGGAAGAATAGTAATGGGTAGTTGTTGTCTGTGGAAAGTGAAGTAGGAGAGAGAAAGTGTGGTAGAAAATAGTAGTGGATAGTTGTTGTGAGTATGACAAGTGGGTCCCATCGAAATTTCCATTTAAGAAAAGTGTTACTTATTATTGGGACACTCGAAAAGGAAGTTTGTGCACATCGTTATGGGATGAAGGGAGTATATGCTTAATACTTCGCGTGTATTCTATAGATCTAGGCATCAATAAATCAAAAAACCAACCATTCTATTAGAAAAATATTAGATACATTCCGTTAAATGATTTTCAAGCAAAAAAAAAAAAAAAAAAAAAAAAACTAAATATTGCACAGATCATGATGAACAACAATGACTCAGATATTTAATTAAAGGTAATATACACAACCAGTTGCAACTATACGTGTATATATATGTGTGTGTATATATGCGTTGACCCTATACTTGTTGGTGAGGATGATCAATTGTTTGACTACTGGATGGATCAGCATTAGCTATGAACTCATTCATCACCACTTCCCCAATAGCACCAGACGTTTCTGCGATTATCTCATGCCCGTTCCCTCCTTGCGGCTTCCCTTGAGGTTGAGGGTTATTTACTCCACCTGTTAATTCATTCGTAAGAAATCAGCACATATGAATTTGCGACAGTTGCAATAAACCAGTTATTTTATGATCCGGAACGACTATTAGTCTATTACTATATAGTACTACAACTGTGTTTATAATGACACACACCCGGTGGCGAAGCCAAAAAATTTGAGGAACAAGGTCAATAATATTCTGGGAAAAATATTATAATTATCATATAGAAACTTGGAATAAAAAGAGGTTAAAATGATATTCCCTCTGTCCTGTATCCCATTTGACTTTTTATGGTTAGCACAAATGGACTTTGACCAAACATTATTGTCGATTTAATCGGTCTAGAGAAATTCTAGAAATTGTATTGATTAATCATTTAGCGATTTAGCAATATCAATTTTTAGAATTTCATTGTGATAATTAGATTGACACCAGTGCATGTGAGTTGACCATAAAATAGTCAAATGTGACGAACATTTTGGAATAGGGGGAGTATCATATTTCAAATTTTTATCAAAATGAAAGGGTCAAATCGACAAAAACAATATTTTTGTGATTTTTTTTTCAAATTTAAAGATACTAAAATAACATTTCTCAAAAGTCAAGGGGCGCGAATGAGCCCAGAGTATGTACTAACCTGTAGCAGTTGCAACCATAGCTCCAGTCTTTCTCTTTCGAAGAACGACAAAAAGACCCAAAAGAGCCCAGAACACAATGACTAAGGGAATGGTCGTGCCAACTATTATCGGCGTCTTGCTTTTCTTTCTACGAGGCGTGTTTCCGCCCCCTGAGGAAGATGGATTATTTGTTGGAACATAGCCTGGGGTCTCACTTACTTGACACCCTGATTTACACAACGACGGATTTCCTGTCCAACTGCATGATAATATTTAATTAATTAAGAAAATAAAATTATTCGTATTACCAACTTGTTAATGAAATAAGATAGGTTGATATATTGATCATTAACGCGGGAAAAAAAATAAATTAGTTGGCTTACACCAAGTCCAGCTTATTGTTATTTGATAATGAAGTAGGTATCGATCCACTTAATTTATTATCTGCCACATTCCTGTAACAAGGAAAAAAAAATACATTAAATTTAATTATACAAGAAGGCTAATTAAGATGAATAACTATAAAAAGTTAAGGTGAGACTATTTTTTCTGGACAACACAGAGAGAGTATAAATACTTACAGTCGTTTAAGGTTTAATAATTTGCCAAGTGAATCAGGAATTGGCCCAACTAAGTTGTTATTCTGCAAATTACTGCATTTTTTTGAAAGAGAATATTACAGGCATAAATAATTACATAAATAAAACGTAGAAATAAATTTACTGCATTTTGAGTATGTGTCGACCTAACTTACATTGTTTCAAGGGCATCCATGGAACTTAAATCTGGAATCAGCCCGTCTAGACCGTAGCCATTTAGGTTGCTGCAAATTCATTTTCCATAATAAGAATATATAGAGTATAAAATATATAGGAAAGAACTATGAAAATTAATTTAGTTGGCCTATAATTTTACATTGCGGTTATGCGAGGTATGGCATCAGAGCTGCAATTGACCCATTCCCATGAGTACGGTGATGGAAGACAAGGGTCACCACCCCAATCGCTTAGAACCGTGCTAAACGCCTTTTGCAAAGAAACTAAACCTTCATCTATTAACAAAACAAAAAGAAAAAAAATGAAAATATATATTTCAATAAAATCTGTTTGTTTTATCATAACTATTTATTTTCCTTTAGAAAAATTTATGGTTAGGTTTTGACTTACAATCATTGATATTAGTTCCTTGTGTTAGAACATCGCTGACAATGAATATTTCCATGCCACTAATAAGAGGTGGAAGGTCTGAATCGGTTGTAGCCACCAAAGATAATGTCGCACCAGAAGTGACAGTGTAATTTGTAAGATAAAGTTCCCCCGCGTATTGATAAGTAGGTAAGATTGGATCGGAGATTGGTCGATTGTTTACGCAAAATTGAAATGATCTCTTCTGACTTACACCGAGATTAGTCACTTCTATCACGTACAAGTTTAAGTAAATTTCTGAACCAATCGATGGAAATCCTGAGTCTAAAATAAGCGGACTTGATGTTCTCAACGTCGTGATTGCATTTTGGAACATAGCTTGAGGGGGGTGGTTACTAGTATAGGTATCAAGGACAAGGAACGCTTCGTTCGTGACCTTTACTTGTCCAAGGCCAACTCTTGCTGGCCTCCAAATTCGATCGTAAAGATCATCCGTGAATCTGCAAAATATTAAAAATGGTATAAGTAATTACTTACGCAATGTACTACAAAAAAAATTACGAATAATGCAACAGTGGCAGATATGACCAATGTGCTTTTACATCTATTATCAAATAATACAATGCAATTAAAATATCTAGCAGCTGCGGACGTGGCACTGTCATGTCAGTTCCACGTCGGCACCACATCATTAAATCAAAGTCAATGCTCACATGGTGCGACAAAGATCTGACATGGCGCTAACGTATACTCCCTCCGTCCCATAACAACTTGCAACATTTTGATCAAAATAGTCAACATAAGTACATTTTGACCAAGACATTATAAAAAAATGATGATTATAAAAAAACCTTAAAAGTGTTATGTACAGTAAGTATTATACTCCCTCCGTCTCAGAGTAAGAGTCCTACTTTCCATTTTGGTACGTCCCAGAGTAAGAGTCTTATTCCTAAAATGGCAAAGAATCTTTACTATTCACCCCACTCATTCTCTCTCCTATTTTACTTTTATACTCACAACACCAATCAATTCACTATTCTCTCCCACTCATTATCTCTTCTACTTTACTTTTACACTCACAACACATACATCACTTCCAATATTTATTAATAAGCGTTCAAATGAGGGGTAGGACTCTTACTCCGTGACGGAGGGAGTAATATTTAATGGTGAATCAATAACAATATTCAAATTTTCATTAAAATCATGAAATTTTGTATAAAGTTTTGGTCAAAGTGCAGTGAAATTGACAATTTTAATCAAAATAGGTCAAGTTGTTATGGGACGGAGGGAGTACGTGGCAGTGCAACGTCAGCTGCTGTGTTAGTTATTTGACAAGTTGGTAAAAAATAAAAGTACGTCGCATTGTTTGATAACGGATGTAAAAATATGTAGCCGTATATGTCACTAAAAAAGAGAAAGCATACATTAGGTTGATTGATGATACCTGATGGCTGAAGTTGCACCATATGCAGCCCTATCTTGCAAATGCAAGGCGACATTTGGACGAACTTTGGAGTACATAAGCGAATCCAAGCTACGTACTTCAAGGGCGGAGATGAATGGAAACTGATTCGCCTTTGTTTGTGCAAGACAAACACTCAAATAATCCCTTTTCGCAACATAAACAACCTCATAATAAATACCACCTTTGCTCAAGTCAACGGTAGCCCAATAGTTGCTATCAAAGTAAATATCAAATGTTGGAGGAGAGTCTCTCAAGTCATAGTTTCCATAAACAAAGCTCGCACGGACAAGAATTTTTGTGCCCGCTCCAACTTTTAGATCGTAGCAATTCTTTTTACGCGCAGTGAAAACCCTAAGGGTGTCCATAACTTTAGATATGGAGCTTGAAGATTGCACCTTTCCTACAGAAGTGCCAGTTTGAAAGAAGTCACTATCTCCTATCCATGGTATAAGACTGATGTCCGTGCTGATTGATGTCCCGGGGGTTCCACAATCTATGCTCCATAACACTACAAAATCATGAAAATGTTTGGTTAATTTATAAAAACTAATTATAAACAGAAAACTTCAAGATTCTGGCCACAAAAAAAAAAAAAAAAAAATCAAGATTTTTTGTGTGCAAATCAAAAATTCATGAGATAGGAAGACTTACAGTCGCCAGAGGCTGAGATGGTACAAAGAGCAAAGACAAGTAGCAACTTGAAATGGATAGCCATAAGGAGGAAATCAGATTACACTAGATTCATTCATATACAGAAGGATGTTCTTGACAGTACGGAAATGGAATTGAAGCACTTTTTTCTACTGTAATATATGGATTCAAGATTACTAGAAAATACTCCCTCTGTCCCATACCAAAGAGCACTTTTGGTCAAAAACCAACTTGAACTTTGACTAATATTTTATGCTAAATTATTAATATCCATAAGAATTTAAAAAAAGTTACTAAATTAGTAATAGAAACATTATCAATAACTATTTTTAAATTTTTATGGAGATAAATTATTTAGCATAAAATATTAGTGAAAGTTTAAGTTGGTTTGACCAAAAGTGCACATTGGTATGGGTCGAAGGGAGTAAGTACTTAAAAGCTCATATATAGTATATTATATGTATCTACAGTTTAGTTTAACATGTCAAATGCGACACTTATTATAAGACTAAAGAATCGTTAATGATTAAAGGAAAGATGATTAATAAGATTGACTTTCGAAGAGCCAATTTAGTAAGTCAACCTTCTAACACTACACCATAATATGTTGACGTGGGGAGCGTATTCTTTTGCTGTTTCAATGACAAAGTCATATTGGAATCAATCTTCCCGCGTTATTGAACAATTTATTTGAAAAATAAATAAATTAATCCAAGTGGTTAGATAATTAAAGAGATTGTTTAAGTAATCCTTCTTAAGTTATTAGTATCAACTCAAGTGGTCATATACAAAACTTCTTCTAGTCAACCTCCAAAATTTTCATTATTAACAGAAAAATTATGATAACAAGAGTTCCAGATAGATAAAGACGACAAGGAAGGCATTTATATATATATATATATATATATATATATATAGGGTCATTCTTTTATAAGAACTCAATTACATGAGAACCATGAGAACCAATGATAGCCATTGGATTAGACACAAATAAAGGGTTTAGATTATTTTTTTAGTTTAAAACTTCGGTGGCATTCTTGTAATTAGGTTGACAAACAAAGGGAAGGGCAAAATACCATGTGTGTTCCAGAATTTGCCACGTCATCACCCAAAATTTCCCTAAATTTTCAAAATTTAATATCTCATTAATTATAAATCGAAAAAATAATCCGAGAACACTGATTTTTTTGTCTCGACGAGACGAATCAAACTACATCCCTGAAGATAGGGTTTTGAAAAAATAATATTGAACAACGTTAAATTTTTAAAATACGCTTAGATACAATAGGTGTTTGCTTATTGTATCTAACTGGATTGTTATGAACATTGTATTGGATACAAATGACTATTTAGCTATTGTATCTAACAGCAATGTGTCAACAATATTGATGTTGGATACAATAGGTGTTTGCCTATTGTATCTAACTGAATTGTTATGAACATTGCTATTGGATACGAATAGCTATTTAGCTATTGTATCTAACATCAATGTGTCAATATTGATGTTGGATACAATATGCATTTGCCTATTGTATTTAACTGAATTGTTATGAACATCAATGTATTGGATATTATAGCTATTTAGCTATTGTATCTATATAGCAATGTGTCAACATTGATGTTGGATACAATAGGTGTTTGCTATTGTATCTAACTGTATTGATATGAATATCGCATTGCATACAACAGGGGAGTAGCTAGTGTATCCAATAACAATGTGTATGAAAATTGCTGTTAGATACAAATAGTTATTTAGCTATTGTATCTAACAGCAATGTGTCAACATTGTTGTTGGTTACAATAGGTGTTTGCCTATTGTATCTAACGGAATTGTTATGAACATTGTATTGGATACAAATGGCTATTTAGCTATTGTATCTAATAGCAATGTGTCAACATTGCTGTTGGATACAATAAGTGTTTGCCTATTGTATCTAACGGAATTGTTATGAACATTGTATTGGATACAAATGGCTATTTAGCTATTGTATCTAACAGCAATGTGTCAACATTGCTGTTGGATACATTAGGTGTTTACCTATTGTATCTAACACAAATAGCTATTTAGCTATTGTATCTAACAGCAATGTGTCAACATTGCTGTTGGATACAATAGGTGTTTGCCTATTTTATCTAACTGAATTGTTATGAACATTGATGTTGGATACAAATAGCTATTTAGCTATTGTATCTAACAGCAATGTGTCAACATTGCTGTTGGATACAATAGGTGTTTGCCTATTGTATCTAACTGAATTGTTATGAGCATTGTATTTGATACAAATAGCAATTTAGCTATTGTATCTAACAGCAATGTGTCAACATTGTATTGGATACAATAGGTGTTTGCCTATTGTATCCAACAACAATGTTGATACATTGCTGTTAGATACAATAGCTAAATAGCTATTGTATCCAATACAATGTTCATAACAATTCAGTTAGAATAGGCAAACACCTATTGTATCCAACAGCAATGTTGACACATTGCTGTTAGATACAATAGCTAAATAGCTATTTGTATCCAACAATAATGTTCATAACTTTTCAGTTAGATACAATAGGCAAACACCTATTGTATCCAACAGCAATGTTGACACATTGCTGTTAGATACAATAGCTAAATAGCCATTTGTATCAAATACAATGTTCATAACAATGCAGTTAGATACAATAGGCAAACACATATTGTATCTAAGTGTATTTTAAAAATTAGACGTTGTTCAATATTATTTTTTCAAAACCCTATCTTCAGGGATGTAGTTTGATTCGTCTCGTCGAGACAAAAAAATCAGTGTTCTCGGATTATTTTTTTGATTTGTAGTTAATGAGATATTTAATTTTGAAAATTTAGGGAAATTTTGGGTGATGACGTGGCAAGTTCTAGAACACACATGGTGTTTGCCCTTCCCTTTGTCTGTCAACCTAATTACAAGAATGTCACCGAATTTTTAAACTAAAAAGGTAATCTAAACCCTTGATTTGTGTCTAATCCAATGGCTATCCTTGATTCTCATGGTTCTCATGATATTTAGATTCTCATTTGAGCACCTACCCCTCTCTCTCTCTCTCTCTCTATATATATATATATATATATATATGTGTGTGTGTGTGTGTGTGTGTGTGTGTGTGTGTATTATATATATTAACAAATAATAGTACTTTATTATTGTATTATAACATATCAAGACTTTACACCAAGGTCTGGTTCATTATTCCTACGACTCCCATTCGCTGAGGCTTGCCAGGAATGGTGAAGTGTCAGAACTATACCTTCTTCTTGACACACTTCCAAAAATGGGTTATATTTGTACTCACCACCATTATCAAATCGTAGCTTTTTAATCTCACGGCATGTCTGGTTTGTAGGGGATTTGGGTGGATCTCTACATCCGGTTGGCCCATACTAGCCGTCCAAACACATGAATAATATGAAAGACATAACACCAAGATTTGTTAACCCGGTTCGTTCTACACATGAACTACATCCGGGGGCACCAAGCCACGATATCACCATAATAATATGTAATGATTATTACAACTTAGCACATGCACTCACTAAGATCTAGCTAGACTACTCACATAGACCAATCATACATATTATTTCACCTCCCGAGTTTATGGTGGCTGTGACAATATATTTATAGGGATACAAAACTTAATCTTGATCAAAACCTAATTACCCCCGAGTTTATCAGAAACGGAAGGAGTATTAATGAATAAGGAAATTAATATCTTTAACTAATAAAGAGACAAACTCCTTATTCATCAAACACATGCCCTGAACTAGCAAGTTTAAGACTTGCCGCCAGACTTCTCTGATGGAGTGTGCGACCGAAAACTACCACTGTGTGCGGGCGCCCACCAATTCTATAGCCGAGATCTTCTCCTTCTCCATTCTTGATTTTGTCCTTTCGCTCCTCCACGGTTTTGACTCCACACCCAACATGGTTCTCCACCATTCTCTTACATTCAAGGAAGATTCTGAGAACTTCTAAAGAGTCTTCTTTGAATAATTTTGAGAAGTATAGATGAGAAGACTATTTATATATTTCTTCAACTTATACTTTGCATCAATCATTACATGGCTATTTATACTACACATAGGAAAACTCTAGAGTGACTTTACATGATCTCTAACTTATCATTAAAGAGATACATTTACTACTTTATTCATGAACCAACTATTAAATGTATTAGACTATTCAAATAACCATAACCACTAAGACTTTTGATATTTCTTGCATGCACATTAGTCAACAATCCAAGTATTCAATGTGACATGGAAGTTCCCAGTTGACCCTGGATTTCAGTACCTCATTCGGTTTCACTTTTGCGTTATTGTGAGTACATCTTCTAATTAGCTCTACTTTAGTGTTTACATTGATTCTTGGAGTGTGTTGCATGATTTTGATCTGAGTGGTAAAACTAATTACATCCTGGCTACTGCCTATTATTCAGATTTCGTCACTGCTTTAACTCAAGGCAGTAAGATTCGGCTTAGTACACTGATGCTATTTTAAACGGACTTGAGATTATGAAAATGACCAATACTAAGGGAAGCTTAAGTGTACTAGATGTCATGGGACCTACATCAAACTCGAAGTCAAACAAGGATGTGGGTGTGATTGCAGGTTTAAGCGTAGGGGTGGCAGTTCTTGTTTTAATGGCTCTAGTTTTATTCTATATATGCATATATAGAAGAACAAAACTCGAGCGTATGATACAATCAAAGATACGGACTCCTTTATCAGTTAATGGAATGTCACACGCTATGGGAAGTAAGTACTCTTATGGTACAACTGTGATTAAGTGGTCAACACTCTGGTTATAGATCCATCTCTACCTCGTGAAATGGTCAACTTAGTCGAATGGGAGATGACATGGCAGAAAAATGGACAGCTGGATCAAATAATTTATCCTAATCTTGTAGGAAAAATAAAGGCCGGTTCTCTTTAATAAATTTGGAGAAACGACCGAAAAATGTTTAGCTGATAATGGTATGGACAGGCCTTCGATGGGAGATGTGTTGTGGGATATGGAGTATTTGCTTCAGCTTCATGAGCTGGTTCTTGATAATTAATGACCTTGATGAGAATAGTATGAATGTCATAGGCGGGATTTCTCCACTGATCAATGAGTTTAATCACGCACAGACAAATGGTTCAATGGATGAGATTTCATCACCGAGCGTGGATGATCTTTCGGGTGTTTCCATGAGTAAAGTGTTTTCTCAGTTAGTTAAATCCGAGAAAAGATAAACTGAATGAATGTTTGGATGAGCTAAAAAAGGGGTCTTGTGCCCGTAAGTTTATCCTGAGAATAGGCTCTTGAATCAGGCTGTGTAGATTATTTTTAATTTTCTTTTGTAAATATATCCCAAAAATGTTTGGGTGAGTTTTGCATTTATTTAATTTTTTCCTCACGGTTCTTATTCCTTAATATATGTAGAAAGAACTATCTGTAGTAGCGTAAATCTTCTTATTTTATTGTCTGATATCTGACCTATATACTTGATCTATAATCACATTTTTGTATTTTCCTTAGGTGTATGTGCATCAAACCTCATAACACTGCTTGGTTATGATCTGATATTCCATATTTCAGTTTTGTCTGTGTAAGAACCTCTTTCTCAGCCAAATATCAGTTGTTATATCATCATTTCTTTTGTGTTTCATTGCGTAAGAAGCCAGTCTTCGTTTCACTGCTTTTACATATTTGCTCCTTGTTCTCAAAATTGGCTTCTTTTCTCTTACAGTAATTGTTAGGTTCGGAAGGTAGTATATTTGTGATGGAGGAATTTAGATAAAGTGTGGCAAAAGGTAAGTTTCACTTAGGCGTGATCATGCCTAAGTCTAAAAAGTCTTTTTTGAAATTTTTTGAGAAGTATAGATGAGAAGGCTATTTTATATTTCTTCAACTCATACTTTGCATCAACCATTACATGGCTATTTATACTACACATAAAAAAATTCTAGAGTGACTTTACATGATCTCTAACTTATCATTAATGAGATACATATACTACTTTATTCATGAACCAACTAGTAAATGTACTAGACAATTCAAATAACCATAACCACTAAACATTTGATATTTCTTGCATGCACATTAGTCAACATACTCCCCCTTAATGTGCTACCAAAACTCCAAGATACTCCCTCAATTGTTGAAACTTTTCTTTTGGAAGTGCTTTTGTAAATATGTCCGCAACTTGCTCCTCAATCTTGCAATAGTGGAGCTCGATCTCACCTTCTTCAATAGCTTCATGAATGAAATGATGTTTGATCGCAATATGACGACTACGACTATAAAAATTGGATTCTTAGCCATATCAATTGTAGATTTATAATCACAAACAATTGTACGTAGTAGCCTTCTTTTGAACCTCACCAACATCCTCCAAAATTCTTCGAAGCCATATAGCTTGAGATGTAGCTATAGCAGCTGAAACATATTCAGCTTTGGCAAATGATTGAGCCACTGATTTTTGTTTCTTTGATGACCAAGAAATCATTCCCGAACCAAGAGAAAATGCATAGCCGGAGGTACTTTTCATATCATCAACACAACCTCCTCAATCACTAGCACAATAATCACTCAACTTAACACTAGGATTCTTCTCATACTTGATGCCAAAATTTGTAGTACCTCTAATGTACCTCAACAATCTCTTTTCCGCACCAAAATGATTTTGACTCGGATCTTGCATAAATCTTGACAAAAAACTTGCACCAAACATGATATCGGTCTTGTTGTGGTAAGGTACAACAAGTTTCCAACCAAACTTCTATAAAGAGAAACATCAACCTTTTTCACTCCATCATCTTCCAACAATTTTTTACTCACCACAAGAGGTGTTGCTGTAGGATTACAATCATCCATCCCAAACTTTGCCAAAATATTTTTAGCATATTTCTTTTGACAAATGAACACACCATCTTCTTTTTTATTAATCTCCATACCAAGAAAATGATGTAGCAAGCCCATATCATTCGTCTCATATCCCTTTATTATATCCTTCATGAATTCAAGGATTATTTTTTCATTGTTACCGGTGTAAAGCAAATCATTAACATAAAGAGTAGTGGTAAGAATAGAATTACCTTCACTCTTCACAAACAATGTTAGCTCACTTTTGCTCTTCTCGAACCCCTTTTGAGCAAAATAAGAATCAATGTTGTTGTACCTAGCACGAGGTGCTTGCTTCAACCTATACAATGCCTTCTTTAACTTGTACACCTTGTCCTCTTCACCCTTGTGCATGAAACCTTGCGGCTGCTCCACATAGATCTCTTCTTCCAATTCTCCATTCAAAATGCAGATTTCACATCCAATTGATAAAGCTTCCATGATTTTTAGCCTGCAATGCAAATAAGAGCTCAAATAGTATCTAGCCTTGCTACCTGTACGAAAGTATCCTTAAAATCAACTCTGGGCTGTTGTGTATAGCCTTTAGCAACCAATCTTCCCTTATTTTTCTTGATTGACCCATCCGGATTTAACTTTACTTTGAAAACATATTTCACTCCAATGATCTCCTTGTCATTTGGCTTCTCAACTTGTCATTTGGCTTCTCAACTAGCTCCCAAATCTTGTTCTTCTCTATGAAATGAATTTCTTCCTCCATTGCTTTTCTCCAGTGTTTCTCCTTGTAAGCTTCTTCAAAATTTTGTGGTTCTAAGACAAAAAAATTGCATCTAGCATAAATATCACTCAAACTCCTCATTTTTCCTGGGAATCGGGAGAGAATGAACTTGAACTTGAACTTGAACTTGGTCTTCCTTGAGAGATTCCGGGTGAATCCGAATCATTATTTGGATGATCTTCATCATGATCTCCATCTTCATTATTTTCTTCTTCAACATCACCTTCATCATCACCTTGAAAAACTCCAACATTTTCTATTCCTTTTTTCTTCCAATCCCAAGAAGCATTCTCATCAAACAACATATCTCAACTGATTAATACTTTATTGTCTTTTAAAATCCAAATCCGGTAGCCTTTTGACATGCTTCAAATGGTGTTTTGTTGAACAATGCCTTTGTGGCACTTCTATTAATCAAGTACACGGTCATATTCACAGCTTCACCCCAAAAACTCTTCAGCAATCCTTTTGCATGATTCATTGACTTAGCCATTGCCTCCACTGTTTGATTCTTTCACTCACTTACTCCATTTTGTTGCGGAGTATAGCGAACTGTGAGTTTCCTATCAATTCCTTCATCCTCACAAAACTTGTCAAACTCATTATTATTATATTCCTTGCCCCTGTCACTTCTAAGAATTTTAATAACATACCCACTTTGATTTTCAACAAGATATTTAAACTTCTTAAAAATGTGAAAACCATCAGATTTTTGCTTCATGAAATAAACCTAAGTCATACGAGAATAGTCATCAACAAACAAAATAAAGTACAGATTGTTGGCATGAGTTGGATTCTCCATTGGACCGCACACATCCGTATGAATTAACTCCAACTTCTCCTTTGCACGTCAAGCACTACTATTCGGAAAAGTTTGACGATGATGCTTCCCAAGTGAACATCCTTTTCAAACTTCATGAATCTCCTCAATCATTGGAAGCCCTTGAACCATGTTTTTTTGTTGAAGTAACTTGAGACTATAAAAATTCAAGTGGCCAAGTCTCTTATGCCACAACCACGAATCTTCAAGAATGTGAACCTTCAAAGATACATTTTCACCATACTTGAAACAAGAGGAAAACTCCGATTTCTCTCCATTTTGATAGAAGCCACCAATTTTTGTGCACCATTTTTGTCATAAACCTTGAAACAATTATCCTTGAAATTCACCGCATATCCATGCTCCACAAGTTGTCCAACGTGTTGGTGTGTATGACCTAGGCACGTTATTTGAACAATTAATGTTATCATTTGCTTTATGGTTTAATAAAGATGTTGAATGTTTGATTATTATATCTTTTGCATGTTTATTATAATAATCTCCGTCCCTGGTAATTATAATTAATTACTAGTATAAGTTTAATAGATAATCATATGATGATTATATGTATATGATACAATTAGAATTATGGGTATTTGATGGAGAACAAATACTGGACTGACCCTTATGAGATTTATGTCATGGTCAAAATGTCATAATTAAATCTCATATAGTTATATCACTTGAATCTTTAGACCTGAGTTTATTACAGTCTTCCACATGATGAACATTATGTTTGACATATTCAAATGTTACCCTTAACCGGGTAGCTATAAAGAATATGATTGGCATAATCGGAATCATGTAGGGAAAGGTAATAAGCCAAGAAGGGATTTGTTCCTCATCAAGAGAGATGTCAAGCTTTGGCCACTCAATGAATGGTATTGATGAAATGCATGGCCATGCTCAAATGAATTGATTAGATCAATGTCATTTGTATTATCAATACATTCGGGATTGAGAAAGCATTAACCAAGGTAAGTTGACCATTGACCATGGCTTACGTTCAATAGACATCGCATAACAAAGAGATTGTGTTATGTTCTATTTTAGGAAACTTTTGATTTCAAAGTTATACTAATTGGGTAGTCATAATGGCTTGCTAGAGTCCGCTTATGACTTACGAGGTCAGAATGGTTCGGACTCGTTTCCAACTTAGTATAATCCTATTGGGTCACACACTCAGAACGGATAATTAAAAGGAGCAAAAAACGAGAAAACTGAGGAAGGGTCCGTACGGCGCCCTAGGATCTGTAACCCCCCCGCACTACAGTTTATTTTAGGCCTTTTCTTGTTGGACAAGAAGTCCTAAACCCTAAAGGATCTTGGAGACCTATTGTATATTATGTGTATAACCGGGAATTATTCCCATAACATTGATTTTAGAAATCACAAACTCTTTCTTAGAGAGAGAGAGAATACACATAATATACTACGATTATTAGATTTGATTATACCCAATTATCAAATCATAATAATTATAGGGAGAGATTGAAGTATCGTTCTTCACCAAGTTTTTCAATCCGAAGGACCTAGCAGTCAAGTTCAAGAGTTTTTCTTGAATCCGTTTGAAGTGTGGATCACCGGTAGAGGGTGCTTATCTTAGCATCTTAATCCAAGGCTCCGTATTTCGATCTACAAGGGTTAGTTTCTTTCATCTTCATATTAAGAATTATTGAACATAACGGATCTAGGCTTTTGGGTTTTTTCATGTGATGTCTTCCGCTGCGCATGATTGCATGAAACCCAACACAACGCTCAATAAATTTTGATCAAACTCCGTAACAAGAAAGACATCATGAATGTACTTTGCTCCCTTCTTTGTTTGCACATGAATAGTACCCTTTCCTCGTGCATTCGCCAAAGATCCATTTCCCATCTTCACTTGTGAATCTATGGAGGTATCCATAGCCATAAAAATGTATTTATCTCTCGTCATGTGATTGTTACAACCGCTTTTTAGGTAGCACACATCATTCTTGTTTTCGGTTGCACTTTGACAAGCATAGAACATGTGCCCTTCTCTTCCTTTCTCCTCCATAAAATTTGCTCCTTGTTGCAGATTTTCACCCTCCAATCTTTCTCTTTATGACCAAAATTTTGACAACGGTAACACTTTGGCTTGCCTTTAAACCAATAATCTTCAAAATTGTGAAAATTCCTTCCGCAAATTTTACAACCTTGAGAATTTTGTGAATTTCCTCCACGATCTTGACTTTACCTACCACCATTAAAATTATGTCTTCCTCCACCTCTAGAACCTCAACCATGGCCTCTTCCTTGGTTCCACCATGTCGACCACCTCTAAATGAATTTCCACTTCTTTGACTGCTACTTTCAACACTTTTCTCAACTTCCTCAAACCAAAATTGAGCTTAGATTGGAAAGCACTCTCAACAAATTTTTCGGAGTGTCTTTTTAATCTCTTCTCATGAGCCTTCAATGAACCCATCAAATCTTGAATCGTCAATGTAGCATTATCTTTGGTTTCCTCAATAATTGACACCATACCAAGAAATTTAGGAGGTAAACTAACAAGAATTTTTCAACTACTCGACTATTTTCAACTACTTCACCAAGCCCACGCATTTGATTAATAACACCCATCACCCTAGTATAATAACTTTGAACCCTTTCAGCTTCTTTCATTTTTAAATTATCCAACTCTCTCCTAAAAGTTTGAAGATTGACATTTTTTACCTTCAAATCGCCTTGGAACTCCTTTTCGAGAATATCTCATGTTTTGTTTTGCACTAGTTACTCTCATTATTCTTGAGAACAACTCCATTGACACGCCTTGTTGAATAAATGAAAGAGCTTTTGCATCCTTCTTTCAGTCCTCCTTTAATTTTGTCCTTGCTTCATCATTCAACTCCCCCAATATTTTGGGTTCTTCAAAGTCATCTTCAGCCAACTCCCACAAATCTTTAGAAATAAAGATTGTTCTCATCTTCATGCCCCAATGATCATAATTCTCACCGGAAAATATTGGGATAGGTGGTGACTCACTTGAATTGGCCATTTTGCCAAACTCTCTCTCTCCCTTTTATCTACATTCAACAGAACCGAAGCTCTGATGCCACTTGTTAGGATCGGAAGGTAGTATATTCGTGATGGTGGAATTTAGATAAAGTGGGGAAGAATGTAAGTTTCATTTATGCGTGATCTCACCTAAGTCTAAAGAGTCTTCTTTGAAAAATTTAGAGAAATATAGATAAGAAGGCTGTTTTATATTTCTTCAACTCATACTTTGCATCAACCATTACGTGGCTATTTATACTACACATAGGAAAGTTCTAGAGTGACTTTACATGATCTATGACTTATTATTAAAGTGATACATGTACTACTTTATTCATGAACCAACTAGTAAATGTACTAGACTATTCAAATAACCATAACCACTAAGACTTTTGATATTTCTTGCATGCACATTAGTCAACAGTAATGTAGCAGAAAATGAAGTTACGTGCGCTACAAGAAAACACATTACTTACGGAGTCCATGTAAAATATGGTAAGCCGCGGTATAAAGTGACGGCCAGCCGGTGGACTTTATGGTGTCGGGTTTACTGTCGTCGCGAAAACATATACGCCAAATTCAAGCCGCCGTGTATTATACGCCGAACATACAAGATGACATAAATAAATAGCATATGTAGTCAACAACCACGTACTTCCTCCGTTTCCAACTTATGGTTACTTTTGTCAAACCTACTCGAATTTTGACTTAACATTTTATGTTACATTATTAATTTTCATACAATTTTAAAAATGATTATTGACAATGTTTCTATTGATGATTTAATAACTATTTTTAAATTTTTATGGAGATTAATAGTTAAGTAAAATGTTGGTCAAAATTCAAGTAGGTTTAACCAAAAATAATCATAAATTGGGGCGGAGGGAGTATATAATATTCCTAATTGACATACTCCCTCCGTCCCAGCACAAGTAGGACTAGAGGAGTGTGCACAATAATTAAGAGAAAATAGTGAATGTGTGGTAAAAAAATTAAGAGAGAGAATGAGTGGGGTAAAAAGTAGTGTTGGTTGAATACAATGAGTGGTGGAAAATGAAGAGAGAAAATGAGTGTGGTTAAATGGTGGGGTTGGTTGAATATAAATATATTAAAACATTTCTATTTTGGGCAGTCTCAATTGTTATGGGATGGCCTAAAAGAGAAAGAAGTCCTACTTATGCTGGGACGGAGGGAGTATATAACTACGTTATATACAATAGTTTAAAAAAATTGACGTATATAATGTAATATGTATGTCGGATTTGTACGTATAGTGTCCAATATATACGGCAGTGGCTTTTAAACCGTCGTATAAAATAATTATATACAGCGCGCCCGTGTTAGCCGCCGTAAATAACTGCCGTATAAAATATATTTTTATATTATAAATCACATTTTGTAGTAGCATGATTTTAATCTTACAGTACATGTATTAAATTTTATTAAAAAGAACAAAAATGAGTTACATCTTTTATTACGTGATTTGAATTTCTAGAAGATGAGGTGCTGCTGCAACTAATCCTTGGATTGAAACACTTTACTTGCTTTAGCATCAACATTTAAATTAATTTACTCGAGTTGGATATTACATATATTAAATAAATTCTTCTTTCGATTTAAAAGAAATGAAAAGGAGACTCAATTTGAATTTGAAGAGCCCTCTCTTCGCGGACCGGGCTGAGCAAGCTAAACTGGATTTTGAAGGTCAAATCGGCTTACACCAGACCATGGCACAGACAAACTGAACTAAGCTCATTCTGAACTTCGGAGTCATGTCTATTCCACCTCGAGCTCACCTAGAAGATTCAACGTCCCGAGCTCCCGGACTCGGAACGCGTGAGTCTGGCGACGTACAACTGTACTATCTTGTCAGATCACATTAAATGGCCGATGGCTCTCCTGACCATCTGTTCCCCGCCGTACACTTTACATCTCATCACAACATCCTGTGGTTACACACTGTCACATCCAGTCTGCCAAATGGGGGCCTGACAGAGCATGACTTTAGGCAAATCAAAGACCACCTTTAAAAGGTATCTGGTACTATAAATAGCAATCTATCTCTCTCATCCAAGGTACGTTCTACACACTCACCTACACACAAAAAACCCTAATTTCTCCAAGGCATTCCAATCCTTGTTCTTACCTTCCTCTAGAGATTTTACTCTCACGCCTGAGAGACTAGCTGAGATCAAACACATTTCTAATCTTAAAGATGGTATTTGTTGTATTTGTGATAACATGTTCATAATACAAACCCAAATATTCCCCATAGTGATTCTGATTTTGTGGCGTCATCAGAGTCATTAACAGTAATGGAGTATCATAATATTCAATAATCGTAATATTTGCTGCAAAATTCATTGCAGCCGTGTCGCTTCCGCTATGTGGGTATTATAGTATCTAATGATAATGAGTTCAGTAGAATGATAGGTGATAATGAGCTTGATTAATATTTTTTTAATAAAACTTATTGGGATAATGTCTTTGAATTTGGGACGCCGAGTTAAAGGATTAAACAACAGAAGAATTTCGTAATTCCGGGACGAGCACAGAACAGAGGGTCCTGCCGGACCAGAGGAAGGACCCGATCGGACCTAGGAGACGTCGGAAATCTAAGTTTGGCACAAGAAGAAGATCCAACCGGGTATAGCATGGGGTGTGGACGGACCATGCAAGGATCCGGTCGGACCATACTTATGACCCGGCCGGACCAAAGAGTCCAAACAACAGCAGATTTCGGACAATTCGAGTTTCGCAGAAGGGAAGGTATCAAGTCATTTTTGGACTTGTATTCCAAGTTCCTACCACATTTTGAGATAGGCTTTGAGTAGTATAAATAGAGGCTATTAGTCTAGATCAAAATCAGCCTCACACCTCATATTTTCATAGACAAATTATTAGAGTGCTCAGAGAGATCTGTAATTCTACAGTTGCACAGTTAGGAATTTTGTGATCGAAATTCGTGCAACAGTAATAGTGTGATCTTGTAATCGTTTCTACTGTTGGGTATGCTTATTATAAACCACTCCTATTACCTTAATTTGATTGATCCCATAACCTAAATTTTTACTCTTTGTGGACTTTAGGATATATTGTAAGAAGTACTTGTACTTCATTTAGAAATAGTCCACTTTTTAGTTTGATAGGCTTAGCAGATTAGGTCCCTAAATTTTTCTAAGTCTGGAGATATGTGGCAAGGCTAAGTCTACCGCATGAGTATGTCTACCGCATGGGCTAGTGCTTGCCGCATGGATCAACTCAACACATGCTTTTTACCTACCGCATGAATCAAGCCGACCGCATGATTCATTCTACCGCATGGTACCAGAGTTGAAGAAACTCAAGTTTGGTTCAAACACAACCATGGTTACACTTATGTCCAAAACCTTGGTTAGTTTAGAACGTTGCAAATTCAAGTTTCAAATTTGAATACAACTGTCATCATAGTACAGTTGGACCACCATGACTCTGCAACAAAAGGACAACTCAGACTGAGCTCCAATTAGAAATCAACAGCTCATTGTCCTTCAAACTTGCCCTCCAATAATTCAAACGGCTAGTTTCTCCATCAAGGCTATAAATAGACCTTGAATTCTTCATTGAAGACAAGCAGAGATTCAAAGAGAGAAATTGCTGTTGAAATTCTTGGTGATTGAAGATCATACTCAAGATTTCCAGAATCCTTCGAATCTTCAAGCACTCAACCTTCAAGTCTTCATCAAATCTCCAGCAACCTTAAAGATCAAATCTCAAGCCTCATCAAACAAGTTTCATTAGGCTCTAAAATCATATAGATTCCAAAGAGCTTTTGATTCTTTCACACACACTCACCCCGATTGATCAATCATATATATTGAATCATTAGGGATACACTGGTCTAAGTCTAAGATTTGAACTTCATAGAAATAGGTGTTGATTCAATACTTCATCTCTGTAATCTATACTCAAGAATCAATATATACCTCATTCAAAATCCAAGACTGACCATCTTGGTAAAGGACGTAGATCTTTTAACAGATCGAACCTTTCCAAATCATTGTGTTCTTTACTTACTGCTCTTTACATTTCTGCAAATTTTCTTTAAGTATTGTTCATCTTGTACTTATTGTTCTTCACTTGTTCATATTAATCTTGTTTGTCTTTTAGTGTTTGATCTTTCAGATTTAAGAACAATTGTGAATTGTGTTTGTTTGTCTACCTCATTGCCTAAGTTAAAATCTGACTAACTTATCATTTGCCAAAAATCTCTAAGACACTAGTTTTCAATCTCTCAACCTAACTCACTTTAACCTACCGCACACATACCTACCACATATACATCTACCGCATCTACCTACCGCATTGAACTTATCAAAACCAACTCTTAATTTGTTTCAACAAAAACTTCCGCTGTGCATTTTATACTTGACCGCGTGGTATTTCATCTACCACAAAATTCAAGTGTAAGTATAAAGGTTGAATTTTGAAAAAGGGTTGAAATTTTAAATAGGCTATTCACCTCCCCCTTCTAGCCTCTTTTCATACCCTTGTTGTGTCTCTGGGACCAACAAGTGGTATCAGAGCAAACACCTTTATAAAACTTCTGTTTTTCAAGCTTAACAGCTTGGGTGCCGATTCAAAATGGCAAGTCAGAAAACTTGGCAACGGTTAACTTCACTCACGTTCCAGCGTTCGACGAAGATAATTTTGACGTATGGAAGCACAGCATTCTAACCCAGTTCTACTCCATGGACGAGCAACTTGGTGATTGTCTTACCATTGGACCATACTTCCCAATGAAAGCTAATACGAATCCAGAAACCAATGCAGACATACCATCAATCAAGAAACCAAAAGCTGAATGGACCGATGAAGAGAAAAGACTAGTTGGAATGGATGTGAAAGCAAAGAGCATACTCCTAAGTACCTTGAGTACATCTCAACGTCGACAAATCATGAAATGTGCTACAGCTAAAGAACTTTGGGATGCAATTGAAGATTACATCGAAGGAGATCAAGCTTGCAAGGAAAGCAAAAAGTTTGCAATTCAAAGAAGATTCAACAACTTTGCTAAGATCCCCGGTGAATCACTAAGAGCCACTTATGATCGTTATTGTGAGATCGTGAGTACTTATACAGCACTCGGAAAGAAGCTTACCAAGAAATAAATCAATGTTAATTTTCTTGCCGCTCTTGGTTCGCAATATCTACACAAAGGAAACACTCTAGAAGATACCAAGCTACTAGATGATATGTCTCTCAGAAGCCTCTATTCCAACCTCAAGGTCTTTGATATCAAGCTTAACAACATTGCTGAAATGGAAGGAAAAACAAAGAGCTTATCGTTGGTCGCTCAAAAGGAAGAAGTGATCGAGGAAGAAGATCCAATAATCTCCACATCAGATTTACTTGATATGGATGATGATGATTTTGCTATGTTTGCGAAAAGATTCCAAAAGTTCAGAAAGACAGCAAGACCCGGATCAACAAGTAAAGCTCCAACAAGGTTTTCAAGGAGCAGCCCTTCAAAGAAGAAAGAGAACTTCAACTTCTCCAAGAAGAAAGAAGATCTTGTTTGTTTTAATTGCAGGAAACCAGGTCACTTCGCATCAGAATGTCCAATTCCCAAGTATGAGTATATGAAGAAGAAAAGTAACTTTACTCCAAGGTATTCAAAGCAAAAAGGAATGATGGCTGAAGAAGACTCTACCTCAAAAGAGTTAGCTACTTGGATAGAGTCAGACTCTGATGAAAGCGATGAGGATTCTGAAGAAGGTCACATCTGTTTGGTCGTTCAGTCCGATGATGAGGATGATAATAAAATTTGTCGCTCACCAAATGCAAAACCTAAACGGATAAGTTATACGGCCGATGAACTTCCTGAAAAAGGATTCCTAACTCCGGTTCAAAAGAATGGTGATCTTCTATTTTCAAGATGTGATGTGAGTGCAGCAAAGAAAACTCTACTAAATCCCAAAGTAAAGGAAGTTCTGTCTACCACACCTCAAGTCAAGTTTGACATTTCCCCTGATGAACAAGAAAAGATGTTCATGAAAGCTGAACAGGTAATTAGTAAGTTTTCTGGCATGAAGGAAGCTTTAGCACTTTCAACTGAAGAAATTTCCCAGCTTAAGACGGAGAAATCTCTACTAAGATCTGAACTCACCCTCCTTAAGGAGCAGATCAAGAGTATGACTCCTCTTACTGATCGAAACCGTTTCTTAGAAGAACAAAATGCTATATTTAAAGTTAAAAATGATGAATTGGTTGCTGAGATAAATGATCTTAAAAGGATTACTAATGAGTGGACCAATTCTCGTGTCACTATGGAACAAATCTTAGAATCCCAAAAGCCTAGTGGTGATAAGGAAGGCTTAGGATTTCAAACTAGTGACAACTTTAAATGTGCATCTTGTTGTGAAAGAGATGAGAAATTTACCCAGCAAACTTTGGAAGGGTCGAAGGCTAAACATCATGTTTCAAAGGGTGTAGGACAAGAACCAAAGAAGAAACTAGAATTCAACTATGTCTACCCTAAGAAACAAACTGGCAAGGCAAAGTTGGAAGGTATTGCCATGGATGAACCTACCGCAGAGGCTTCCTCTAGCAAGGTAGATGGTGCTCCCTACCGCGTGATCTTGCCGCGAGGTCAACCAACCGCACCAAGGAAGATGGCTACCGCATGGAAACCATCGACCGTAAGTGGCGGCAAGGCAGCAAAATTCAAAAGGATGAATTTTATTAAGGAGACCTCATCCATACCAGTAAATGATGTTGTGCTTAAGACCTCAACGAAGTTTGTTAACCCTCAGTTGGGTGGCTTCCACCATTGTTCCGTGTGTGATGATTATGGTCACAAGGCTGCTGAATGTCTTTTAAGATTCACACCAAATCCCAGAAGGCTTAAACCCCCTTCTGTGAGGTAAGTGTGGGTTGTTAAAAGTTGCTAACCTTTTGGACCCAAAAGAATAAAAGGGGACCTTGTTCTTAAATGTTTATTTTATAGGTTCTCTGCTTAATGACTGGACTCTCCAAGGATAGATCAAGTTTATGGTATCTCGATAGTGGCTGTTCAAGGCACATGACCGGAGATATCTACTTATTGGAAGATGTCCGTGAAGAAAAGGGTCCATCAGTAACCTTCGGAGATAATAACAAAGGAAAGACTGTAGGATATGGAGTCATTCGTAAAGGAAAAATCACCATCTAAGAAGTCTCTCTAGTTATTGGACTACAACACAATCTACTCTCAATATCTCAGTTCTGCGACAAAGGATTGCAATGCCACTTCACTTCAAATTTATGTCTCATCAAAGATGGCATATCCGGCGTCACTTTGCTCAAAGGGATTCGTAAGAAAATTTTTTATGTTGTTGATTTTAATTCATCTTGTATTTCTTCTAATCTCTGTTTTGTAGCAAAGAATGTTAGTGAAAATAGTTGGTTGTGGCATAAAAGACTAAGTCACTTAAACTTCAAGTATCTCTCCAAGATTGGTAGAGAAAATCTAGTTCGTGGTCTACCCAAAATAGCTGATCACCACGATGAGAAGTGCACAGCATGTCAACTAGGCAAACAACCAAAAGCGTCGTTCTCCAGCAAGACGACACCTTCAACTTCTAGATGTTTGCAACTACTACATATGGACCTGTTTGGACCTGTTTCTACCGCAAGTATTGGAGGAAATAGATATACCTTAGTTGTGGTAGATGACTACTCAAGATATACGTGGGTCGAGATGATGAGCTCCAAAGATGATTGTTATGACATTTTGACCGCACTATTTAGACAGTTCCAAACACAAAAAGAAGACGACATCGTTAGTGTTCGATCCGACAACGGTACAGAATTCAAGAACAACGGTGTTGCTCAATACTGTGATGATCATGGTATTGACCACAACTTCTCTACTGCTGGAGTTCCACAACAAAACGGTGTAGTGTAAAGAAAGAATAGAACGTTGATAGAGGCCGGAAAGACAATGATTGCTGAAGCAAAGCTACCTCAATACTTTTGGGCTAGAGCCGTCAACACAGCATGCTTCAATCAGAATAGATCCCTCATCAACAAGACCTATAACAAAACCCCTTATGAACTTTAGAGAGGAAGAACCCCCAACATAGCATACTTCAAGATATTTGGATGCAAATTCTTCATACTCTACAACGGTAAAGAACATCGAGGTAAATTTGCTCCTAAGGCCGATGAAGGAATATTTATTGGGTATGCTAAACACTCAAAAGCTTTTCGTGTATTTAATAAAACCACTCTTAAGATAGTTGAATCTGTCCATGTTACCTTTGATGAACATTCTCTTCTTGAGCCACATATGGCTCCAAATATTGCTGATGATTTTGTTGAGATAAATGAGACATGTACAACTCAACCGAAAAATCAATGAACTCAAGGAAACCCATCTACCTCAACTGCACCTCCATCTACCTCAAATGAAGCACCAGAAGCTACCTCATCTGCTGCTACCTCAAATGGAGTTGAAGTTGAAACACCCATAAATGTGGAAGAATCTATCTCTCAAATTACTTATGATTGGGATGGCTCAAATGATGTACCACTAGAAGATTTACAACCACCATCAACTCAACCAGACATACCTCAAGAAGTTCGTGAGGTCAGAGATCACCCAATTCAGAATATCATTGGTGATTTGCATTCTGGCGTTAGAACAAGAAGATCAAACTATGATGCACTTACCGCATTCATATCTCAAGTTGAGGCCAAGAAAGTTGATGAAGCACTCCAGGACTCAAGTTGGGTTATTGCCATGCAAGAAGAGCTCAACCAATTTGAAAGATGTAAAGTTTGGACCTTGGTTCCAAGACCACAAGATCAAGGAGTAATTGGTACAAAGTGGGTGTTCCGAAACAAGATGGATGAGAATGGAAGCATCACAAGGAACAAAGCTAGGTTAGTTGCACAAGGATATAGACAAGAAGAAGGCATTGATTATGATGAAACATTTGCCCCCGTTGCAAGACTCGAAGCTATAAGGATATTCTTAGCTTATGCCTCTTACAAAAGATTCAAGCTATATCAAATGGATGTGAAGAGTGCATTTCTCAACGGAGAACTTCAAGAAACCGTCTTTGTTGCTCAACCGCCCGGATTTGAAGATCCCAAATTTCCAAATCATGTCTACAAACTCCGTAAAGCTTTGTATGGACTCAAACAAGCTCCACGAGCATGGTATGATACTTTATCTAAGTTTCTCCTTGAAAAAGGATTCAAACGTGGTAAGATCGACACAACCTTATTCATTGCTAAATATAATGATCATACTTTACTTGTTCAAATATATGTAGATGATATTATTTTTGGTTCTACTAATGAATTGTTGTGTAATCGTTTTGAGAAACTCATGAATAGCAAATTTGAGATGAGCATGATGGGAGAATTGACATTCTTCCTTGGACTTCAAATTAAACAATGTGCTGAAGGCATCTTCCTCAACCAAGCTAAGTACACAAGAGATCTCATCAAGAAATTTGGACTTGAAAATGCAAAGTCATACGACACTCCCATGGCTACTGGTAACAAGCTAGATAAAAACTTGAAAGGTAAGAAGGTTGATCAAACCTTATATCGAGGTATGATTGGCTCTCTCCTATACTTAACTGCTAGTAGACCAGATATCATGTTTAGTGTTTGTGTTTGTGCTCATTATCAAGCTGATCCTAGAGAAGCACATCTTGTTGCTGTTAAACGTATTATTCGATATCTATCTGGGACTATTAACCTTGGACTTTGGTACTCTAAAGATTCAACTTTTGATCTTATAGGATACTCAGATGCAGATTATGCAGCATGTACCATCGACAGGAAAAGCACGAGTGGAACTTGTCATTTCCTTGGAAATCGACTAGTTTCATGGGCAAGCAAGAAACAAGCCTCAGTCTCTGTATCTACCACAGAAGCTGAATATATAGCTGCTGGAAGCTGCTGCTGCCAAGTGCTGTGGATGAAGCAACAATTGGTTGACTACGGAATCAAAGAAGAAAATTGTCCAATCTTTTGTGACAATACATCTACCATTGCTGTCTCCAACAAACCTGTCATGCATTCCAAGACCAAACACATTGATATCAAATACCACTTTCTCAAGGATCATGTTGAAAAAGGTAATATCCATCTAGAGTATGTGAGTACTGATGATCAAATTGCAGATATTCTCACCAAAGCTCTCGATTCCAAGAGATTTAGGTACCTAAGATGAGAAATGGGTATGCTTGAACTCTAATCAAACTTGTCCATATGATTTCTTGTACTAATGTTTGTCTAAGTTCAGAAGTAGGTACACGGCAGACATATCACGGTCAAGCAAATACTATTGATTTCTCAATCCCTCACTTGACCGTACCTCTAAATTGCCGCATCATTCAAATGTTGCCGCACACTTCATACTGCCGCATAAAGTCTTGTTACCTCATAGTAATGATTCATCTCAAAAGCTAAACCTAGCAAGTAAAACCTCAATCGACCGCACTTGTCATGGTCGACCTCATAGTTACCGCACAAGGACCCCAAGTAAGTCATTCTAACTTAGAGATATTTAGGATGTTTTAGTCATATCTACCTCAAGGGCACTAAGGTAACTTCCTCTTTTCCCTCGTTTTATTTAATTCAAATATTTTGGAGCATTAAATTTTCATTCCTTAAAATTATTTATTAGCCGTCATTGGCTATTGACTTGACACCTAGTAACCTTGCATTTAATTAGATCAGACAACCCTAGGTCACATCCGTACTTTTTGCAGAGTTAACCTCCCTCCTTCCCATCACTCTGACATCTGCAACAGTAATAGTGTGATCTTGTAATCGTTTCTACTGTTGGGTATGCTTATTATAAACCACTCCTATTACCTTAATTTTATTGATCCCATAACCTAATTTTTACTCTTTGTGGAATTTAGGATATATTGTAAGAAGTACTTGTACTTCATTTAGAAATAGTCCACTTTCTAGTTTGATAGGCTTAGCAGATTAGGTCCCTAAATTTTTCTAAGTCTGGAGATATGTGGCAAGGCTAAGTCTACCGCATGAGTATGTCTACCGCATGGGCTAGTGCTTGCCGCATGGATCAACTCAACACATGCTTTTTACCTACCGCATGAATCAAGCCGACCGCATGATTCATTCTACCGCATGGTACCAGAGTTGAAGAAACTCAAGTTTGGTTCAAACATAACCATGGTTACACTTATGTCCAAAACCTTGGTTAGTTTAGAACGTTGCAAATTCAAATTTCAAATTTGAATACAACTGTCATCATAGTACACTTGGACCACCATGACTCTGCAACAAAAGGACAACTCAGACTGAGCTCCAATTAGAAATCAACAGCTCATTGTCCTCCAAACTTGCCCTCCAAGAATTCAAATGGCTAGTTTCTCCATCAAGGCTATAAATAGACCTTGAATTCTTCATTGAAGACAAGCAGAGATTCAAAGAGAGAAATTGCTGTTGAAATTCTTGGTGATTGAAGATCATACTCAAGTTTTCCAGAATCCTTCGAATCTTCAAGCACTCAACCTTCAAGTCTTCATCAAATCTCCAGCAACCTTAAAGATCAAATCTCAAGCCTCATCACACAAGTTTCATTAGGCTCTAAAATCATATATATTCCAAATAGCTTTTGATTCTTTCACACACACTCACCCCGATTGATCAATCGCATAGATTGAATCATTAGGGATACACTGGTCTAAGTCTAGGATTTGAACTTCATAGAAATAGGTGTTGATTCAATACTTCATCTCTGTAATCTGTACTCAAGAATCAATATATACCTCATTCAAAATCCAAGACTGACCATCTTGGTAAAGGACGTAGATCTTTTAACAGATCGAACATTTCCAAATCATTGTGTTCTTTACTTACTGCTCTTTACATTTCTGCAATTTTTCTTTAATTCATCTTGTACTTATTGTTCTTCACTTGTTCATATTAATCTTGTTTGTCTTTTAGTGTTTGATCTTTCAGATTTAAGAACAATTGTGAATTGTGTTTGTTTGTCTACCTCATTGCCTAAGTTAAAATCTGACTAACTTATCATTTGCCAAAAATCTCTAAGACACTAGTTTTCAATCTCTCAACCTAACTCACTTTAACCTACCGCACACATACCTACCGCATATACATCTACCGCATCTACCTACCGCAAACAAACCTACCGCATTGAACTTATCAAAACCAACTCTTAATTTGTTTCAACGAAAACTTCCGCTGTGCATTTTATACTTGACCGCATGGTATTTCATCTACCGCAAAATTCAAGTGTAAGCATAAAGGTTGAATTTTGAAAAAGGGTTGAAATTTTAAATAGGCTATTCACCCCCCCTCTAGCCTCTTTTCATACCCTTGTTGTGTCTCTGGGACCAACATCTACAGATTTATAATAATATTCTCTCCCCTCCCTGTGGACATAGCCAAGTTGGTGAACCACGTAAATCTGTGTTCTTGTGATTGCTTGCTTTTCTCATCAAGTCTTGTTTATTGCTCTAACAAGTGGTATTAGAGCTCTGGTAGAACCAGAGCTTTGGTTCGTGGTTAGAGATTCAGGGATTTCGCTGCAGAGAATGAGAAGATGGGACAATGAGCAGATTCGATCGACAAGTTCAATGGGAAGAGTAATTTTTCTCTCTGGAATATCAAGATGAAGACTTTGTTGATAGACAAAGATTTATGGGAACCGTTGGAGATTGCAATCAGGGAACGTAAGGATCCCAAGGGTAAGGCAATCACCAAAGAAGCTACCGCAGAACATTTAGAGAAGGACAAGCTAGCAGCAGCAAAGGAGGCAACGGCATTGAAGAAGTTAAATCAGAAGGCTCACGCCAAGATCATCAGACAGTTGGATGATGAGATTCTAACCAATGTTGCAGGAACGGACTCCGGAAGCGATATTTAGTTAACGTTGGAAGATATGTACATGCCACATTCATTGACCAACAAGTTATACCTAAAGAAAAAGCTATATGATTGTCGCATGACAAAAGGTACGCCCATAAATGATCATCTTGGGAGATTCACTTATGTATTACTTGAACTGCGTAATATAGGAGTTATTGTGGATGACGAGGATGCAGCTTTGCAACTTTTAGTATCTTTACCTATGTCTTATGAACATTATGTCGATTTGTGCATAAATCGTAAAGATGGTATCACTCTAGAGGAAGTGAAAACTTCTCTCAAGATAAGGGAGTTACGCCGAAAGGCGAATGGGAATGAGGCAGATACCCAGTCATCAGGTTTGGTTGCTAGTAATAGCAATAAGGGTTCTAGTGGGAAGAAGAACAATAAAGGTAATTATTTACACAAGATGGGTCCAAAACCTGGGGATGTCTGTAATTTATGCAAAGAGAAGGGGCATTGGAAATTCGATTGTTCCAGAAAGAAGCAAGGCAAGGCACCAGTTAGAGCAGAGGCCATGATGGCCAAGGATAGCACTTCAGATGAGGATTATGCTCTAGTTACATCAGAATCAGCACACGCATCTGATGCGTATATTCTTGATTCAGGAGCTTCTTACCATATCAGTCCTGGGAGAGAATGGTTTACTGATTACAGGCAGATAGATGGTGGTTGTGATATCCCACATCAGTGGGCTATCCTTGGTTGGAGCGGTACTTAAAGTACAACAAATTACCAATACCAATACGTCCATAGATTTTTGGGTATGCCTTTGGTAAGCCAAGTGGACCCAAGATATTTGTATTCATTGGCAAATGCGTGGTACTATTTGTAATGACCCGAGCCCGCAGGCCCGACCCGTTACACAAGCACCATGCATTTTCCAATGAATACAAATATCTTGGGTCCACTTGGCTTACCGCAGGCCCACCCAAAAATCCATGGACGTATTGGTATTCATTGGTAATTTGTTTTACTTTAAGTACCACTCCAACCAAGGATAGCCCACCGATGTGGGATATCACAATCTCCCCACCTTGGATCCTTGCCGTCCCCGGCAAGGCCCACTTGGATTGGAACCCCGGGCAGTGTGGATTCAAGAGGTCGCTCGTACGGATTCAAGAGGTGACTCCCACCGTCTCCGCGGTGTGCACTTTGTTCCGCACAACACTTTGCTCCACACTTCCAGCCAGGACCCGCTCTGATACCATTTGTAGGCTCGGGTCGTTACAAATGGTGTCAGAGCGGGTCCCGGCCGGAAGTGTGGAGCAAAGTGTTGTGCGGAACAAATTGCATACCACGGAGACGGTGGGAGTCACCTCTAGAATCCGTACGAGCGACCTCTTGAATCCACACTGCCGGGGTTTCGATCCAAGTGGGCCTTGCCGGGGACGGCAATGATCCAATATGGGGAGATTGTGATATCCCACATCGGTGGGCTATCCTTGGTTGGAGTGGTACTTAAAGTACAACGAATTACCAATGAATACCAATACATCCATGGATTTTTGGGTGGGCCTGTGGTAAGACAAGTGGACCCAAGATATTTGTATTCATTGGAAAATGCATGGTTCTTGTGTAACGGGTCGGGCCTAGCACTCAGTTGTGAACTGGTATTTGTATTCACGCCACGTGGTTCGAGGTACCATATATGACCTCAGGACTTGGTTCGCGTCAGTTGGTATCAGAGCATAAGATCATCGAGAGCTAGATTAAGTAGAATTCGGGGATGAAATCTTTTTAAGGAGGGAAGATTGGAGCAAAGTGTTGTGCGGAACAAAGTGCACACCTCGGAGACGATGTGAGTCACCTCTTGAATCCGTACGAGCGACCTCTTGAATCTACACTGCACAGGGTTCCGATCCAAGTAGGCCTTGCCGGGGACGGCAAGGATCCAAGGTGGGAAGATTGTGATATCCTACATCGGTGGCCTATCCTTGGTTAGAGTGGTACTTAAAGTACAACGTATCACAACCCAAGTCCCGAGGCCCTATTTGGTGCCTCGAACCAAGTACGTGAACCTTGCTATAAATCCAACATAATACCATAAACATGTCGATGTGACAAAACCACATCAGCTACGCAAAAACTGGAAACATACTAAGTCACGACTATTGAGACTACACCTCAACGAGATTATAACTCGGACACTATTTACAAGTACGGAAGAAAGAACGACTAATAACATATACACCCAAAAGACAACAATATTTACATAAAACTGTACAACCACGGCCTCACAACAAGAATACACAAAAGCTCTGTAGAGCAGCTACCCCAAAAGAGTATAACCTGCTCAGAAAAGTCCGACAACATCAGATCTCACAGCTTACTACCTCTAGCTTTCCTGTGAACTAAGGAAAACAACAATGAAAGGAACGGGGTGAGATAAATCTCAGTAAGTTACTAATGCAACGACATGACATGCTATCATGTACATAATAATATCAAATGAACATTCTCAATATGCAATCACATAACACATAACATGAGTGGGGAACCAACTCATTATGCAGCACCCAAGGCTGAAATAAACACATTACAAAGGATACTGAGCCAAGGTTTAACCCAAAAGGATATAATAATATGAACATCACCAACAGAGCAGCATCAACAGGGCAGCATTAACAGCTGAAGCATGGGTTCCGGAACCAAAAAACAACAAGAACAACGGGGGGAAAATGACACAAAGTCATAATCCAAAACATGTAGCTAGAATACTCACACAAGGGAGCTAGCTCATCCCAACAAAGCCATCTGGAAGGGGTAAAAAGGGGTTACCAGTGAAGAACATTATAATGAACTTGGCTCGAGTGCCATTATAATTTCTACCACTGCCCGACTCAACCAAGTAATAACAGCTGGACTTTTCTAACTATTGCACAATCAGTATATGATTCCAAAATAGGGAACCATACCAAGTACATCATGAAGATGATAAACTGCTCATGAAGAGCCCAACAACCATGTGCATTAGAAACATTTCTCAAACAAAGGATTTCAAAGTAGGAAATCCCACAAAAGCATCATAAAGATGTAACAACACCAAATGAACCCAAACGGTTACACATTTCATACTTGATCACAAACGGACCATTCCTACTACTTTTGTGATCCATAACGCCTATCTAGGTAACCTAGGGTAGGACCCAAAACCTAGTCAAGGATTGAATCCTAAATCAATTAATTTGGAACAATTAAATTCCTCCAGCCAGACTGTGCGGCCTCCCACATCTAATTGTGCGGCCGCCCAAATCAATTCTCCCAAGCTCTAAAATCTTTCAGAAAGAGTGTCCGGCCACTCGCCCTATTTGGGCCACCGCCCACACCCCTAAACATGCCTAATTTCTTCTCTTTTCATTCTAAATCTAATTCACCGTCTCAAAAGTACTATTACAACTTCCCCCCAAATATTTATTTAAGCCAATTAAATTAATTTAAAATGTGCATAATATCACATAATACCAAAATGCATAATTAACATCCATACCACCCATTAAGCAATAATTTCCAGAAAAAGTATCATATATAATATGTATGAACATTTTTATAATTAAAGGGGGAATAGTAACTTAACTACTACGGGGAAAGTATTGATGAAAATATATTCTATTTGGTTAGAAACGATCTACTCGACGCCCTGAACATTTTGGTGAAGTCGGATTTTAGAACGAATGAATAATTGAAAGAAGAAAAATCAAATTAAGAAGGAAACCTTACCTTCTTCAGCAACATAAAGAGAGAAATTCGGAAAGTGCTGTGTGTGTGTGTGTATACGCAGAGAGAGAGGAGAGGATAAGAAGAAAACTAATCAACTTATGCTTTTGGTCATTTCCACTTAGGCCCTCCAAGATTAACTATGAACATCTAAACCCCTGAACTAACATTTTCACCAAGGCCCCCTAAGGTTTCAACATTAACAATTAACCCCTTTATCATTATTTACAAATACTAACTCAACTATTTTAACTTCTACTCATGCTAATTAGTCCCCTTTGGCAACTCAAATACTTTTAATTAAATATTTGAAATGGGTTAAGTAAGCCATTTAAAATAAGAAAACTAACACAAACTAAATTATAAGATAATATTCTGTAGAAAATGTATATGCCATTGGGACGGGTGGTCACATTCTCTCCCCCTTAAAAAAATTCACCCTCGAATTTACTTACCAAAATTATAGCACATAGTCATATCACACGAGATAGTTTTACTCAAAACTTGTTCATTTGAATCAACTATCTTTACAAGTAATTCCTCACAACCAAAGTCAGGTTATAATGAAGTAGATTCCAACTCAAGCATATACGACTCATATTTCATATAAAATCAGGGATATATGGTAAAGGTGTCGAAAATGTCATTCTTGTAAGAATACCCGCGGGAAATGGAAAGTTCCCTCGAGAATCAAACACGGCACTTTCAAATGTTCAACGGAGTCGCCACGTTAGTTTAACTTTAAACCCAAACTTAACGAAAAATGGTTAGAGACAAAGGATTCGGAGGTCAAGTTACGCCTTGGGAAGAACTCAACTGGTAGTTCACCCAAAGTGCCTCGGAAGTAACCGAGTCTCCCTAAAGTTTGTTAAAATTGTGCAAATATGTGTGTGTGTGTGTGTGTGTGTGTTTCTTGAAAATGGGAGAAACTGACTTTTAACGAAATCAGTTAGAAACTTAACCAAAAGGGGTAGTTTTGTAAACAGTTTAACAGGAAAGGGAAAGACTAAAATTTCATCCCTCTGACCAAACTAGCCGTACGGCTGAGAGGGTCATCCCTGGGTTTTTTTTACAGATTGTCAAGAAATCAGTCCAGTTTCAGGCAGAAACAGAGCATTCTGCTGAAACTGAACTGTTTTACATCTTTCCAGTTTATTTATCGATACAAAGTTTGAATTAAATCATCCATATGCTCTTAATCACTAATTAAACACCAAAACAAAAGGTTTTGGGTGTGATCAAGGCAATAATGGGGGAAAATTAAGAAATGTGATGAACATGGCTTTTGAGCCAAAATCATCATTTGGATGGTTAAAGATGAAGACTTTAACATCCAAATGGATAATTCTTCCAAGGGAAGACCTCGAGGAAGTAAGAAATCAACATTTGGATGGATAAAGATTGAGTCTTTACCATTCAAAGGGACATTATTGGAGTTAGATCAAAGTTTGAATGATAAAGATTGAAACTTTATCATCTGAACTTGATCCTTTCACCATAAAATCATCTTTAAAGTAAAGACATGGAATTTAACTTGCATAAATGTAAAGACATAATATAAATTGCATAAAAGTAAAGACATAATGTAAAGAGCATTAATGTAAAGACATTAAATGTTAACAAGCCTTGATCATCTTAGGTTTGAACCCTTGATCATGCATAGAACATGAGGGTACCATTGATTCATAACAAGAACTTGGTTCCAATTCATAATATGTGAAAGAATAATAAAGACATAATGTAAATAAGTCAAAATAAAATAGATTATGATATGAAGAGAAGATGGGGAGAAGGAGGCCTCACCAATTTTGATTCTAAGCCTATCTTTTTTCTCTCTTTTCACTCAAGAATGTTTCTATCCCTAATCTGCTCTTAATCTGGCAGAGTTTGCACATAAATATGATTTTCTCCCCCCCCTAAAATGATCAGCCAAGGGTCCAATTTATAGGGACTGAGGGTGCCCAAACCATCCGTACGGATTGGCCCCTCTCGCGTCCAAACCATCCGTACGGCTCAGCATGGCGAGCTTCTGGATTTTTCTAATTTTAATTCCAGAGTAGTCCTGGAATTTTAGATTTATCTTAGTGAGGTCCCAGCCTATCAGTTTATCCCTGAATGGTGCTAAGAATTCCTCTAAAGTTGGTTAATTTCATATTGGGGTACTTACAATTCTATAATCAACTTTTTCTTTCTTCTGGAATTTCAAATTCTCATGACTATCATTCTTTTCAGTTCATGTTTGTCACTCTTAGGTAATTCCTTCAAGAAAACTAAATCCCTCACTTGATCTTAAGATCTCATTTTCGGTTATTAGCATCCCTTGTTTACCAATTCTGAATCATAAATGATATATTTCTGATTAGCTTTACACTATCAATCAACCCTTAAATCATCAACACCCATAAGTTTTACTTTTCCGGTTCATCCCTACGTATTGACGATCTAAACATCATCCCATATAGTTCTAGAGAGCCTTCTCAATAAGTAGTTGGTAATGGTTATTATAATCAAATTTCTCGATCATCCCAATAGTAATTGAAATCAACTCCACTTACACGTAGTATATCCTTATAAATATGTATCGGTCCCTAGGGTTTCCTAATATTATGATGAGACCCAAATAAATATCCATAGCACTCTGAGAAGTCTATTAAGATCAAGATGTACAACAATGGTCCGTGTCATAGATTATCTTCACAAGCATCCCATGTAATCATACTACTGCCTGAACAAATAAAGGAAGGAATAGGACTAACGATTATAGAATAGAAGCACATATTAGGTGAGAAGACTGGGTTATTCAATCCACTATGTCAAATCTTCCAACATCTCCTATTCGGCGGTATCCAACATGATATACACGTCTACATGTTCAGTGATCCCACTACTACACTCATCTTTTTTATATGATAAAACATAATACAGTCATGATCTTTGAATTTCTCTACTCACTTGCATTATCTCATATTTAGTTTTTCTAAGAAAATATATCCATAAAATATTGATAGTCTATTAACATAACATTTCAAACTTGGTCCCATTGAAAAAAAATATAATCTGCTAAGGCAATATCAATAAAGTTACAATCAATCCTGAGTCATAGATGATTCTATTCATAGGGAGCTAATCCTCGAAACATATACAAGTACTTTATCATCTTGAATCAATATACCCCTCAATCTTTATTTGGAAATACTACTATAGATAATAAATTTATCATTTTTACTATAATGGTGAAACTTGACATGTCCCCAAGAAAACATTAACACTGGTCATATCATTTATCAATTCACCACCAAAATCAAATTATATAATTTGGAAATACCATTCCTTAAATCCATCAATACCACTAGACCAGTTATCCATCTAAATGACATAACCACGAATTCATGATGAGCATACCTAATATGAGAAATTGTCTTCGATATATCCTTATATTTGACCTTCAACCAATAATAGCCACTTATCAACCAAACACCGACTAAACCACTGATCAACTTCAGGGATTGAATAATTCACCAATATAAGATAACAAGTAATAATTTGTCGTAGTTACCTAGTTGAGCTCTCTGTATTCCATATAGAATCATAAAGTAGAATCTCTCTTTATACCAAACAATAACAACGCACCCCACTTAGCTATACTAGGCTTGATGAATCCTTTATTAAATTGTCTCTCGGGTTGAATTTTCCACTCTTCTATCTCAACCGATGCTATATGTTCACTGATTCACCTATCAGTATTGTAGCCTATATCAACTCATCATATAACTCAAGTTCCCTATCGGTCAAGCGACATATTGCACCCAGTATAAAGTATCAACTAAATAAACTAAATTCCCAGCACAACCTTGTAATAATAATTTTCTGATTTTCAATACAGAACATGAACGTTATATATACATCTAGTATGCTCCTAAACAAAGTCAAACATACTAATATAGAAATATTCACCACCAATCTATGGCAAGCAAGAAATTCGTGACACATAGAAAGCTAGGCCATACCACTTATCACATCAATATCCCGTATAAGTGTAAGGATCCTCCCCCTCGGGACGAAACGAGGGGTTCGTTTCGAGGAAGAAAAGTCAAACACGTGTAACTTCACAAACTTAACGGAGTCGCCACATTTGTTAACTTTTAACCCAACAAATGAAAATGGTTAGAGATTTATGAGTTCGGAGGTCAGGTTACGGCTTGGGAAGAGTTTCACGTCACCCAAGCCGCCTCGGACAAAGCCGAGTCTCCCTAAGTTTGTTAACGAAAAGTGCATATGTGTGTGTGTGTGTGTATTTAGAAAACGGGAGAAACTGACTTTAACAGAAAACAGTTAGGATTTTAACAGAAAAAGGGGTTCTTTTGTAAACATTCTGGATTAAAGGGGAACTGGACTGAAAGATGCCCCTGGACAAACTAGCCGTACGGATAGAGGGGGTCTTCCTGGGAATTTTAACAGATTCCCAGGAATCAGTCCAGTTCCATACAGAAACAGAGCATTCTGTCTGAAACTGGACCGTTTGATCATTTCCAGCCATTCTCTTGTAACAAAACACATATTAAATCATCCCCCTGTCATTAGTCACTAGATTAGACACCAAAACAAGAATTTTGGATGTGATTAAGACAATCATTGGGGAATTATTAAGAAAAGGTGATGAAAGGGGATTTGAGCCAAGATGGCCATTTTGATGAGTAAAGATTCAAACTTTACCATCAAAATGGGATCTTTATACAAGATTAAACCTTTAGGGACAACAAAATGACATAAAGATTGAATCTTTATGACCCAAATGTGGGATTTTAGGCTAAATCAAGGTTGAGATGATAAAGATTGGAACTTTATCACCCAACATGATCATCATGGCCAAATACAACATAAAGATACATGCTTTCACTATGAAAATGGATCATCAAGCTATTTAAAGGCAAGAAATTAACAAATCATGATCTTCTTTAGGTTTTATCCCTTTTTCACATACTTGGATGTGAGGTCACCTTGAATCATTTCATGATTTGGTTCCAAGATACATAACAAGAATATAAAGTGCTTGAAGGACAAGACTTGCAATATAAGAGATGCTTGACAAGGGCAAGACTTGCAATACAAAAGGTGCTTGATAAGGGAAAGGCTTAAAATGCAAGTAAATAAACAATATGAGCAAGAACAAAAGAGTTTGAGATGGAGAGAAAATGGGGAGAAGGAGGCTTCACCTATGGTGGTTATGGCCTATCTTCCTCTCTTTTCACTCAAATATTTGGTGGTCTTTCACTCAGGCTGAATTCCTGCAGAGTTTCACCTACAAAACTATATTTTACCCCCTGAAATGATCAGCAAGAGTCTCAATTTATAGGGACTGAAGGTGCCTAAACCAGCCGTACGGCTAGACCCTTCCCGCGTCGAAACCATCCGTACGGCTCAGCCTGGCGAGCTTCTGAATTTTTCCAAGTTTAATTCCAGAGCAGTCCTAGAACTTTCAGTTTATCCTAGTGAGGTCCCAGCCCATCAGTTTATCCCTGAATGGTGCTAAGAGTTCCTCTAAGTTGGTCAATTTCAGATTGGGGTACTTACAATAGGTGACCTAACTAAATCAACTTATAACTTATAGGGTGTTATCGCCCATAATTCTATCGGGTTTCTTATATATACCGGTAGCAATCCCGTAGTCTCGTATTCGAGGATACACCGCCACATAAATCCAGGAATGAGGACAAACATGCGTATATAGCACGAAACATTGTCCACTTTACGAAATAGATACGCCTAAGTCTTCAAAGACTCGCACTCTCGATTCTCAAACCAACTAGCCCCAATGGAACCAACACTATTAACACCAGTCCTATGCCTGATACCACAAGAGAAGGAACACTCGACGTCAATATCACACCCATAACCCAACCAACTTCTATCTTAACCTCATCCACTAATTCATTATGCTTCTACTGCACAAATTTTTCATGACCAATGAAGCTAATTGACTTAAAAAAAAACTTAGTTTTCTAAACCGCTCAAAATCGTAATGCTCAAGTATCGAAACCTATTCAATATCAGAGTTCTTATTCCCTTTCAAGATATAATCCCATTGCTCTGATACCAACTGTCATGACCTGAGTCCCAAGGCCCTATTTGGTGCCTCGAACCAAGTAGGTGAACCCTGCTATAAAACCAACATAATACCATAAACATGTCGATGTGACAAAACCACATCAGCTACGCAAAAACTGGAAACATACTAAGTCACGACTATTGAGACTACACCTCAACGAGATTATAACTCGGAGACTATTTACAAGTACGGAAGAAATAATGACTAATAACTTATATACCCAAAAGACAACAGTATTTACATAACACTGTACAACCACGGCCTCATAACAAGAATACACAAAAGCTCCGTAGTGCAGCTACCCCAAAAGAGTATAACCTGCTCAGAAAAGTCCCACAACATCAGATCTCACAGCTTACTACCTCTAGCTTTCATGTGAACTAAGGAAAACAACAATGAAAGGAACGGGGTGAGATAAATCTCAGTAAGTTACTAATGCAACTACATGACATGCTATCATGTACATAATAATATCAAATGAACATTCTTAATATGCAATCACATAACATATAACATAAGTGGCGAAGCCAACTCATTATGCAGCACCCAAGGCTGAAATAAACACATTACAAAGGATACTGAGCCAAGGTTGAACCCAAAAGGATATAATAATCTGAACAGCACCAATAGAGCAGCATCAAAGAGAAGCATCAACAGGGCAACATTAACAGCTGAAGCAAGGGTTCCAGAACCAAACAACAACAAGAACAACGGGGGGGGAGGGGAAATGACACAAAGTCATAACCCAAAACGTGTAGCTAGAATACTCTCACAAGGGAGCTAGCTCATCCCAACCAAATCCATCTGGAAGGGGTAAAAAAGGGTTACCAGTGAAGAACATTATAATGAACTTGGCTCGGGTGCCATTATAATTTCTACCACTGCCCGACTCAACCAAGTAATACCAGCAGGACTTTTCTAACTATTGCACAATCAGTATATGATTCCAAAATAGGGAACCATACCAAGTACATCATGAAGATGATAAACTGCTCATAAAGAGCCCAACAACCATGCGCATTAGAAACATTTCTCAAACAAAGGATTTCAAAGTAGGAAATCCCACAAAAGCATCATAAAGATGTAACAACACCAAATGAACCCAAACGGTTACACATTTCATACTTGATCACAAACGGACCATTCCTACTACTTTTGTGATCCATAACGCCTATCTAGGTAACCTAGAGTAGGACCCAAAACCTAGTCAAGGATTGAATCCTAAATCAATTAATTTGAAACAATTAAATTCCTCCAGCCAGACTGTGCGGCCTCCCACACCTAATTGTGTGGCCGCCCAAATCAATTCTCCCAAGCTCTAAAATCTTTCAGAAATAGTGTGCGGCCGCTCTCCCTATTTGGGCGACCGGCCACACCCCTAAACATGCCTAATTTCTTCTCTTTTCATTCTAACTCTAATTCACCGTCTCAAAAGTACTATTACAACTTCCCCCAAATATTTATTTAAGCCAATTAAATTAATTTAAAATGTGCATAATATCACATAATACCAAAATACATAATTAACATCCATACCACCCATTAAGCAATAATTTCCAGAAAAAGTGTCATATATAATATGTATGAACATTTTTATAATTAAAGGGGGAATAGTAACTTACCTACTACGGGGAAAGTATTGATGAAAATATATTCTATTTGGTTAGAAACGATCTACTTGACGCCCTGAACATTTTGGTGAAGTCGGATTTTAGAACGGAGAAATAATTGAAAGAAGAAAAATCAAATTAAGAAGGAAACTTTACCTTCTTCACCAACAGAAAAAGAAAAATTGGGAAAGTCCTGTGTGTGTGTGTGTGTGTGTATAATACGCAGAGAGAGGAGAGGATAAGAATAAAACTAATCAACTTATTCTTTTGGTCATTTCCACTTAGGCCCTCCAAGATTAACTATGAACATCTAAACCCCTGAACTAACATTTTCACTAAGGCCCCCTAAGGTTTCAACATTAACATTTAACCCCATTATCATTATTTACAAATACTAACTCAACTATTTTAACTTCTACTCATGCTAATTAGTCCCCTTTGGCAACTCAAATACTTTTAATTAAATATTTGAAATGGGTCAAGTAAACCATTTAAAATAAGAAAACTAACACAAACTAAATTATAAGATAATATTCTGTAGAAAATTTATATGCCATTGGGACGGGTCGTCACACAACGAATTACCAATGAATACCAATACGTCCATAGATTTTTGGGTGGGCCTGTGGTAAGACAAGTGGACCCAAGATATTTGTATTCATTGGCAAATGCGTGGTGCTTGTGTAACGGGTCGGGCATGCGGGCTCAGGTCGTTACAGCGGTGATATAAGCATCGTCAACAGTGCAGTCTGCAAGGTTGTCGGTATTGGTTCGATCAAGGTCAGGACTCATAATGGTAGGTTTTTCACTTTGAACGAGGTTCAACACGTTCCACTTATGACAAATAATCTGATTTCTCTTAATCAGTTAGACAGCAAAGGTTTCAGTTTCAAAGGTAAAGGTGGAGCAGTTAGTGTCTATAACGGTTCAGAAGTGGTACTGAGAGGCCTTAAGCGGGGCTCCTTGTATTTCCTCCAAGGAAGGACGCTTTCAGGGTCGGCTACGGTTGCATTATCAGAGGTGAACGAGGGAGATATGTCTAAGCTGTGGCACATCAGGCTCGGGCACATGAGCACTCGAGGGATGCATGAGTTGGCTAAAAGAGATCTTCTATGTGGCCATAAGATCAAGGGTCTTAAGTTTTATGAGCATTGCGTGCTAGGAAAGATGAAGCGCAATAGTTTTCCCAAGGGCATACATAACACAAAAGGTGTTCTGGATTACATCCACTCAGATTTTTGGGGACCTTCACGTCATGAATCTCTAAGGAGGCACATATATTATTTCTTGTCTATAGTTGATGATTATTCGAGGAAGACTTGGGTGATTATCATGAAGCACAAGAATGAGGCTACAAGAAATTTTAAGGATTGGAAGACGGTAGTGGAGAACCAGATAGAGAAGAAGATCAAGAAGCTCCGGATAGATAATGGTTTGGAGTTCTGCAGTACTGAATTCAATTCGTTTTGCAGAGAGGTAGAGATTTCTAGACATCTCACCATTAGAGGCACGCCATAGCAGAATGGTGTAGCAGAACGGATGAATCAGACATTGCTTGCGAGAGTGAGGTGCATGCTCTCTAATACAGGGTTGTCTAAACGTTTCTGGGCAGAGGCGGTTAGTACAGCATGTTACTTGACTAAGAGTGGACCTCACGCCGGTATTGGCCTCAAAGTTCCTCATGAGATATGGATTGGTAAATCCATGATTGTTTCAAGTGTTGGCGGTGTTGATAAATAAGTAGAGCAACAAGATACTGAAGAGTTAGTTGTCCCACAGTCAGATGTTGATCAGGATCCACCAACAGAGACAGAGACTGAAGCACCAGAAAGTTCAAGTTAAGTTCCCGAAGAACATGAGTTAGCACAAGGAAGGTCTAGAAGAGCTAATCTCGTGAAGCCTCTGGAGAGGTATGGATTTGAAGACTTGGTGTCTTATGCACTACAGGTTGCTGAGGAAGTAAAGAAGCAGTTACATGTTCAGAGTCATATCAGTGGTATGCGGCTATAGGTGATGAGATGGAATCTCTTCACAAGAATCAGACTTGGGAGTTGACCAAAAGTCCAGAAGGCATAAAGATTGTGACTTGCAAGTGGATCTTCAAGAAAAAGGAAGGGATGTCACCGGCCGAAGGGGTTAAGTATAAAGCTCGCGTTGTTGCAAGGGGTTTCACACAGAGAGAGGGGGTGGACTACAATGAGATCTTCTCACCAGTGGTTAGACACACTTCGATCAGAGTGTTGCTAGCAATAGTAGCACAAAGGGATTTGGAGCTTGAGCAACTAGACGTCAAGACAGCTTTCTTGCATGTAGAGTTGGAGGAAGAGATATACATGACACAGCCGAAAGGATTCCAAGTTCCTGGTAAGGAAGATCAGGTTTGTAGGTTGAAAAATTCCTTGTATGGACTTAAGCTATCGCCTAGGCAGTGGTACAAGAGATTTGATAGCTATATGATAGCAGTAGTCAAGAAGTCAGAGATTCAGAATCTGAAAGGCTTATTGCCTGCAGAGATGACGGTTTTGGGTAACGCGAAGAAAATTATGGGTATGGAGATTTATAGAGACAGAGCTAAACGAAAACTGTTCTTATCCCAAAAAAGATACATCAAGAAAGTTTTAGAGAGGTTTGGTATGTCGACAGCTAAGGCTATAGATACTCCGAGTGTAGCGAATGCAAGTTATCTGTCGCGTTTGGGCCCAAATCGGTTGAGGAGAAAGAGTATATGGCTCGAGTACCCTATGCTACTGCAGATGGTAGTTTGATGTATACTGCAGTGCGCACTAGCGACATCGGTCTCGTCTATAGAAGTGGATCAGAATGTGCAGTAGAAGGGTTCTCAGATTCGGACTATTCAGGTGATGTTGATAGAAGAAGATCGATGACTGGATATGTATTCACGCTTGGTGGGTCAGTTGTCAGTTGGAAGGCTACATTGCAGGCGATAGTGACGTTGTCTACAACAGAATCAGAATACATGGCATTGACAAAGTTCGCTAAGGAAGGAATATGGTTGAAGGGATTGATCAGCGATCTTGGGATACATCAGGATCAGGCTATTATTTATTGCGATAGTTTGAGTTCGATTTGTCTAGCCAAGGATCAAGTTCATCATGAGAGGACCAAGCACATTGATGTCAGATATCATTTCCTAAGGGATGAGAAACGGGTAAAGGTGAAGAAGGTAGGGACGGCGGACAACTTTGCAGATATGTTCACAAAACTCGTGACGGGAAGCAAGTTCTAACATTGTTTAGACTTGCTTAATATTCGCAGCTATTAGATAGCAGAAGAGGCGAGGTGGAGAAAAGATTTGTTGTCATGGGGATTCAAAGTCAAGGTGGAGATTGTTGGGTTAATGCCTTTGAATTTGGGACGCCGAGTTAAAGGATTAAACGACAGAAGGATTTCGTAATTCCGGGACGAGCACAGAACAGAGGTTCCGGCCGGACCAGAGGAAGGACCCGACCGGACCTAGGAGACGTTGGAAATCTAAGTTTGGCACAAGAAGAAGATCCGGCCGGGTATAGCATGGGGTGCGGCCGGACCAAGCAAGGATCCGGTCGGACCATGCCTATGACCCGGCCGGACCAAAGAGTCCAAACATCAGCAAATTTCGGACAATTCCAGTTTCGCAGAAGGGAAGGTTTTAAGTCAGTTTTGGACTTGTATTCCAAGTTCCTACCAGATTTTGAGATAGGCTTTGAGTAGTATAAATAGAGGCTATTAGTCTAGATCAAAATCAGTCTCACACCTCAGATTGTCATAGACAAATTATTAGAGTGCTCAGAGAGATCTGTAATTCTACAGTTGCACAGTTAGGAATTTTGTGATCAAAATTCTGGCAACAGTAATAGTGTGATCTTGTAATCGTTTCTCCAGATTGATAATAATATTCTCTCCCCTCCCCGTGGACGTAGCCAAGTTGGTGAACCACGTAAATCTGTGTTCTTGTGATTGCTTGCTTTTCTCATCAAGTCTTATTTATTGCTCTAACACAACTTTATGAAAGCACAAAAAGTTAAATTACATTACTATAAAATATTCAATACGTACTTAACATCGTAATTTTTATTCTATTTTATTTTATTATATTTTATTTGAAACAAAGAAAATTGCTTTTATATATTCATTGTTCACCTACAATCCTGGATACCACAGTAGCAATAATTGTTCATAATACCTCTTCTAAGTACTCCTTTAACATATTTAATCATTCTCCCCACTACCAAGTATTTATGCATCCACTATCTTTGTTCTTAATGAACCAACCACCATAATAATGTATTACCCTTAGAATTTACTCCCTCCTCCATCTCACTTCACTTGAGACTTAAAAGATAGGCATAATAACTAAGAAAAATAAAATAAAATGAGGAAAATGTGTGGTAGAAAATGAAGGGAGAGAATGAATGGGGTAAATAGTAGTGTTGGTTGAATAAATTGAGTGGTATAAAATGAAGAGAGAGAATGAATGGTGGGGTAGATTCAATATAAAACTATTAAAAATTGACTATTTTGGGGATTCCTCAATTGGGGTGGGACGGATCAAAATGAAAATAAGTCTCAAGTGAGCTAGGACGGAGAGAGTATAACACCTATAAAATTTGCGACTAGTACAATCGTATTTTCTGATAGATATATTTTAGGCCACTTAATTATTATTAAGGGTTTGTTTCTTTTTCACATATTTATGGAAGATTGAATATAGACCCAGTGGTGAAGTCACGCCTAATTAACAAATCCATGAGGGTCAATCAACCATTTTGATTTGGAGTTGTGTCATACTTTTGATTTCCTTAAACAAATTTTTTGACTTCGCCACTATATAGACATGTACTCCTTCCGTCCAATAACAACTTGCACTATTTTTCTCTATCATGGGAATTAAGGAGACGCTATATATTCAAAAGTATTATGAGTAATAATTTCTTTGTGAGTATGATGATTTGTATCAAAGATCAATAATTTAACTGTACGTGTGACAGCTGGAGTGGTAAAAAATAACGTAGACAATTATATTTAAAAAATAGATTTATTAATTAAACACTAAAAAAGAATTAGTGCAAATTGTTTGGTGACGGAAGGAGTATATAGAGTATATAGCAATATATTATTAGACTGCTCAATCCCATAAACCCTACATGTGTTAGATTTTGTGCGTTGTATTTCGGTATTTCTTCTATTTATTGGCCGACCTTATTCGTGACAAACAAACCAATCAAGTAGTTCTTGAAATTCGACTATATAGCCAGTGTTTGTATCTATAATAACAAACCAACCCTACATCACATGTGTTGATGTTAATTGTATCCCAAACAATGTAGTTCAAATTTTACGTAGATGGTCATTTAAATTTCAAGTCACGAGGATCATTTTAGGCCCTTCAACAAATTAATCTACACATTAAGTACTCCTTCATCCGACTCAAATTAATGGTTACTTATTTCCGTTTTAGGCGTTTCATACTAATGGTTATTTACCCAAAATGTTCAATTTCATCTCTCCTACCACTCACAACAACTATCCACTTACGATTCTCTACCTCGATTATTTTCTCTCTCCTACTCACTCACAATGCCTACTTTTCGAAAACATTTTTTTTTATTCCCACCCATTCAATTTTAGTAACCATTAGTTTGAGACGGAGGGAGTAGTATTTGTCCCTTTATTTGAAAATGAATAAATATTTATTTTTTCCTTGATCTGATGTCAAGAACATCATAAATAAAGAGGAGGTAGGTAGGATGGGCAGTAATCAAAAATATAATGGATATTTATTTTGAGACGAATACAATATTTTCTCTATTTTTATGTATAAATGTTTAAATTTGACATTCGCAAAACAGTTAAACTAGGGAAATTAGTAACATAAATGCATAAAAACTTTAATAATCTCATCTTATTGCATCATGTTAGCGAAAATTAAAACTTGTTATCTGTTAATGGAGGATACACTAACTTCTCAGAAATTTTGAAATTCATTCTTTTTAAACAAAAGTTGAGAAAAATAAATACTCACTCCGTCTCATACTTATCGCTTATTTTCATTTTAGGCGTCTCATACTTATTGTTGCTTACCAAAAATGTTCATTTTTCTCTCTCCTATCTACTCACAATAACTATCCACTAACTTATTTTCTCTCTCCTACTCACTCACAATACTTATTTTTCCAACATACTCCCTCCGTCCCACCTCACTTGACACCCAAGAGGTGGGCACAATAACTAAAAAAAATAATAAAATAAGGAAAATGTGTAGTAGAAAATGAAGAGAAAGAATGAGTGGGGTAAATAGTAGTGTTGACTGAATAAATTGAGTGGAAGAAAATGAAGAGATCGAGAGAATGAGTGGTGGGGTAGAGTGAATATAAAATTATAAAAAGTATGGTATTTTGGGAGGTGTTAAGTGAGCTGGGACGGACCAAAATGGAAATAAGTGTCAAGTAATCTGGGATGGAGGGAGTATTTACTTAATCTCCATACACTTCCGCCAAGGATTAAATCCGCTAAGGATATACCCTTGCCTGTCCCAAGCCAGGATAAAGGATGAGGGTTGCGGTAGGCATGTGACAGCCAGCGTAAAAACTTTGTCACATTTCTTATGACATGAATCCAAATATGAATATCGTTGGGGCGTTCCCTTCACAGAGACGCGCTACACTTCCTAGGCCTGGGTGTAGTGATAAGTATGCAAAGGTTGCTAGGTCGTCGCCCGGAAGCGACGCGCCACCTCGGCGCCCGGGGGTGGTGTCAAATATGCAAGGGTTCCTGCATTGCGGACGAGTGCGGGTAAAGAAGTTAGTCCATGGTGGGGGTAAGATTAGTGGGATGCGCTTTGGAACTTGGAACATAGGCTCTTTGACAGGGAGATCAACAGAAGTGGTGGAGGTTATGAGGAGGAGGAAGATTCACATAATGTGCCTACAAGAAACTAAGTGGGTTGGAGAGAAAGCTAAAGAAATAGCACCTTGGGGTTTTAAGCTTTGGTATTCAGGAAAGGACAAGGGTAGGAATGGAGTAGGTATCATTATTGACAAGGAGTATATCGATGATGTTGTGGAGGTGTACAGGAAGAGTGACCGGATTATTGGTATTAAACTTGTGGTTAGTGATGAGATTATAACTATTATTAGTGCCTATGCACCACAAGTAGGGTTGGGCGCATTTATTAAACAAGATTTTTGGGAAGATTTAGAGGAGGTTGTGCAACGCGTACCTAGTGGTCAGAAGTTAGTCGTTGGTGGCGATCTTAATGGACATGTGGGGTCTAGTGGACACGACTTTGAGAGCATTCATGGAGGTTTTGGTTTTGGGGAGAGGAATGAAGCAGGGAATGAGATCCTGGAGTTTGCGATGGCATATGACTTGAGTATAATGAACACTTGGTTCAAGAAGAGAGAATCACACTTGGTGACCTATAGAAGTGGAGGTAATGCGAGTCAGATTGACTTCTTCTTAGTAAGAAATGCTTGTAGAAAGAGTTACACTGACTGCAAGGTTATTCCAGGTGAAAGTACTGCAACTCAACATACACTTGTGGTACTTGATTTTCGAAGTAGGAGAATTTCAAGGAAGAGAAAACCACTAGTAGAACCTAGAATCAAGTGGTGGAGGCTTCAAGGGGAGAATCAACAGAGATTTCTAGCTAAGATGGACACTACTGGTATTTGGTCGGGTAATATGGAGGATATGGATATAGATTCGACCTGGACTAAGATGGAGCACACCATAAAGGAGGTGGCGAGAGAAGTCCTTGGAGAATCTTAAGGAAGTGTGCCTAAAGGAAGTGTGCCACGAAGTAAGGACACATCATGGTGGAACGAGGAAGTAAAGCAAGCGATAAAGAGCAAGCGAGAATGCTATAAATTATTGGGAAAATGCAGGAGTGAGGAGAACTATGAGAGGTATAAGGAGGCTAGAAGAGAGGCAAAGAAAGCAATAAAAGATGCAAGAGCAAGGTGAATCAGAAACTTTATGATAGATTGGATACAAAAGAAGGGGAAAAAGACATCTATAGACTTGCTCGTATGAGGGATAAGAGGACACGAGACATTGGGAGAGTTAAATGTTTGAAGGATGCAGACCAAAGAGTGTTGGTCGGGGATAAAGAGATAAAAGATAGGTGGAGTTCGTACTTCAATACCTTGTTTAATGGCAATCAAGAGCAGGATATTGGAGATATAACTATCCCTTCGAGTATGATTAATCGAGATTTTATGCGGCGAATTCAAAAGGGTGAAGTGGAAATGGCGATGAAAAAGATGGGATTAAAGAAAGCCGTAGGGCCGGATGGAATACCAATTGAGGTGTGGAGATGTTTTGGGGAGAGGGGAATAAATTGGTTAACAACACTATTCAACAAGATATGGAGAAGTAACACAATGCCATTGGAGTGGAGAAAAAGTACTTTAATCCCTTTGTATAAGAACAAAGGTGATGTCCAAGATTGTGCCAACTATCGAGGGATCAAACTAATGAGCCATACTATGAAACTTTGGGAAAGAGTGATTGCACAACGGCTAAGAAAAATTGTGAATATTTCGGATAACCAATTTGGATTTATGCCCGGCAGATCGACTATGGACGCAATCTATCTTATGAGACAAATCATGGAGAAATATCGAGATAAAAAGAAAGATTTGCATATGGTTTTCATTGATTTGGAGAAGGCGTATGATAAAATGCCAAGAGAGGTACTTTGGTGGGCTTTAGTAAAGAAAGGCGTTTCAAAGAAATATATTGATATTATCAAGGACATGTATAATGGAGTTAGTACTAGTGTACGGACAAGCATTGAGAAGAAAGAAGAGTTCCCTATCATGATTGGAGTGCATCAAGGCTCTGTACTTAGTTTCTCTTTGCCCTGATAATGGACGAAGTGACGAGGTCAATCCAAGATGATATTCCATGGTGTATGTTGTTCGCAGATGATATTGTGCTGATTGATGAGACAAAAGAAGGTGTTGAAAGTAAATTGGAGTTGTGGAGACACACTTTGGAATCTCGAGGTTTTAGGTTAAGCGGAAGCAAGACTGAATATATGGAGTGTAAATTTAGCAAAGTTGGAAGCAGAGAGGCAGGAGTGATCACATTCGATGGAAAGATTGTCCAAGCTTCCGAGTTCTTTCGCTATCTTGGATCTATTATCCAAAAAGATGGAGAATTGGATGGAGATGTGGCTCATAGGATTAAAGCAGGTTGGTTGAAGTGGAAGAGTGCTACAGGGTTTCTTTGTGATCGTGGCATGCCAAATAGATTAAAGGGAAAATTCTATCGTACGGCAATTAGGCCTGCACTTCTTTATGGCACTGAATGTTGGGCCGTGAAACAGTGGCATATTCATAAGATGAATGTAGCGGAGATGCGTATGCTACGATGGATGTGTGGGCATACAAGAAAAGATCGATTGAGAAATGAGGTGATCAGGGGTAAAGTAGGAGTTGCGTGTAAGAACATGGCTTGCAACACAAGTCGTTTAGACTTCCATTCATAAAGTTATGATTATAATATTAATTTATAAAGTATAGTTGATAATAAAATGTGTAGAATTCCTGGATATATATTACCTAATTGTGATGGGCAAAAGGGTAATTTATTATCATAAAGCTTGAAAGGGTGTGGTCCCTAAATGAAATGTCACCAAGTCTACTATATAAAAGGCATTCCATCAACCCTTAAGACTACTTGATTATTTTCATTAGTACTCTCTCCATAAATCTTCATTAAGTGTTAAAGAAGTGAAGAGGAAAGACATTTATCATTTAGAAGAGCATTCTCCCTACATCTTCTTCTTATTCATTTCTCCCTACATCATCCATGGATTCAACAGGTATTGTTCTTAAACGCTTCCGCTTCATCTTTCCTCTCTCTCTTACTTAAATATGAGTGTGGCATTCAGGGTTTAAAATTGTTCTAACAATTGGTATCAGAGCCCCGCTCATTATTTAATTTGAGTTTGAGTTCTTGTATTAAGAAAAAGCATTAAACCGCTTTAACTATGATTCATTTTCCCTGTTGAATCTTAAGGTTTTTGATGTCGATTAGGGACTCTAATTCGTTAATAGAGTGCTGATGATCTTCATCTAAATTAAGTAAATGGTTTGAAAAGTTTTTGTTCTTTAAAAGGTTCAAGTGAGACTATCCCTTCATAACACGGTTTATGTTTTTTGTGCATACCATGTGGATCTACTCACTTGATTCCATTAATTTTAAAAGGCAAGATTATCCTAAATAACATGGTTTTATGTTTTAAGTACATACCATGCGGATCTACTTGCAATTCATTTGATTTTGAGGAAAATTTAGACAAAAATTCAGAAGTGCAGATTGTTTGGCACGGTCGTGCTCTTTTGTTTGGCACGGCCGTGCGCCTCAATTACCTTGAACCGGTGCGTATGAATAGTGCTGGTCCGGACGGTTGTCTTGTTTGAACCGGTCGGATCGGTTCGTTTGGCACGGTCGTGTCCTTTGTTTGGCACGGTCGTGCTCATTGTACCGTGAGAACATGCTTTGTCTGATAATTTTGGCACGGTCGTGCATCAATTTTTAGCACGGTCGTGCAAAGTGTGCCGCGAGAACATGCATTTCTGTAAATTGTTGCACGGTCGTGCAGTTTTCTATGCTCGACCGTGCAGCTACTGTTCATCAGAATTGAATTTTGCACAATTTTGTTTTCCTCTTGAACAAAACATACATTTTTCAAACCCTAAGGCCTTGATTAATTATATGATTTGACAATTTTATTCATTGTTTAAATAATATTGTCGCCTAAGTGATTTACGTTATTTAAACCCTTAAATTGTAAAGTGTTGAATGTTTAAGTTAATATGTGAATGACTTGAATTTTCCAAAGAAGATCTTGACATTTGACTAAACTTAGGCATTCATGTGGTAACAAATAAAATGAACATTAGGATATTTTCTTAGGTACTTATGTCGGCCCAAAGGAAGATTAAGTATTTATTAAAATATAAGTTCAAATTACTTGTTACCTAAGGCAATCATTTATGAGTCAACTCGCAATCCAAAGATTAGTTTTGATGTCATGTTGATTATCTTATTGATGGATTTCGTTGATATAATTAATCATTTTTCATTTTGTAGTTTCTTATTCATGTTTTGTTCTCATTCTTTTTTGTTCTCAAAACCCAACAGATTTACTTATTGCTTCGTCCGTAATCACTGCTATGAGTACAATTCCGATGCTAAACGGGACTAATTTTAAAACTTGGAAAAATAAATTGATGATGATCTTAGGCTATATGGACATAGATCACGCATTAAGGGAACCGTTTCCTCTTCCTCTCTCTAATGAAAGCACTCAAGAAGATTGCTTAAATGAGGAGAAGTGGAAACGCTCCAACCGTGTGAGCCTAATGATCATGAATATAGTTGTCCCGGAGACCATTTTGACCGGTATCTCCAAGGACGTTGATGCTAAAACATTCCTTGATATGATTGAGGGATGTTTGGCATCTACCTCTTCTCATGGGACAAAAAGAAGAGGGAAGAAAATTGCGGTTGCAAGAAATAAGAAGCGTAAGAGATCATCTAATGATCATGAAGAATGCTTCTTTTGCAAGGACCTCACTCACATGAAGTACGACTGCCCTAAGTATCACGCTTGGCGTGCTAAGAAAGGTATGTCATTTGGTATTGTTTGTGATAAAGGCTAATTTGGTTTCATTTCCTACATATACATAGTGGTTGAATTCTGTTACAACAACTCACATAATGAATGTCTATGTAGGGTTGCCTGAAATACCGAAATCTTGGAGAAGATGAAGAATCATCTATATGGAAGCTGGGATCTGGTTGAAAGAAAAGGCATCGGAATCTTATAGGATATTGTTAAAAGTACTTAGTATTATTTGTATAAATACTACATTTAATGTATCGTCATTTGGACGGAATTTGATATATATCACAATTTTGAATAAAGAAGGTTGTTTTGTTCATTTTAATAAATGTGATTTTATTTTATTCCAAGGTTGATGGTACTAGTACATAGTCAGGTAATCTTTAATTACTTGACATTATTTACACAATATATAAATTCCATAAATAATGACACCAAAGTGGTAAAAGCAAAAGTTATCAAGTAAAGTTTATATTTTATGAAGGCATAAGCGTTTGGGTCATATTTTCGAAAGGAAACTGATAAGCTTATGTTAAAGGATATCTTAAACAAACTTGATAATTTGGAAAATACTTTTGCATTAAAATGCCTTAAAGTAAATTTACAAACATTGTAGTATTCTCGAGAGCATTAAGTGTCTCAATGAACTAATGCATTCAGATATTTGTAGGCCATTAATTATTCCTTCATGGAAAAGGTCAACAATAGTTATTATGTTCAAAATGACTAACTCTTAGTTTGAATACATTTATTTGCTTCATAAAATATTGAGTTTGGACGTTGTAAAAGTCTTATAAAGACAAAGTTGGAAATCAACTTTGAAGACTATCAAGAACATTAGGGTCATTCATGATGGTGTGTACATCTTTGGAATGATTGTTAAAAGGAACAACGTCTAGGTCCTTTTTACTCGCTATTTTGAAAGAGTGTGGGATTGTCTCTCTCTACATTGAGCCGGGTACGCCTAGCATGAATATTGTAATAGAGACATATTGAAATCCTTAAGGATATGGTAATAAGTATGTTTTATACTTCTCTTACGTCACTCATTATGGGCGATACGCTAAAACCGCAACCTTTATTCTCATTAAAGCTCCCTCTAAGGCTACTAATATAAACCCTTAATAATTTAAGGATGCGTTCCTTATTCATCCTTAAACCATATTCATTTATGGGGTTGTCTAGCATATGGATAGACTTTATAAGTCTACTAAGGGAAAGTTAGACGTAAGATTATTAGTAGTTATTCATGGGGTAAGCCGAGAAAACTAGGGGATATATAAATTTTACAACCCGAAAGTTAGAACGTTTTGAAAAACGAGAAATGCTAGGTTCTTTTAAGGATGTTGAATTTAGTGGGAGAATTTGGAGTAATATTTTGAATTTGAAAAGGAAGAGGAATTCATTTATATGAAATCCATTTATATACCACTTCCCATAGTTCCAATTAGATATCAAGTTTTAAACTTGACATTCAAGAAGAACATATAATTCAAAATAAATATGATTCAAAATAAATATGATTTCCCTATAAGAAAATTCAACAACCTCAAAATTAGTAAGAACCGGTGCCCTTATAGAGATCAAATAGAGTAAGAAGGAATGCAATTCCGGATATTCATTAAGTGTATCTTGTCGAGAATAAGGGACACTTAGGTATAGTGGGAGATAATCTATTTATCTTCCATAAAACCATCAATAGTCCTAATTCTCATAAGAAGATTAATGCCATTAATAAAGAGTTACAATATTTTGAAAGATGACAACGTTTGGGATCTTATTTCATTACATAAGGATGTGAAACCTATAAATGGGTCTCTAAGACCTAAAAGGATTCACAAAGTAATGTTGAAAGATATAAAGCCCATCCAGTTGCTAAAGATTTTAACTCATAAGAAAGGTATTGATTATAAAGAAAGAAACACTTTTCCGGTATCTTCTAAAAGCTTCTTAAGATCATTATGGCACTAATAGCACCTTTGATCTTAAGCTTCATTAAATGGATATTAGAGAAAACTTTTCTTAATGGAGACATTAAGGAAACTATCTATATGGAGAAATTCATTTATGAACTTAAGTAAAACTTCTCATTAATGGTATTTAGAATTTAACCAAGTTATTCTTTCATTTGTTTTGAAATGAATCTTGGTAAATATTAAGTATACCATAAGTTCAGTGGGAGTAAATTTATAATTTTGGTCTTATATGTGGATGATATTTTGCTTGCTAGTAATGATATGAACCTTATTAAGGAAACTAAGAAATTTCTTATTTGAAATGAAAAATCTTGGTAAGGCATCTTTGTATTAAGAATCCAAATTCACCGTGATCGCTCACGAAATGTTTTAGGATTATCACAAAAGGCCATATGGAAATGTATTACAAAAGGTTTAGCATGCAAAAATGTAAACCACATGACACCCCTAATTTTAAAGGAGACATTCTTAGTCTCAAACAGTGTCCTAAAGGTAAATTTTGAATCCAAGTATATGGAAAATTCCCTCTTTGCATCAGCAGTAGGAAGCTTAATGTATACGTAAATCTTACATTTATCGTTGGGATGCTTTGTCAATACCAAAACAATCCAGAAAGAACATTAAGTAGCAGCCAAAAGAATGATAGAAGTATTTACAAAACCACTAAAGAACTACATGCCTATGTTTTAAAGTCGGATCATCTTGAGATCATTAGGTATTCCGACATTAGTTAAATATATGGCTGCATATGTTTTAATGGACTGTAATTTGTCAAAACAAGTGTCGAAAGACCAATTAAGAAATGACTATCAGGTAGCAGTTCTGTACTCTAACAAGAGTTTATGGATTTAGACATTAATTATCTTGTTATAAAGAAAAGAGTACAAAATGAACGAAAGGGATACAACTTATAGAAACAAACTCTATTTAAAGGATCCATTTATGAAAAAGTTATCATCTTCAGTGTTTCACGAGCATGTTGTTCATATGGGTGTAACAACTTTTGATAACATTTAGTATAGTGGGAGTTTGTGTTGTTCTTTCATTAGTTGTTCTATTATTTAAAGTTTTGATCTCATTTGGTTAAGTTGGACTAGTTGGAAGAATATGTATATATTCATTATGATTCCATGCTACACATCTATACTTTTGATCTATGTCATTTAGTTGGATTTGTATACGTGATTATTGTGGGTTTAGTTGCGAATCAATTACAACGACTGCCCCTTTAGTCCTATACTTGTATGGCTAATGGACGAGATTGTTATAAATGACAATAAAGTGCGCACATAAGGGTTGTCATTTGTGTTATGTTCATAATTTAAAGGAAGTACTTTGTTTTGCAACCCAAGTGGGAGATTGTAAGAACATGGCTTGCAACACAAGTCGTTTAGACTTCCATTCATAAAGTTATGATTATAATATTAATTTATAAAGTATAGTTGATAATAAAATGTGTAGAATTCCTGGATATATATTACCTAATTGTGATGGGCAAAAGGGTAATTTATTATCATAAAGCTTGAAAGGGTGTGGTCCCTAAATGAAATGTCACCAAGTCTACTATATAAAGGGCATTCCATCAACCCTTAAGACTACTTGATTATTTTCATTAGTACTCTCTCCATAAATCTTCATTAAGTGTTAAAGAAGTGAAGAGGAAAGACATTTATCATTTAGAAGAGCATTCTCCCTACATCTTCTTCTTATTCATTTCTCCCTACATCATCCATGGATTCAACAGGTATTGTTCTTAAACGCTTCCGCTTCATCTTTCCTCTCTCTCTTACTTAAATATGAGTGTGGCATTCAGGGTTTAAAATTGTTCTAACATTGCGCCCATTGAGGATAAAATGAGGGAGCATCGTCTAAGGTGGTTTGGTCATGTGAGACGGAGACCGAGTGATGCACCGATTAGGAGGCCTGAAGAGTGGAGAAGTGATAAAATGGCGAGGGGTAGGGGAAGACCCAAGCAAACTTGGATTAAGGTGATTGAAAATGATATGAGTTTACTCGGAGTGGATGAAGATGTGGCGTTGAAGAGGCCGGAGTGGAGGGCGAAAATTCATGTGAATGATGGGGGTTGATCGTACTTTTATTATTATTATTTATTTATTTATTTTATTTTATTTTCTCCATCATTTTCCTCCCTCTCTCTCTCTCTCTCTCTCTCTTCTCTCTCTCTCTCTCTCTCTCTCTCTCTTCCTTTTATCACGATGACATATGAGGATTCATATTAGCCGACCCCAAATTATTTTGGGACTAAGGCTTTGTTGTTGTTGTTGTTGTTGTTGGAGTACAATTTTTCTATCAGTTCAACTAATTTGATGACATTCGACGTTGTGATGACTCATACTTAATCAAATACTATTCAATAATATTAATATTTTAGTGGCCATGAAAAAGGTTGTGAAATTATAATTAGAAAAAGATAAGAATTGGAAATGGAATATATAGATGGTGGCCTATACTCCCTCCGTTTAATGTGAATTGAGACTTATTTTCCTTTTCGTCCGTTTTACCTCAATTGAGACTGCCCAAAATGGCAAACTTTTTAATATTTTATATTCAATCAACCCCATCCATTTAACCCCACTAATTCTCTCTCTTCATTTTCCACCACTCATTTTATCCAACCAACACTACTATTTACTCAACTCATTCTCTCTCTTCATTTTCCACCACACATTCATCACTTTTTCTTAATTATTGTGCTCTTTTTCTTGGTCTCAATTCACATGAAACGGGAGAGTATGATTAATTTGTGTGGTCAAAGTGTTTGCTAATTAATACATGAACAAGCAATGGGAGCATCCGGGCAGGCAACAAGTTTCACCTAAGCCAAAGGTTAAGAAAAGATAAAAACATATTCTCAACGAGTTTATTGCAAAACTGACATGCGTAGTTTCATTTATTTTCAATTTGACTCGCAAACTTTGGAAACATCAAATGTGGGTTGCGTACTTTAATTTTCAAAATTTTGAGACAGCTTTTTTAACACCCATTAAAAATATAACGGGGCATTCCATATAGGGGGTAAAAGTGTAAAGAATTAAACTTAAAATCCTAAATCAAAAAATACCATCTAACACTATCCTGGTCTGCTTCATCCCTTCAAAACGAATCCAGCAGCCATTACCACTATTGCTTTATACCTTCAATGGCCGCTCTTCCCTTGTGGTCCCTCTATCCGGCAAACTCATAACACCTGTCCAAACCACGGCTGCGCCGCCAACAATATTTGTTCCGTCAACGTTACCTTTAACCCAACCACCAACACCATCCTCGTCTGCCGATCCTTCCCTTCTTCCACACCCCAATCTCTTCCCCAGATCTTCGCCCCCACCCTGCTGCTAATCAGTTCGACTCTTCCCCAGATCTCCAGATTAGCGTGAGGAGCCATGCCTTTGTCGATTTTGGGTTTCTCGTTCTTGATTCTAGTCCTTATGATTTTCTTTTGTTTGGAAATTTCTCCAGCATCTCTTAACAATCCTCTTGGGAGAGCTCAAGAAAGTCTTCTGGAAATTTCTCGTTCTTGAAGCCTTGTTGTCATGAGACAGTCGGACATCGGAGAAGGAGAACAGGGGTGAGATGGCCGCCGAAATTTGACTAGATGCCGGAGATTAGGATTTAACCGGTCGGAGATGGTGAGGGCGAGCTTTGAAATCTCAGACTGACGAACAGGTATCAGATATGGAGATCGGAGGCGTGGACGGCCTTGAGAGAGACGGCAGGAGGGAAAAGTAAGAGTGCCCGGCGAACTGGCGAAGGGTGTGGGTCGCCGATGGGAGAGACTGTAGATGTCGGGTTAGGGATTTCTTGATTTGGGGATTCCATTCACTACCCGATTTTGAACCTTTTTTTTTTAGGACTTCAAAATTTATTTTTTACACTTTACCCCCTATACAGAGTGTCCCGTTATGTTTTTAACCGGGTGTTAAAAAAACTGTCTCAAAATTTTGAAAATTAAAGTACGCAACCCACATTTGATGTTTCCAAAGTTTGAGAGTCAAATTGAAAATAAATGAAACTACGCATGTCAGTTTTGCAATAAACTCTATTCTCAACCGGGCAGGGAAATGTTCTACTGCATAACATAACAATCTAATAAACAAACACGTAAAATGAAAAATCTACAGAAAAAAAATTATATATGAGACGTAAACTATCCAAATAACTTCACTAAATTGATAAATATAATCAATTAAAATGAAATAAACAAGATTGATTGACTACGAACCAGACTGCTTTTAACAGATAAAATGTATGTCCCATATACTAATGACAATGGGGGGTGGGGGCGATGAACCTAACCCCCATACTTGCATTGTAAGCTCCACTAGAACATGTAGCATTTATTTGACTTATTTGATTTATCTTTTTCCTCTTTTTGTCTCCTTTACTTTTCCCATACTTCTTCTACTCATCATACTCCCCACTCATCTCATCTCTCTCTCTCTCTCTCTCTCTCTCTCTCTCTCTCTCTCTCTCTCTCTCTCTCTCTCTCTCTCTCTCTCTCTCTCTCTCTCTCTCTCTCATACATATATACACACATTAAGAAAAAACATTGAACACAAGCATGCTCTAACATTGAACATAAACATCCCAAGAATGATTAGAGCAGCATAATTGCACATCATATTAAGAGTGTCCTACACAAATACTATCTACTACCTCTGTCCCTAAATGAGTGTCCAATCTTTTCAGACAAATACTATCTACATTTAGAAAAATATTTGCCGTGAGATATAAGATTTTGCCGCTTTACTTTACGTGCTCCAAACTTTGAGTTTTATACTCCTATCATATAGACTACTACCTCAGCCACAACTCACAAATTAATGCACAAAAAATATTAAATTGTTTCTTGATTAGTAGTAAATACTACTCCATCTGTCCCTAAATAAGTGTCCATTTACAATTTACAAGAAATCTTTGTCCCAAAATGAGTGTCTTTTTTTAACATAACTTTGTCCCTAAATGTTTTTTTTCGAAAAAAATTTCACCGGTTTCTTTATACGTGCAAAACTAAATGTTTGGAAAGGAGATTACAAGATTATATATGAATCTTTGCTACCAAATTGTACACAAAGTTGAGATTTTCAATGTCCCTTAAAATGAAATTTGGACACTCATTTAGGGACAGAGGTAGTACTATTTATGAGAGCGGATAGGTTTTGAACTTATGAAAACTAACTTTCTAGACTTTAACAATCGTAGCATTTGATAAGTTAATGTTTTATAAAAAAAAAAAAAAAAATTACCAGCTTATACGTTATTAAGAATTTACTATAATTTATAACCTTTTTGTGACTGAGGAAACATAATGTAATTTACTTAGGAAATTCTTTGTGATGAACTAAAGTTAATGGGATTTATTCTGTCATATGATCATTTTGTGATGCCAGTCGACCAATCGATACAGTGTATTATCACTTTGTTTACACCAAATGCAATGTACTTAAAAATTACCACTTAATCCAACGTACTTTTCAATTTGTTTTAAATAATGCAATATGCTTTTTAGTACGTTGTATTATTTGAAACGAAAATTACATTATTTGAAACAAATTGAAAAGTACGTTGCATTAAGTGTTACTTTTAAGTACATTGCATTTGGTGTAACATGGGATATAGTATGTTATACCACTTGGTAATTATTCTTTTGAGGTATAAATATAGTGACAATTTCAAAAATAAGCTAAAGAAAGACCGTTCCAAGATTCTTTTGTTAAGTTGTTTCTCACTCCGAAACAAATTTCATTAGTTTTTTTTTTTTTTTTTTTTTATCTTTTCGTACATTCTTAATCACTTGACCTCTTCTATCAATCATTTGGCATATTAATATTGATGTATCGAAATTAACATTTTCTTAAGTTCTCCCAACATAAGAAAAAGGGAAATATTTATTTTATTTTATTTTATTTGAAAACTTTAATTGTTTGGATTTTCTGTATGCCATTTGTTGGGTATGATAGAGTAATTTGCCTGAAAAGATTCATCCGTTCCATAATAAATATCGCAATTTTCATTTCAATTTGTCTTAAAATAGATGTCTCATTTCTAAATAAAAAGATATTTGTGCAGGTTTATTAATTTAGAAATAATGTGCAAATAAGTGAAACACACACAAAAAAAAAAAGTTTTTTGAAAGGAGTGAAACACAAAAATTAAAAATATTAACGATTGAAATGCGATATTTATTATAAGACGGGAGAGTACAAATATACTCCCTCCATTCCAAAATAATCTTCGCATTTGCCATTTCTCATTGTCCCAAAAAATTCTTCACATTTTTATATATTAGGCTTAAACAAAGCATGGCTATTAGTGAAGCAAGTGTTCATATCCTTAAAAAGTTTGAATAGTCAAACGCGAATATCATTTTGAGACGGAAAAAGTATTTGTAGGAGACAGACATTTATGTCCAAATTAAGTTCCAACTGTCAAATTAGATTACGAAATGAAACAAATCCGAGAAGAAATTTAACCTTTATTAGGACATGGTCCAATTGTCCAAACAAAAAAAAAACACATAATATGGTTAATCCTAACCGTCTATTGTAACATGTGCTGTTTTGAAGTTTTCTGTCCTCCGTAAAATTCTGCAACCTTACCATTCACATAAAGTTCACTTCATATTGCATGCACCTAAAGACTCCATTTTCACTATTTTTTCGTTCTTTCTCACTAAACACTACACCAATTATAATTTAATACTCGTTAAAAATAATTTTACTTTAATTTTTATGATTAAGATAACTGAATTTTATAATTTTATAAAAGTTAGTTATCCGTATACAATTATAAATATTGTTACTGATTAACCATTAGATATTCTATCAGTAACAATTTTAATAAATGCAAAGGGTTGATGAAATTAATATAATTACAGTCAAAGTTCATTTGGGTTAATCATAAAAGATAAAGTAAAATTATCTTCTTTTTTTTCTGTGACGGGAAAACATATATTTTATTAGTATATAAAATTATAGACTACAATGATAAAGATTGGGTAAATAGCACATTAGTGACCCAAAGTTTCATATGAGTTGCAATTTAGGTCCTAATGTTTCAATTTTAGCAATTTGGTGCCTAATGTTCACATTTTGTGGCGAAATAAGTCTTTTTTGGATGATAATGGATGGAAACTAACAGAATTAACGAAAAATCTAACGAGATTATTTAAAACTTGCATTTCTTACCCATAAAGTTCAATAATTATTTATGTTGACCCCATTTTGTTAAAAAATTTACAACTCCTAAAACTATATATATATATGGTCATGCTCCTGTGAGAACCTAAATATCGTGAGAACCGTGAACTTTGATACATTAGGTTTTTACCTAATGTATCCAATGGTTCACTTGGATACATTATGTAAAAACTAATGTATCCAATGGTTCACTTGAGTAAATCATATGATACATTACTTGACTCGGATACATCATTGGATACATTACTTTGATACATTAAATAAAAACTAATGTATCCAATGTGCACTTGGATACATCATTGGATACATTAAGTTCTCACGGTTCTCACGATATTTAGGTTCTCATTTGAGCACCTATATATATATATATATATATATATATATATATATATATATATATATATATATATATATATATATACTCCCTCTGTCCCGCCCGAAATAGGATTTTGGTAGCTTTTTTTAATACTTTGACCATGTAATTTAAATAAGAAATAATTATCCTAAAATAAATTTAAAAATTGTTATTGAGAATATTATTAATTGTGATACAATAACAATTTTTAAATTTTTATTGGATTATTATATTTTCTTCAAAAGACTCGGTCAAAGTAAAGTCAAGTTTACCAAAATCCTATTTCGGGTGGGACGGAGGGAGTATCTAATATTAATAAAAATTCCTTACACTAAAGTCATTTATAATTCTAAATTTAGCCATTTCCTTAAAAAGTAAAGGGCTAAATTTAGATATTAGTCCATAGATAATAGCCTTAAAAAGCTTCTTTTAACCTGAATTTGCTTGAAAAGGGAAAATAAAAAATCGAACATAAACTTCTACCTTCTTCGTCTCCTTCCCCCACCCCACCCCACCCGCCACCTTCACATATCTTCTTCTCCCATGCTTTTTCTTACTCTCACAACGCCAACTTGCCTTTCTGGGTAAGAAATGCAATTTTTAAAGAAGCTCGTTAAATTTGTTGTTAATTTCGTTAGCTTCCATCCTCATGACCATCCAAAAAAGACCCATTTCGCCACAAAAGGTGAACATTGGGCACCAAATTGCCAAAATCGAAACATTAAGACCTAAATTGCAACTCATATATGAAACTTTGGGACACTAATGTGTTATTTGCCCGGATTGGATTCATCGAGTTAGTGACAATCACTTGGGTAAATCCCTTGTTTTGTCTTATTTCCCCCAAGCTAAATAGAACTTGAAAAAGGTATCGTAATCTTATGTTAGAGAGACCTAAATTGTGGGTGTAATAGTTTTCGATTCTGGTTATTTTTACCCTTTATATCAGCCAAAAGATCCGAAATTGAAGGTACTCATAACCATTAATTGTGAAAATAAGTAAGATCAAAACGAAATTAGTAAATAGAATAATAAGAAAATCATGGAAATGAAGCGCATTAAAGAAAAATATCAAATGGGAAATAGGCAACTTTGCCATTACAAATGGTTGTTACTTCCTCCTTTACTTATAAATATGTTGTTTTAATTTCTCCTTTTTATTTTTTAATATAAACATGAAAATATTATTAATGTAAGTTTTAAACTACAAACAAAACAATGTAACCAATGAGCTTTAACTCATACTACGGTATAAGCTCTTGCTTCTGATACAGAGGTCAAAGTTTTGATTCCCAATCCCTATTGTCAGAAAAATAATAAAGTACAAACATACGAACAAGTAAACAAATTCTTTCACCCTCAGATATTAACATCGTATTCAGAGAAAAAAAAATGAAAGATGGAAATTATTATGCTAATCAAAACCCAAAAAAATAATTTAAAAAGGAAAAGAAAAACATCCAAAAAAAAAACAGGCTTTTATGTGTATGAACAAAAAGAAAATGAAAAATAAAACAAAATCAAAAAAATCAACCAACCACATCAACCTTGGTGGTGCAAGAGAGCAACCTCCGGAATATAGAAGAAAAAGCGGCACAAGAAACCTCCTTCACCCTCCTAACCACCACACATTTCCCTCTCCGGCCACCACCACCACCGCCTCTGCCGCCATCGCCACGCTCACTCAAAGGCTTTCTTCCAGATGAAGATCTTCTACTCACTCTTTCTTTAACCCTCCCAATACATTTCTTAGTCTTCTCATTCATACTCTCTTTTCTTGAAAAAGTATAGCTCCTTAAATACATCTGCCTGCATGACATACTATCCACCACCCTAGGCTGGTGGCGGCCTTGAGGACTAATAATATCATTATCATTTTTCCGGCCGTTTGAGCTGACTGACCGGACAAAGGCGGCATCAGATTCCGGCCACTTGTAGAGGTTCACGTATGTGGCTCTGACCGGAACACGGGCGTCATCGACACAGCTCGATATGCACACCGAGGCCATCGTGCAATCGATCTATCGATCTAACTGTGGAAATGGTTTCTATGTTTATATTGAGTTTTAGTGAGCTTAGAATGCAAGTATAGCTATATATATATATATATAGAGAGAGAGAGAGAGAGAGATGGGGCTTGGATTGAAGGGGGGTTTGATATGGAGGATTGGAAATATAAATGGTGGGGGAAGGCACGTGAGAAGCACGGGGAGGGTGGGAATATGAAAATATGAAGGGGGAAGTATTTGGTCCGTAGAAATTGAGAGTTTTATGATTATGTAACTTTTTTAAAATATGAAGGGGAACATGTGTTCATTAGCACTATCGATGGTTAGCGTGGTTTTATGATTATGTAACTTTTTTATTTTATTTTATTTTTGAGAATTTTTCTTTGTATAAAGTCAATATTGAAATATTTTCCCAATAAAAAATAAAAGGGGAGAATTGTTGGTGGATTTTGTTTTAAGATATAGCATGCTTTATGTAGTTTCACTTTTTATTTTGGCAAAAGAATTTGTTTCTTTTGAAAAATGTACATGTGTTCACTCAATTTCAAAATATATGTTTATTTAAAAAAAAATATTATATTTATTTTGTGCGTGAGGACTTACATAATTTCTTAATAGAAATTGTTTTGATAAATGTTAAGTAATGTTTTTAAACAAAATAAGAATGAAATAATTAAATTAACATTATTTTTTTTATCAAAAGGCAACGACGTTAACCAGCAAACAAAGGTAAAGTGAAAATATTATCAATATTTTATTTTTTCTGAGAGAAGTGAAATTATTTTTAGGAGGTTGAGAATATATTTGACATAAAGTACAAGATTATTATTTAAATGTGTGTTTATTTTCTATGATTAAGATCTAGACTTTGTTTTTGTTTCAAAAGAAAAAAAAAAGATCTAGACTTTGTCAAGGAGTGAAAGCCGTTATTTGAACAAAAATAGTTCTGACCCCTGGAAGATTATTAGGGATTTTACAACTAATTTTTACCGGATAATCAGCCACAATACTTTGTCATTTTCCGATTAAATGTTAGACTAAATTTGGTCCTAATTCTAAGAGATTATGCTTAGATTTTAACATGAATGTCTTAAACAAATCTTAAACTGCTTAAGAAAACAAATCTTAAAATCTGATTTACTATAAATACCAAATATTTGCCAATATTTTTAGTTTGGTTTCATTTCCAAGTTTTTAAGCTTGTTCAAATGTTAGATTTCAGTTTGTAGTTTGTAATTGACTAGAAAGAATAAAATACATATCATTGCTCAAGTTACAATTTGGAAATAAAGAAAAGTAATCATATGTCCTAGTCAGGAGGTAAGGAGAAGTATCGAACATTGATTGAAATTGTGAAGTTTTGCTTTTAATACCGAGTCACTCACATTAAGCCGTATATAAACTTCTAAATGAGTATAAAAATCGGAGTATGTCTAGTTTTATTTCCCAATTTAATCCAAGTTTTAATATTAACGTGAAATTTTATACTCACCAAAGAGCTAAACTCAAGTCATATCTGGTGTTAGCTTCGCATGTAGACATGCCCACGGTTCACGTTTGAACCGGCGGTTTTGAACTGTTGAAAAACCTTGAACCGGATGAACCGTTGAACCAGATGAACCGTGAACCGCGGTTTACGGTTCATAGGAGGTTTGGCTTTCAAAACCGGCGGTTTGGATCAGCGGTTCAGATCATCGGTTTGAACCGGTGGTTCATACATACTGTATAAACTCAAAATATTTTAGAATTTTTTTAGATAAGGCTCCTAAATGTCCCCCTTTATTATAAAAGAGTAAAGTTAGTTCTGTCACTCTATATAAATTCGTTTAATATTAATAAAATTATAAGGGTACCGTCCCTTTTTTTAAAAGAAATTTTCATCCCACTAACACCTCTTAATTCCTTTAAAATATGTAATTCAAAATTTCTTTAATATTTATATAAATTAAAATAATTATAATGTATCAAAAATAATTTAAAAAACAAATTTTTTTTTAAAAAAAACTTAAAAACTGTTCAAAATGTGTTTTTATTTTTTTTTAAAAAGATGAAGCAGTGAACTGTTGAACCGTGAGATAACCGTTCATATAGGGTTTTAGTTTTTGGCGAACCGTAAATCGTTATGAATCATGAACCGGGCATGTCTGTTCGCATGCGAAGGTCACGTGTTCGAACCTCATTAGGAAAATTTTTGTTAGCCTATTTATGGGGCCGGTTGTATTAATTAATTCATAGTATTATGAATATTATTATAAATTGATATAAGTAAAAAAATATGTTTTATTTATTTCTATCTTATCAATTTTTTATTTAAAAATAAATAAAACACAAAAAAGAAAAAAGTTTGTGATGGAGTTCACTACAAGGTGACAACCATTTCCCTTAATCTTGGCATGGCATTACAGACAGAATTCAGATATGCAAATAACTTAATTGGCACCATAACAAAGTTCCTGCTCAACGATTCAGATTCATAACTGATCTGCATGCATAAGTTAACTGGAGGAGACTTTTACCTTTTCCTCCCCTGGGCCAAAACTACAACACTAATAATGAAACTTTCACATCATGTCATACCACTAATTCTTTTACTCAAAGTTTTGTTCCGCAGCTGTGAAACAAAAGCTTTTCCAGAAGTACATTGGTGCTGAATCTGACACTGTCAAGTTATCTGACGACCCAATAAACTCTGACATCGAAACTCACTTCATCCTCGCCTTTGCTGTCGACTACACAGTATTGGACAATCACCCAAAACCAACCAGAGCAATGATAAGGTCACAAAATTTTGCTCACAAATTGAGATGGCGATATTTTATTGGTTGCATCGAAAAGTCACCCGCCACACGCTAATTAAAAACGGAATAATTACTAAACTATGCAACGTACTTTGCCGTAGTTATCAAATAATGCAATGTACTTGTTAACGACAGAAATGAGAAACGTACTTGCGCATTCGTTATCAAACAATGCAACAAATTTATTTTTGTACGTTACTCATATCTGTCGTTAACGAGTACGTTGCATTATATGATAAAAAGGCGAAAGTACGTTGCATATTTTAGTCGATTGGACAATTAAAAACACCAATAAAATTATTATACTTGGGACTTTGTGACTTTTTTGTTCCCCTAATATTATTCAACCTGATGCCAGAACCAAGTGATTGGTATTTGACAGTTTCAGTAAAATCAGTTCACTTTAACAGACTGTATCTTTCAATCGGATTGTCCAAAAATTACAAGAAAAATATCACTGGAAAGGTCTATGAGCCTAGTTTGTACATCCTTTTTCGGATCATCAATTGGATTTTTCTACAAAGAGTTATGGCTGTTTGACTAGAAGGTAGTCCTAAAGACAGTTTCATCTGAATTTGGCCAAGTATTCATGTTTATCATGTCTTTTGAGATTTCTAGGCTATGTTATCCTTAAACAATAATTGTTAGCTTAATTCTTAAAGTATTTTGATGATTCCTAAGCTTGGAGGGTTGTTCCAAGTAACTATAAATAGCCTACAAATTGTCATTGTAAGGGGGAGTTGATTATTGAGTTTATAAAATATAAGATTGTGCTTTGTGCCATCTTTTCTTGTTCTTTATCTATTCGGTGGATTCCGTTTAGTGGTGAACAAACACAACCCTGTATCTCTTTGGTGGATTCCTTAGAGTGGTGAGTTGTTTACGCCCTGTATCTTCAAGGTGGATTCCTTGAAGTGGTGAGCATCCTATCCTTTTCTATCCATTTTCTTTATTCTTCTTCTCCGTTGCGTTTTCCCCGTATCAAGTGGTATCTAGAGCTCGGTTATAAACAACCTTCTTAGCATTGTTTAGTCCGTGGGTATCTCCATATTTTCTTATCCAAAAAAATATATAAAAAAATAATTCTTTTTCTTGACTCATAATGAATGCTCTTGTTTGGCCGTTTACCGATTTGGTTACTCCTCAACCCGTTGTTGATTGGTCTTTACCTCCAATCTTCGATGAATGTCCCCAAGATCTAAAAGAATTTTCATTTCATCATTTTCCAAATGATTCATCACCATGTTTTGAAAAATGCATGGATGATTGTCAAATTTGTGAGTCTATTTCATCTTTTTTGCCTTGGAAAATTTCAAATGCTTTTCATAATATTTCATTGAATCAAGCAAATGATACTTTTGAAAATATTAAACTTGATTACTTCTACAAAGATCCTTTTGATCTTGATTATTAAAGTATTTCCGTTTCTTGGTTCACCAGCAAGTTCATTATTGATTATTTTCTTACAACTTTTTGGAGTGAATGGATGGATGTGGTCACAAACGCGATAAAATACAAAGTTCGCCGAGCATACATAAAAAATATTCAAGTGCTAGGATTGCAACTACATGGAAGGTATTCTGAATATTTTTGTGAGGCACTAACTAAAATTCGAGGACGAATTTCTTTCAAGTGGGGGAGTATGATGCCGGAACCAAGTGATTGGTATTTGACAGTTTCAGTAAAATCAGTCCACTTTAACAGATTGTATCTTTCAAACGGCTTGTCCAAAAATTACAAGAAAAATATCACTTGAAAGGTCTATGAGTCTAGTTTTTACAGCCTTTTCGGATCATCATTTGGATTTTCCTACAAAGAGTTATAGCTGTTTGACTAGAAGGTAGTCCTAAAGACAGTTTCATCTGAATTTGGCCAAGTATTCATGTTTATCATGTCTTTTGAGATTTCTAGTCTATGTTATCCTTAAACAATAATTGTTAGCTTAATCCTTAAAGTATTTTGATGATTCCTAAGCTTGGAGGGTTGTTCCAAGTTGTAGACACCCAGCCTTGGACCTCTCACCCCGATTGCATACATAGTATTTTTACTTTACTTGTTTTTGTTAATTTATGTTACTTCCGTTAAGTTCTTAACTGATTCCATTAGTTTTGGACTAAAATGCGTAACAGAATTAACTTTTGAGTCTTTTCTGTCATCCTATCATTTTTAGACTCGCGCGCCTCCGGCACTTCTTGTGGGCTGCGCGCGCGTCTCGCCCTAAAAGCGGGACTCGCGCGCTTCCCATTTTGGCAGTTACGGATTGCAGTATTTTTTCCCTCCTTTTTCTTGATCACAAACACTCCTTTTTACATCCACATTCATCCCCCTTAGTTTTGTAACCTCAAATCCCAATATTCTAGCCATGTCTTTAAAACTAAATATTTCTTTTTATTATTATTTGATTTTATCTTTATTATTTAATTTCCTTTATTTTCCTATTGGTTAAAAGACCATCTTTTCCTATCTTTTCTACCTATTTAAACCCCCTTCTTCTACCTTAGAAAAAGACCTTGGACCTCATTTTTAGACCTTGAACACCTTCTCTTCACACAAACTCTACACAAAGTTCTACACAACCCATTTCTCTACAACAACACCACTTTTAAGTCAAGGTTTCAAGTTCTCTTTTCTAAAGGTACAACTTTTCTCTTTCTCTTTTATTTATGTCTTACTAGTATGCAATCTCCATAAAAGGAATACAACCAAAAGGCCACTTCACTATTGAAGTTTGGTCAAGGTTACATCCCAACATTCCAAACACTAATTAAATTCCATTTCATTTCTTATGTAATTTGTTTAGCATATTCAACATGTAATATTTTAGCATAAATTAATTAATAAAATCATTCTTTTTATTTCCCCTTTTCTTCTCATCTCAATTGTTAGCACATTTTTTATATCAATAAATTGAAGGACATTAGCATTAGAACACCAAAAGTAGCAAGACCCGCGTAAGCGGGGCGGAGTGGGTGTTTAAGTACTTCCCACTCCGTCACCTAACCCCCGAACCCTTCTCTCCCGAATCTCTGGTTTTCGTACGAAAATTGGCTTTCTTTAGGTTTTCTCGCGTTCCTCTAAAAACGTGGGTGGCGACTCTTAAAATCAAGTAGACATCCTAGGTAATTCACCGCTCTAGCCAAGCCGTGGTCGCCCGGGGTATCTACAGTGGCGACTCTGCTGGGGACGTAGAGGTTTTCTGTCATCCTATCATTTTTAGACTCGCGCGCCTCCGGCACTTCTTGTGGGCTGCGCGCGCGTCTCGCCCTAAAAGCGGGACTCTCGCGCTTCCCATTTTGGCAGTTACGGATTGCAGTATTTTTTCCCTCCTTTTCTTGATCACAAACACTCCTTTTTACATCCACATTCATCCCCCTTAGTTTTGTAACCTCCAATCCCAATATTCTAGCCATGTCTTCAAACTAAATATTTCTTTTTATTATTATTTGATTTTATCTTTATTATTTAATTTCCTTTATTTTCCTATTGGTTAAAAGACCATCTTTTCCTATCTTTTCTACCTATTTAAACCCCCTTCTTCTACCTTAGAAAAGGACCTTGGACCTCATTTTTAGACCTTGAACACCTTCTCTTCACACAAACTCTACACAAGTTCTACACAACCATTTCTCTACAACAACACCACTTTTAAGTCAAGGTTTCAAGTTCTCTTTTCTAAAGGTACAATTTTCTCTTTCTCTTTTATTTATGTCTTACTAGTATGCAATCTCCATAAAAGGAATACAACCAAAAGGCCACTCCACTATTGAAGTTTGGTCAAGGTTACATCCCAACATTCCAAACACTGATTAAATTCCATTTCATTTCTTATGTAATTGTTTAGCATATTCAACATGTAATCTTTTAGCATAAATTAATTAATAAAATCATTCTTTTATTTCCCCTTTTCTTCTCATCTCAATTGTTAGCACATTTTTTATATCAATAAATTGAAGGACATTAGCATTAGAACACCAAAAGTAGCAAGACCCGCGTAAGCGGGGCGGAGTGGGTGTTTAAGTACTTCCCACTCCGTCACCTAACCCCCGAACCATTCTCTCCCGAACTCTGGTTTTCGTACGAAAATTGGCTTTCTTTAGGTTTTCTCGCGTTCCTCTAAAAACGTGAGTGGCGACTCTTAAAATCAAGTAGACATCCTAGGTAATTCACCGCTCTAGCTAAGACGCGGTCCCCCGGGGTATCTACAGTGGCGACTCTACTGGGGACGTAGAGGGTTAAACTTGCGTTTTTCATTTTTGGTGTTCTTTTATTTTATTTTCTGGGCATTCTGGTAAAAAGGGTAGGAAGCGCGCGCCTCTGGCCTTCTTGGCCTAACGCGCGCGCGTCCGACCCTAATTACCAGAATCGCCCGCCTCCCATCTTGTCCTTCAATTCCATGTTTCTGTGCTAACGTTTACTGCAGGGGAAAAAGTTCTATAATTTAGGGTCAAGGCAGTCCCTTGAACCCACTGATTTGCAGGTACTGCCCAGAAGCGGGCGCCTCCACCTCTCTCAGTCTAACTAGCGCGCCTCCCGAGTAGGCACTAAAACGCGCGCGCTTCTGGTCCATTTCCCAGAAACAGAACACTGAACAGCACAGTAACAGAGCAGTCTTGACAGTGTGTGGGCACCGGGCCTGCACATAATTGTTTTTTATTTTCTGTTTTATTTTTATCGGTCACACGGGTGATTCGAAAGTTGTAAATATGTGCTTATTTGTTTTTTTTCTTTCTTTGAAAAAAAAAATATTTTGTCACTTGTTAGACCTCACACTACGCGCACAATTCTTATCAACTGCTCACTATCGAGTCGCACAAGTCCAACCCCAAACCCGTCGAGGCCCGTCCTAGGAAGTTTCAAGCTCCACCCGACCTTGACTCTTCCGAAGAGGTCAACCTCAGCCCGTGGCGTAGTTCATGACTACATGCCGGGGGTGACCTTTAAGTCTTTCTTTAGCCAAGCACAAACCACACAATTCTAGTTAGGGTCTAACACTCCGTGACTCAAGTCGGTTTCCATGTGCCGAGATTTCCCTAAACTAATGTCTTCAAATCATACATGCCACTCGTTGTTTTGGACGCAATAAAAATCCGTCCCCAAAAAGTGGTTATTTTGGACGAAAATAAAAAAATCCGTCCCCGCATGTATGCTTTACTACATTAATTTAGTTTAATCCCGACACATGTAGGATTCACAAGCGTGGTGGAATCCGATGAGTATATGGGACCACGAGAAGGTCTATATACTAGTGTGACGATTCCACTATTTTTCTAGAAACCCCAAAAAGGACCACGTCTTTCCGACTTTTGTAAATAAATAAATTAAAAAAAAGAGTCATTTTTCTTATGTGGTTGAGTCTCTTTCCTTTGTTTGTGGGTTAATTATTTTACTCAAAATATGTTTGTAGGGCCAACCTAAGATCAACCGTGTTCTCTCAATAGGTCCAATGGCTTCCAATGGCAACAACAACAAGGGTGAGAACATCTCCGTGTCCAACGAAAGGCTCTTCAACATAATAAGAGCCTTGGGGAACAAATGGATAGACTTGTCGAGGATGCCCGCCGCAAGGATGATTTATGGAAAGCCCATCTTGATCTCGAGAGGAAAATTCACAAGGAAGAAGTGTCCGAACTTAAGGCTCGTTTGCAAGAGCTCACCGACAGCAAGGCAAAGGTCCACGGTAAAGCACGCTCAAGTGGCTCACCCCTCAAAAGTCACAAAGGTGCCACCAACGACCGTGTCTATACCCCTCTCAATGGCATGACCGTCACCAAGGCCTATGAAGATCTCAAAGCAAAGGAACAAATTTCTCCTCTCCAAGGGTACAAGCAACCACAACCATTGCGTTGCAACCATGCCCACCACAAGTGGTGTGACTATCACCAATGCAGCGGTCATCTCACCGAGGATTGCTTCTCCCTCCGCGACATCATCCAAGATTCGATTGACAATGGTGAATTTACCGTGGGTGAAGAACAACAGTTAGAGAGTGAGAACATGCAATAACTCATCAAGGAAGAGGCTCAGATTTGAAATGGGGTTTCAACAAGAGATCATACTACAAGGCCGACAACAACAATCTCCGTTTCTCTTTCTCTACCTAGAGATAGGATTAAAAAAAAAAAGTCAAAAGTCCTCTTAAGTGTGCATCAATGTTTTCTCTCGTCCAATGTTAAATGTTCGAGTCCATTGAGTCATCAAATAAAAGTCGTTCTTGTCCTCATACACTCTTCCAAGTTGTTCAAAATGATGAAAAGGTGTCTAAACACGTTTTAGAACGAAGGCTATCACTTGAACGCCTAGAGGCTAAACATCGACGAAGACATCAACAACGACGAAACCAAGACAAAGAAAGGTGGAGCAATGATCATGAAGCAAAGTTTTCAAAAGGGGATAAAAAAAAAAAAAAAAAAAAAAAAAAAAAAAAAAAAACTCGCTAGGTTGAAATCCTCAAATCAACCTAGGCAAAAGTTAGAGCACAAAAAAAAAAAAAAAAAAAAAAATCCCCCTCAATCAAAGAAGTACAACAACAACATCATTCCACCGATGAAGGATGAAGCAACAACCATCTCGACAAACGGAGAGTCCACAAGAACTACGGTGACCTGAGCCTCTACACTGGAGGAACGTAGGCAACCTTCGGGTCCGGTCTCATGCAAGAAAGAAGATATGTTTAGCCCTAGCGCGTTATGGTGATCGGCCTTCATCTCGAACTTGTCAAGACATCTTTGTATGATTCATTTGTCAATGAATTAATCACCTCAAGATTGAACAACTTTCCTAGATTTGGAATCACTTTCCGTTCCTTGTCAGTCTAGGGCTTCTATTCTTTCTGCATATTCCCAATTTCTTGCAATCAAATTGGGCTTTCCTTCTCTTCTCTCTTAATGACTTACTTTCCTTCGTGAGTCATTCAAAAATATACATACATGAAGTCAATACTAGGAACACTTCCCTGGTCGAGTCAATGTCACTCATCTTTAGTGACAAGAGGTCTTCACCGCAAAATCACATGTCTTATCTCCTCAGCCAGAGTCAATGCACACTTCCTCATTAATCGAGTCAAAAAAAAAAAGACGCAAAAGAGATGCCCGCTAGATTGAAAACCCGAAAGGGCGGTCTAGGCAAAAAACTGGGTGCGTCATAAAAAAAATGAGAGAGTGAGAGAGAGAAGGGAAAGAGAAATGGAGATCTCCGGCCTCTAAGGAAGACAACTGCACAAGCTCTACATTGGATCTCCTCAACAAATCAATTCCCCACCGAGTCAACTTTGGGATTGCAAAAGGCTCGACAAGATATGGCACCATCAAAGGTTGTCTTGGGTTATCGGCATCATTCTCCAGCAGTGTGCATTTTTGGGTTCATGAAAAGAAGGCCCGTGGTAACCAAGACCCATCTGAGAATGAGCCCATCATAAAAGGGCACGAGGTTGCACAAATAATCCCTAGCTAGTCAATTGGCTTGGGCAGCAAATAGCAACAACATGTGTCTCAGTTTTCAAAGCTTCTGCAAGTATGTGCTTCTAAAGTACGCCGAAAGGCTCCTGAGAAATGGAGTAGCTCTTGCCATGTCCTCTCATGTTAGTTCCCTCGTACGAGGATGAGTCACTCTTGCTTTGCTCAACAAATGGTGACGCCTTAGGGGCTATGTGACTCAAGAATAAGGGCTTCTTTTGCTTCATTTGACAATCAATAAGCCCTAGGGGCTATGCTCGAGAAAGATGTGTGAGACTATCCTCAAAGTCTCTCAAAAGGGATGTCAAAAATCCCTCTTGTCATGTGTGCCCGTACTCGGATGGCACTCTAGGGGCTACGGTCAAGTCTTAAAGGCTCCCTCGGCAAGAAGCAATTCACTTCAATGTCCCCAGCAACATTTGAAGCTCTATACCGAAAGGTCTCAAGGGGCTTCGCAATCTACAATCTTTTGGGCTATGGCATACAGTGATACAAGCAAAGGGCAATATTGGGGCTTTGCAATAAACAAACTTTTGGGCAGTGGTACCTGAGCAATGCAATTTGGGAGTAGTCTTATAGCTCCATGAAAGGGATCAAGCTTCAATGGTCCCTCAACACTTCCAGTCAAAAGGCCTCTTGGTTTTAAATGAAGGCTCCGATGATATGAATGAATTTGATGATTCTTGTTAGAACTCACAGCGAGATTCTGAAGGAAGTCTTAGAGAAAAGGAAAAAGATTCAATATGCTAGACTCACCCGGCTGAGTTATAGCGGGCAATGCCAATATGTTAACTCTATAAGCAGAGTTACGGCCAATCCTAATGTTTCTGCAATACAGCACCCCCTTCTCCAAGATCAAAAGCACAGGCTGCATCCGAAGATCCGCCGTCGGTTCAACTCAAGAATACTCGAGCAAACATACCGTTCGAGACTTTATCACACCAAGACCTTATCATCTCCAACAACATCACCATCTCCCACGAGACGTCTCCCGAAGACCGTACTACATTTTCAACATGGACCTTCCGCCATTTGGGTATCAACCACAAAAATGGCCATCCATCTCCAAGCAAGAGAAAGAGGAAGATCACTTTCATGAGTTCTACCCAATGGTGCATCTGCTCTCAATACAATGCCAAGATAAGTTGGAGCTTCACACCGAAAGTTCTTCACATCCCGCCACCTACAAGCTCGTAAACAACAAGCCCATGACATTTGGGGCTTAGCAATCTCTCGAAGCTTGGTATCAATAATCTTCTCTTGGGGGCTTACTCTCATCAACATCAAAAGGCGATTTATCATAGGGCTATGCAAGATTGGCATCAAGGGCATTATAGGGGATTTTCAATCAACAACCCCTCATCTCGGCATCGAATGTCTTTTGGAGCCCCATAACTGACACATCTCCTGGGGCTAGAAATCACTTTTCGTTGGACACAACGGCAACGACGACAGAATTCAAGCAAGGCAATCCGGACTTCGATTGAACATGACTTGATCTTGGGTTGGCTTTACAAACACACAATGGTTAAAATGGTTCACCCACGAACTAAAAAAAATCTTTTCTCACGTGTGTGCATATACTTACCCTTCTAATCTAAAAAAAAAAAAAAAAAGTTTTTTCTTTTTCTTTTTCTCCTTCTATGTGCAAAAGTATGTGCTTTACTTTGCTTTGCTCCTAGCTTCTCCCCAGCGTTCTCCACCATCCTTGAACTACGCTTAGGGATGGCAATTTCGCCGAACCCGACCCGTTTCCGAGACATTCTGGTCCGGGACGGGCGGGTTTGGTAGTGAATTTTCTAAACCCGTCGGGTTCGGGTTCGGGTGTTTGGTCAAACCCGGCGGGTCCGACCCGACCCGACCCGCCTAGCACTATTACATGTGTTATTCCTATTCTGCCCTTAATACAAGCCATAATCACCTTCCAACCTGGAATATATAAGACCATTTTCACATATCTAGGGTTTCATACTTTCATTTACATATATATATATATATATAAATAAATAAATAAATTGAGACGGGTCGGGTTCGGGCCGGTCGCGGGTTTACCATAATCGGGCCGGGCCGGGTTCGGTGCTAGTAGTGTTACCTCGGTTCGGGTTCGGGTTTGGTAAAACCCGGCCCGTACCCGACCCGTTGCCATCCCTAACTACGCTGGTCTGATTCCTTTCAAGGGATACGTAGGCAGCCTTTTGGCACGACCAACCCATCATCCAGAATACCATCTCGCCGACACTCCTTCAAAGGCAAGAACAATTCATCATCATCAACATCATCATTCTCCATCCAAAGCATGGACATTATTCATCAAAAGCATCAGCATCCTTCAGCAATCCATCCCCAATCAAGCGGCAATGGTAAGTGAAGGTATGAACATCATTCATCTCAAGCAATCTTTCAAAAATCACATCACACCACAAGCACAATTTCTCTCTTCATTTCACACTTCATGCATCTTCTTGCACAAACATATATACCTGCCAAGCACACACATAACAGGTACCACCACGAAGTCAACAGCATCCGCTACTCAAGGCACTTCATCCCCAGCAGAAAATGGTCCACAGTCAACCATGCCCGCATCCCCACGATAAACTCAACAGCAACTGCAGCTCTAGACAGCAATTTGGTCCACGGTGATCCCGCAATTAGCAAACGGATCCCACCATCAGCAAACGGATCCTGCCTTAGCAAGCGGATCTCGCATCAGCAAACGGATCCCGCTTCAGCAAACGGATCCCGCAATCAGTAAACGGATCCCGCACCAGCAAACGGATCCCGCATCAGCAAACGGATCCCGCATTCAGCAAACGGGTCCCGCACCAAACGGATCCCGCACCAGCAAACGGGTCCCGCATCAGCAAACGGGTCCTGCATCAGCAAACGGATCCCGCATTCAGCAAACGGATTCCGCCTCAGCAAACGGATCCCGCATTCAGCAAACGGATCCCGCTATATCCTTTCTATATCAATTAAGCCGCTCACACAGGGAGCGCACTCCTATCCTTTGTAATTTCAAATTCCTGCTTTATCGAGTCTTTGTTTTCTCTTGTCGATGTCCTCGGCGGTTGTCTTTCTTTCGTCGACACGTTTTGCTTCGCAATCCACGTCGCCGAGGGGCTCTGTAGACACCCCACCTTGGACCTCTCACCCCGATTGCATACATAGTATTTTTACTTTACTTGTTTTTGTTAATTTCTGTTACTTCTGTTAAGTTCCTAACTGATTCCGTTAATTTTGGACTAAACTGCGTAACAGAATTAACTTTTGAGTCTTTTCTGTCATCCTATCATTTTTAGACTCGCGCGGCTCCGGCACTTCTTGTGGGTTGCGCGGGCGTCTCGCCCTAAAAGCGGGACTCACGCGCTTCCCATTTTGGCAGTTACGGATTGCAGTATTTTTTCCCTCCTTTTCTTGATCACAAACACTCCTTTTTACATCCACATTCATCCCCCTTAGTTTTGTAACCTCCAATCCCAATATTCTAGCCATGTCTTTAAAACTAAATATTTCTTTTTATTATTATTTGATTTTATCTTTATTATTTAATTTCCTTTATTTTCCTATTGGTTAAAAGACCATCTTTTCCTCTCTTTTCTACCTATTTAAACCCCCTTCTTCTACCTTAGAAAAGGACCTTGGACCTCATTTTTAGACCTTGAACACCTTCTCTTCACACAAACTCTACACAAAGTTCTACACAACCATTTCTCTACAACAACACCACTTTCAAGTCAAGGTTTCAAGTTTTCTTTTCTAAAGGTACAACTTTTCTTTTTCTCTTTTATTTATGTCTTACTAGTATGCAATCTCCATAAAAGGAATACAACCAAAAGGCCACTTCACTATTGAAGTTTGGTCAAGGTTACATCCCAACATTCCAAACACTAATTAAATTCCATTTCATTTCTTATGTAATTGTTTAGCATATTCAACATGTAATCTTTTAGCATAAATTAATTAATAAAATCATTCTTTTTATTTCCCCTTTTCTTCTCATCTCAATTGTTAGCACATTTTTTATATCAATAAATTGAAGGACATTAGCATTAGAACACCAAAAGTAGCAAGACCCGCGTAAGCGGGGCGGAGTGAGTGTTTAAGTACTTCCCACTCTGTCACCTAACCCCCGAACCCTTCTCTCCCGAATCTCTGGTTTTCGTACGAAAATTGGCTTTCTTTAGGTTTTCTCGCGTTCCTCTAAAAACGTGGGTGGCGACTCTTAAAATCAAGTAGACATCCTAGGTAATTCACCGCTCTAGCCAAGCCGTGGTCCCCCGGGGTATCTACACAAGTAGCTATAAATAGCCTACAAATTGTCATTGTAAGGGGGAGTTGATTATTGAGTTTATAAAATATAAGATTGTGCTTTGTGCCATCTTTTCTTGTTCTTTATCTATTCGGTGGATTCCGTTTAGTGGTGAACAAACACAACCCTGTATCTCTTTGGTGGATTCCTTAGAGTGGTGAGTTGTTTATGTAACGACCCAAAATTTCACAATTTAATATCCATAAATATCAATATATTACAAATAATAGTCTCTTAAATACAGTACAAAATATCGCTAGCCACCCCGAATTCTCAATAAACTTGATTCGATCCAAATCCTTTATATCAAACTCTGATCCGCGATCAATAGTCTACTGCAAAACTGAAACTGGAGGGGGGTGAGCTGGGGGCTCAATAAGAAAGGGGATACACAGTATCACAGAGACCAATGAAACACAAATATCAAATAACACAGTCCATGAAATTATAAATATGGACGTACCAAAAAGACTCAAATTTCATAAATCGAATACCAATCGATCATACTTCATAGTTCGATGCACTAATCATGTTCGGGTCCAGTGGCCTAACAATCTTATACAAACTCAATCTCAATTGTTGGTGCCCGCACTCGGAGCCAAACCAACACAAACACAATAACAAAAACCACTGCGACCGTCACATAAATTAGTCACATCAAAACCATTCCATATAACAAATCTCGTTTCTTTGAGAATCAAAACACAAATAGCATGCTTTCAATAAGATCAATAATTTTCGAAACAATATAAATAACAAATTAAATATCAAATTGGGTCGAACAATCGAATACGTATCAATAAAATAAGAACACAAGGATAGGACGGATATCAAAGAAATAATCACGTGATAAAACTGACACGGAATCGACACTACATAGTCTCTCTTACCTCAAAATTATCAAAGACGGATCACCAAAACTTTAGCAAAACTGAACCTCAAACAGTTGTCCGCCCAAATTCTTAATCTCACAACAAGCCTTAATTAAGATACTCCCTCCTGTTTACCTTTTGCCATCCAACCTTTCTTCATCTTAAAAATCCAACACTTAGAATTAATTATACTAATGTCACAACTCAATTAATTTATACAAATCTATGCAAAGAAATTGTTTACCTCAAGTTGAATCCTCCCTGACCTGTCTTTCGCCGCCGCTGTACCTCGTCAAAACCAATTCTCTTTCTTTCCTTTATTCTTAATCTCACTCTAGGTCAAAACAACTTAATATACTTATTTATATACTTAAAATTAATTTACCCATTTACCTTTTATATGGGCCAAAATAAGATAATAACTAGTAATTTTAAAAGCCCGCTTAAAACTAAAAGTCTAATTTAAATTATCAACCCAACAATCATTATTATTCATTATTAACCTAAATACCGAATTAACTTAAATTCTAAAATAAAAATCATAAGAATTCAGGGTATTACAGTTTATGCTCTGTATCTTCAATGTGGATTCCTTGAAGTGGTGAGCATCCTATCCTTTTCTATCCGTTTTTTTTTATTCTTCTTTTCCGTTGCGTTTGCCCCGTATCACAACCAACAAATGGAAAAAATCAATGTTTTTTTTTTTGGGAAACCAACAATTTAGCCCCTTCAGATATAGCCTCAATCAAAGACAAGCATTCAAATGTAAAAATAGCCGTTAGCTTAGGAGGTGATAGTGAAGGCAATGTCCATGCAGTTTCTTCACTAACCACCAATGATCAAACAGTATAGTTTAGATGGTATCGGCATTGGTTTATTGGGAGCTTCCAACGGTCATCGCTCCTGGCAAAGTAGAAAGGGATTCATTTTCCTCCTTCTCGCAGGCAGTGGAAGTCATAGGAAAGGACGACGGAGGACTATGAACACTACCAATCAAATGCCGACACCTTTGCAGAATGCATAGAACAACTCATCACCATCCTCAAGAAAAGTGGGACCATCAAATTTTCTACCATTGCTCCATGCGAAGCTGAGGGCTGGTACAAGAACACTGTTTAAGGTGTTTACGCTTTGTAATGTGATATTATTGAGATAAAGTCCATTATCTCAAGCACATAAAGTCCTTTAAGAGATTGAGACATAGTAAAACAGAAGAAGATAAGTTATACAGAAACTGACAAGCAAGTATGACAACATCTCAATCAAGTACACCAATACTCCTTTCATCCCAGACTGTTATCTACTCCCTCCGTCCCAAACTTATGGTTACTAAAATTGAATGAGCGGATTAAGAAAAAAAGTAAGTGTTGTAAGTGGGAAGAAGAGAGAAAATGAGATAGATAGTTGTTGTGAGTGGGGAGGGGAGAGAAAATTAAACTTTTTTGGTAAGTAACCAAAAGTATGGGACGACCAAAACGGAAATAAGTAACCATTTTGGAACGGATGGAGTATAATGAAAAGTCAATCTAAATCACTATCAAATTACCTTTAAAAATGGGTTTATTTAAATATACTAGTAATAAATTTCAGTCACTGAAACTAATACCAGAAATGATATCAATTGTAACATCCAGGATTTCTTAAAGACGAGCATAGTTCTACAAAATATTGACCAAATTTAATCAAGGTTATCGCGTAAAGTAAAGTAAGACTATTGATACGGGACAAAGTGAGGGAGTGTAAGAAGTTAGACAGCTATTATGAATGTTTTACCGCCTCATAAATCCAGAGCAGTCTTCTGTACTACATGCTCCCTCTGTCTCAAAATGATTTTCTCATTTGTTATTTCTCATTTTCTGTTAAAATTCTTCCAATTTCTGTAATTTGGCCTAAAAGTGCATAAACAAAACATGGCTAGACAAGCAAGTGTTCAGAAGGAAAAAAAAAAGGCTTATTACAACCTTAAAAAAACAACGGGGTCATTTCATTTGCTTCTATAGCTCCATACGATGATGATGAAGTTCAGAGCGATACTTGTACAAGTCCTGGGATTTACCTGTAAATATAAACAGTATTAGGAGTATGTAATATATATTGGAAAGTGGTTCTGTAACTTGTGTATTGTAGTTGTTTGGTGTTAGCTTTGTGCAGCATTCATAATCTATACAGGATATATATATATATATATATATATATATATATATATATATATATATATAAGATGCATACACATAAAAGAGGGTCATTTTATTAATTGATCTACTTTCAATATCATAATTAATTTTTCTTAATTCCTACGGAATCAATTTTAGTAACCTTTATTATGGGACTGACCGACTGAGGATAAGGTTGCAACTATATATACACCCTTAATAATTTGAGCTATAAGCAGAAATAAAAGCATTAGGGATATATGGAAGTAGTCTTCCTCAAGTACTACTTTACCCTTACTTGTTGCAATGAAATAAGTTCTAGTATTTCCTCTCTTAGCTTGCCTAGCTCCTCTTAAAAAAAGCCTCCCACCCTTTGCTCTACCATTCAATCCATTTTTTTACATATTTTTTTGTATTTTAATTAATAACCTAGTAATAATACATATATATGCATCAAAGCATGCCGTCTTATGATCCGGTACTAGATGAGAAGCAAAAACAGTTAGAGGTTGAGATCCGAGATATGTTATCCGCCCTCACTCACCGTCTTTCTCATCTCCAAACTCATGATCCCCAGCAATCACATGATCATCATCAACATCATCAAGCTCATGATCATGATGAGCATGGCGTAAGAATCATAACCATGGCAGGAAACAACATGGGAGCCACTATGAGAAGAGAGCTTGTTGACCCCATGGAAAAATCATCAAAAACCCCTCCTCATCATCATCATGAACATGAACATTAACATGATCCTAATGGCCTTACAACCTACCTCAATAGCAACTACCAGGCCATAAACAACTCAATCATGCTCGGTGGCAGCTACACCACAAATGATCCAGGCTTTCATTTGGACGTCTCTGATCATTACATTGATCATCATCAACACAACAAGCATGCAGCTGGAAACAAGGGAAAGATGAAAGAGATTATCCAGTCTGACTGAACCCACCCTTATTGCATTCTGCTTCTTAACATAAATTCAGGCACTCCTGCTCCTGTATTGACGTAGCGGAAGATGGGATAGAGATTAACTACTGTACTTCGCTCGAGAAATGCAGCAATTAATCGACAATTTTCGCTCGAGAAAATTGAAAGAGAATGATCAATATCATAAAACAGCATAAACTGCCTTCACAAACCCTAAAACAATGTATTTAAAGTCTTGAAAAAAACCCTACTCGAAAATAACCCTAAACTGCAAAAAATACGAAAAAGTCCAAAAACTGTAAAAAAGGGTATAAAACTTCAGAAGGCCGTTTGAGGGCCTTAGAAGCATTTTTTTGGCCTTTTTAAAGCCCGTTCAGGGGGCAAAGGCCTATGACTTTTGTTCCTCTCGAAAAGACGCACGTTTTGATATGTTGTGCGTCCCGTAACTCCTCCGGAGTCAAAAGTTACGCCCATTACCGTGTTGTCACTCAAACGAGTCCAAAAAAAGTCAGCGCCATTGCGTCCGCGTCATTCTCCCCAGGCTGGAGAAAATTCGACCTCAAATTTGTGCCGGTATCTTCATCTGAAGAAGCATCACCTGTGAAAGGAATCAAGTGTTTGACGTTGAAGACATCAGCAGTACGAATATGACTCGGCAGTTTCAACCTGTAAGCATTTGGATTAATCTTCTCCACAATCTCCACTGGTCCAATCTTCTTGGCGGACAGATTGTTTTAGGCACCCACCGTAAATCGTTCTTTAGTCAATACTGCCCACACATAGTCCCCAACCTCGAACTCAACCCGTCTCCTCTTTTGATCCGCTAACTGCTTGTACTTACTGTTGGCAACCTGCAAATTATCATAGACAGCTCTGTGCACATCCTGTAACCCGGACACCAAATCAGCTGCCTTGTGATGCACCTTCTGTTTGCTGGGCAGAGCGATCAAATCCAACGGTCCCTTAGGCTGAACTGAATACACCACCCAGAAAGGACTTAACCCGGTACTGCGATTAACTGCATGATTATGAGCAAACTCAGCGTGACACAATTTTTGATCCCATGCCTTCATATGTTCCCCGACCAAGCAGCGCAAAAGATTACCCAACGAACGATTAACCACCTCTGTCTGGCCGTTTGTCTGAGGATGATAAGCACTGCTAAAATTCAGCTGTGTGTTAGCCATTTTCCACAAGCTGCGCCAAAAATGACTAAGAAAACGAGTATTGCGTTCTGAAACAATAGAAACTGGCAAACCATGTAGACGATAAATCTCCCGAAAGAACAACTGAGCAACATTAACTGCGTCGGTGGTCTTCTTGCAAGGGATGAAATGAACCATCTTGGAATACCTGTCCACTGCCACATAAATAGAGTCATGACCCCGCTGAGTAAGTGGCAACCCCACCACAAAATCCATACTCACATTAACCCAAGGCTATGTCGGAACTGGTAAAGGCATGTACAACCCAACATTAGTAGCCATCCCCTTCGCTGCATGACAAACACGACAGCGCTGCACATACTTCTCAACCTCCTTACGCATGCTAGGCCAGAAATAAGAAGCCTAGACTAACTGTAGCGTGCCATCGCGACCCACATGGTCCTCCCCATGGAGCTCCTGAATAATCTGCAAACGAAGACTGCAGTCTGGAATGCACAACTGATTACCCTTGAATAAGAACCCCTCTTACATCAAGAAATTTGTCTTCTCGCCCGCTACCACCCTGTCAATAATCCCAGAAAAATATGGATCAGTAACAAGTGTGTCGTGAAAAGAATCGAATCCTGGTACTTCCACACGCATAGTACCCAATAGCCCACGACGACGGCTCAATTCATCAGCCACCCTATTAGAAACCCCTGCTTTATGATTAACCACAAAAGTAAACTTCTTAAGGAAAGCAACCCAACGAGCATGTCGAGGTGAGATTTTATCCTGACCATGCAAATGTCGCAAAGAATCATGTTCGGTAAACAGAATGAACTCCCTCTGGAACAGATAATGGTGCCAATGCTTAACTGCCTGAACAACTGCATAAAACTCCAGATCATACGTGTTGTACCCTGTCTTTGCCCCAGATAATTTCTTGCTAAAATAAGCAACCGATTTACTATTCTGAATAAGAACAACACCTATACCAACCTTTGATGCATCTGTGTGTAACTCGAATGGCTGATTAAAGTCGGGCAAAATAGGAATCGGTGCAGTGGTCAATCTCTCCTTAATCTGTTGAAATACCAATTCTGCCTCCTCATTCCAAGAAAACCGAACGTTCTTCATGCAATCTGTAATCGGTGTCATGATGCTGCTGCAATTAGGAATAAAACGCCTATAAAATGAAGCCAGACCATGAAAACTCCGCACTTCCGTCTGTGTTGTCGGGCGAGGCCATTTCTGCACTGCTTCGACCTTAGCACCATCAACCTGCAACCCATCACTCGAAATTACATAACCCAGGAACAGTACATGAGACACCATAAAAACACACTTCTTTGTTGCTGCATAAAACTCGTGCTGTCTGAGAACTGTAAGGACTGCCCGAATATGCTCCTCTTGACTCTTACTATAAATCAGGATGTCGTCGAAGCACACAACCAAAAAACTCCCAATAAAAGGATGCAGCAACTGATTCATTACCCTCATAAATGTGCTGGGGCCATTCGACAACCCAAAAGGCATCACTAGCCACTCATATAAGCCCTCTCGCATTTTAAACTCTGTTTTCCACTCATCACCAGGCCGAACCCGAATCTGATAATACCCGCTCTTCAAGTCCAGCTTAGTAAAAACCACAGCCCCACTAATCTGATCAAGTAAATCATCAAGTCTAGGAATCGGGAACCTGTACCGTACTGTAATCTTATTGATAGCCCGGCTGTCAACACAGATACGCCACGACCCATCCTGCTTAACTGTCAATATAGCTGGCACTGCACAAGGGCTCATGCTCTCCCTGATGTGCCCCTTTGCCAGTAACTCTTCTACCTACCTACGCAACTCCTCGTGCTCTTTGGGACTCATCCGATAATGTGGTCTGTTAGGAAGACTTGCCCCAGGAACCAGATCTATATGGTGTTGAATGTCACGCAATGGTGGTAATCCCGCCGGTAACTCATCAGGAAATACACTATAAAACTCCTGCAACAGAGAAGTAATCGCTTCCGGAACAAAAACTGTATCTACTACTGTCTTCCCAGTCAACACAAAAACTACATCAGAATCTTCCAGTTCATTGTCGAACTGTGCCCAAGATAAATAATTTAATGTTGGAACTGCTGCAGCCACTTTCTCTGCAGGTTTACTTGGTACCAACACAATTTTAGAGCCCTCGACATACAAACTGTAAGTATTATGTCTACCGTTGTGAACCACCTACCTATCAAATTGCTATGGCCTACCCAATAATAAATGACATGCATCCATAGCTACTACATCACACCAGACCTCATCACGATATTTAGACCGAATTGAAAAGGAAATACGGGCATGTTTAGAAACAGTTACCTCCACCTTTTTTTAGCCAAGACAGCTTGTACGGTTTGGGATGTTTTTCAGTCGGGATGTTCAGCTTCTGCACTGCCTCCTCTGCAAAAATATTCTCGCAGCTTCCCGAGTCAACCACAAAACGACACACCTTGCCCAAAATGGTACATGTAGAAATATTGTTACGCAACCACTCCGTCTCGGCTGTAACACGCGGAGTCAAGCACGACCTCTGAACTACCAACGAAACCCCAACGTCTCCTTCTACATATTCTTCCTCACCATGAACAGCCTCATCAAAGGTTGGATTTTCAGGAAGTTGGAAATCCTCATCGTCCTCGTATTCAGTCTCAGTAAACAACGCCTTTTTGCCATTTTTCTTACAATCAACCTGTCTATGCCCGGTTTCCCCACAACTAAAACACCGAGTATTACTGGTTGGTGCTCGAGATGGTTGCCCTACTATTGGTGGTTTGTTGCCAGTATTAGTTTGCGTTCCCCCAGAAATTGCACCATTAATGCCACTGAAACGCCGTGACTGTTTCTCTACTATCAAAGCCCGCTGGTGTGCCTCTGAAACGGTGCCAATGTCAAACATACTGAGTGTGTCCTGCAGATTAATTCACAGTCCCCCAATATACCTAGCCACCATCTGATCACCAGTCTCCTGAATCTCATTACGCGCCATCAACTGATAAAATTCAGTCATGTAATAGTCGACTGATTTCTGCCCCTGTTTCAGATTCTGCAACCGCTGGTACAAAGTACGCTGATAATTGTAGGGTAGAAAATCAGCCCTCATCTGATTCTTCATCTTGTCCCACGTCACAATCTTAGATTTACCCAACCGCACACGTAAAAGTTTCAACTGCTGCCATCACGCTGATGCCCTATCTCTCAATCGTGTGGTGATTAATGGTACTCGCTGGTCCTCCGGTACTCCTTTAAAATCGAAAACTTCTTCCACTATTGCAAGCTAATAAAGAAACTCCTCGGCCTGTAACCCACCATGAAATTCTTGTATCTCCGTTCTCATACCCGCTTCCCAGTGCCGATTGTCTTCTTCGATTGGAACCCTAGGCTGTCGATGACGGATCTGGGGAATTTCCTCGTAAAACTCTCCACCGCCACCATCATCTTCAATTTCCCAATCCTTCTGTCGCTGACGATTTCCACCAGCCTGTGGAACTCGCTGATTCTGGCATTCAAACATGTCAGCCATCCTTTCTGTCAAAACCTCCATGATTTGGTCGATACATGGATCCAAGACCTGTGTGATTCGCTCTTGAAGCGTATCCTCCTCACGATAAAGGACTCTCCCACAGTGGTTTTCTTCTTCCCCTTCGGTGGCATGGTTTCCCTAGGAACGAACGGGAGCTCTGATACCAACTGACGTAGCGGAAGATGGGATAGAGATTAACTATTGTACTTCGCTCGAGAAATGCAGCAATTAATCGACAATTTTCGCTCGAGAAAATTGAAAGAGAATGATCAATATCATAAAAAGGCATAAACTGCCTTCACAAACCCTGAAACAATATATTTAAAGTTTTGAAAAAAACCCTACTCGAAAATAACCCTAAACTGCAAAAATTACAAAAAAGTCCAAAAACTGTAAAAACGGGATAAAACTTCAGAAGGCCATTTGAGGGCCTTAGAAGCGTTTTTTGGCCTTTTTAAAGCCCATTCAGCGGGCGAAGGCCTATGACTTTTGTTCCTATTGAAAAGACGCTCGTTTTGATATGCTGTGCGTCCCGTAACTCCTCCGGAGTCAAAAGTTACGCCCATTACCGCGTTGTCGCTCAAACGAGTCCAAAAAAGTCAGCGCCATTGCGTCCACATCATGTATCTATCTATCTATGTGGACTACAAGCTGGGGCAGACACAAGGTGTGCGTTGGGTGTGGCAGTGAACCCCCCAAAATTCTGTTCACAATTGATTTTTTTATTATTATTTTTTAAAATTTTAGTACTAAGTGCACCACCCCCTCCCTTTACCAGCTGCCCACCCCTTTGCAAAAGAAAAGAAAAAAAAACAAAAAACAACGCTAACAAACCTAACAGGCGTAGCCAAAATAAAAATAAAAATGAGAGACACTGAGAGTCACGCAGCACGGAAGCGATAAGTTTCGTGATTTAGCGCACTAATCACAAGATCTCATCCAGCGATGAAACCTCAAACACAAAACCTTGGAATCTACCAAGAAAGAGAAATAAATCTCCAAGAACAAAAGTTCAATTGATAGTAAAAGTTGTTTTTCTAACACAATGAACTAAAGAGTATTTATACTACTAACAACTAACAAACCCTAGTTCTAATAAAATACCTAAACTAAACAAATAATACCAAAACTAACCCTAATTTTGCGCGTAAAACAGTCAAAAACGTAAACTGGTACTATTCTGCCCGACATAGCGAGCGGACGCCTGCCTCAGCCCAAGCGGGCGCTCAAACATGCCAGTAGCTTCAGCCGTTTTGAACTTAATTCCAGGTGGGCGCCTGGTGCCTAGCGGGCGGGCGCTCGGGCTGGGATTCTGCCGTCTTCGCTCCTACATCAGTCACCACTTGAATAAATATTTTGAATAGATCCACTCCTTAAGCACAATTTGACGCAGAACGAAATTTTCAAAACAAATAATCAAACCTTCAATATATTTTTCTCAAACTGTTGCCTTTGAAACGGGATCTTCAACCATGGACAGAAAATTATTACTAATTTTCTCTGCTTTGAAATCTTCATTCATTATTTGTAGATCCTGATTCGCGGATTTGACTGCCATTAAATCTTCTCCGTTTGAATCTGACTCTTTCTCTTCAATCGGATCGACGCGGTGGATATTTTCCTCGCGACTTTCTTCTTCAGCAATAGTCTTGTTATTCTGCAACAACACCTCGAACTGAGCCCGACGTTCTTCTTCAGCACGTTCAAAGACATCAGATCTGCGCACTTCCAGTCTCTGAAGTTTGGCATTATAATGATCGGCTTTGTCAGCAAAAAAATTGGCTTCCATCCTATGTCGCTGCCTAAGCACTCGTTCCCTTGCTGCTTGATTCAGATCTCTGATTGATTTATATTTCTGCACACGTCGATCATTCTTGTCCACTTCATCGAGTTCTTCGTCCTCTAACGCTAGGAAATAATGTTCCTGTTGTCGAGCACGATCCAATCGAAGATCGATTTCATGAATAACCTCGTCATCAGATCTGGAACTGGAAATCCCTTCATCCCGATTTTCCGTCCCTTGAGGACGTCGTCTTGGATCAACCCCTGTCTCTCTCACCATGATAGTTTTCTAGTAAGCTTTAATTTTCGGGATTTCAATTTAGCGGTTTTATTGTTGAGTAATTTAGATTTATTGATTTAGGGTTTTATTGTTGATTAATTTGGGATTCTGATTATTGATTTATTCAAATGAGATATTTGATTATGATTTAAGGTTCATATGGTTGAGTAATTTAGATTTCTGCTTGATTTAGGGTTCATTCAACATTATCACGACACATTTACGTTCAAATTGGTGATCCATTTTTAAATGATTGTCTTGTGTCTTGTATTAAAAAAGTGTTTTTTTGAATCGTTACAAATGAAGATTTAATTAAACGTTTTCATAGTATGAAAATGCGTAAGAGACAAATTTAGTATGTTTTTGTTTTTGTAATCGAAGTATGTAGTTATGTAGAAACAATTAATTTTTGAAATTTTTGTGTAAAGTTGTAGATACCCCGGGGGGACCACGGCTTGGCTAGAGCGCGTGAATTACCCTAGGATGTCTAATTGTGTTTTAGAGTCGCCACCCACGTTTTTGAGGAACGTAAGAAAACTTAATGTTTATGAGCCTAAGTTTGATTTACGAAAACAGAGATTCTTTGGGATGAGGGGTTCAGGGGTTAGGTTATGAAATGGGAAGTACTTAAACACCCATTTCGCCCGAGCAACGTCGGTCTTGTTTGTTCATAATTCACTTTTAAAGATAAATGCGTTCTTCCTATTAAAATGATGATAAAAAGGGGTTTTAGAGTTAAAATGTAGGGAGATGACTCCTAGGCCAATTCAATGTAATGAAAGGACCGTTGATGTCAAGTCCCAAATGGTTTTGGGTGATTGCACATTTGATTGAAAGAGAAGAAGAAGAAGAAGAAGAAGAAGAAGAAGAAGAAGAAGAAGAAGAAGAAGAAGAAGAAGAAGAAGAAGAAGAAGAAGAAGAAGAAGAAGAAGAAGAAGAGAGAAATGCTTAAGACATTTACCTATAGTATCCTTCAAAGAGAACCTCTTGTAAAGCCTTGAAGAAGAGGTTGAACACTTAGTTGAAGAAATACCAAGAAAAAGTCTAGGAAAGAAGTGAGTAGAAAGTCTAAAAGTAATGATGTCCAAGGTCCTCCTCCAATGATGGATTGGAGGGGTTTTTATAGTTGAAAAATGACTGTTTTTGGAGCCAAACGGAGTCTCCAAGAAATATTTCCCGGGCAAAATCATGTATAATGAGAAAGGGAGAGATTCTTGGGCAGAATCTGTAACTGACACACCCCAGAAGCGCGCGCATCCCACCTAAGCGGCGGAAGGTGCGCGCGTCTGGCCTCAAGGGGCGGAGGCGCGCGACTCTGAGAGGCAATTTTTGACAGAATGGACTAGAAAGTTAGAACTGTTATTCAGTTTAGTCCCGGGACTTAATGGAGTCCGTCTGGAACTTAACCAAAGTAACAGAAACTAACAGAAAACACTTAAAAGAGGGAGAAACACAAAATCAAGTGTGCAATCGGGGTGAGCGGTCCAAGGCGGGGTGTCTACAGAGCCCCTCGGCGGCGTGGATTGCGAAGCAGACGCGCCGACGAATGACAGACATCCTCCTAGGACATCACAAAAAAAAGACTCGATAAAAGCAGGAATTTGAAATTGCAGGGGATAGAGGTACGCTCCCTGTTTGAGCAGCTTTGAGAGATAAAGGTGCGCTCCCTGTGTGAGCGGCTTTGCCAATAGCGGGATCCGTTTGCTAAAGGCAGGATCTGTTTGCTGGAAGCGGGACCTGTTTGCTGATAGCGAGATCCGTTTGCTGGAAGCGGGACCTGTTTGCTGAGAGCGAGATCCGTTTGCTGTAAGCGGGACCTGTTTGCTGATAGCGAGATCCGTTTGCTGGAAGCGGGACCTGTTTGTTGATAGCAAGATCCGTTTGCTGGAAGCGGGACCTAGAGGACCGTTTGCTGAAGTGCGGGGCCCGGAGGACCGTTTGCTGAAGTGTGGGGCTCGGAGGACCGTTTGCTGAAGTGCGGGACCCGGAGGACCGTTTGCTTTGAATGGGTGTAGATCTTGCTTGATGATTCTGTGGCTCACCCCGGACCAAATTGTTGTCGTGAGTCATACTTTGATGTTGACCGTTTGACTTTGACTTTTGATGGGGTGCGGGCACAGTTGACTGCGGAGTGCTTTGTGCTGGGGATGAATTGTGAAAACTGATTTTTTGAGAAAATAAAAGACATCCTACTTTGAGTGGGAGTTTCTATCTTATTTCAGTTTTTAGACATGCCTTAAGGGCGGACCAAATTAATGTGTGCCCAACCGAGTGTTTGCTGTCATCGTTTGAGCTTCTCTTGTTACTGGGATCTGATTTCTGTCAGGTTGAAGGCGTTTGACCGTGCATGGGCTTCCTTCTTGAACTGACAAGGGCATTTACTATTTCTGTCTGCTGTCAAACGCGCGCGCGTCTGGCTTTGGTCGCAGGAGGCGCGCGCATCTGGAATCGCTTGTCGGAGGCGCGTGCTTCTGGCTTGCTGAATTCCAACCCCTTTCTTTTCCGAGCAGGGCACTCCAACAGCTATAAATTTAAACCATTTTCGATCAGAATGATCACACAGCAATATTCTGCATCCTTTCCCTTATTCTACACCTCAAAATTCTTGTAGCGATGGCCCCGATGACCTTTACTTTTGAAGTTAAAGTTTCCGTCCCTGAAGGCGAGAAGTCCGTCCCTATTGCTCCAATTGTGAAGGCGCGTCCTAGCGTCTTTGATCGTTTGGGAAGCCCAAGTGAGGGTGTTGTTGCTGTGGATTCCGTGAAGCCGGTAGTCCATGTGAGGGATTATAGACCTCGTTATTTGCCTAAGAAGAAGAAAGGCAAGGGAAATTCTTCTCATGTGTGGAAGCGTCCCGCGGTTGTTCCGGTCAAAGCTCCTTCTAGCAAGGACAAGGAGAAGGTTGTTGATGAAGCTCCGTCTCACCCGAGTGTCTTTTCTCGTCTTGGTGGTCTCGAGAATGCTCCGCCTCCATCCAAGAGGACTAAAGGCCGTCCCCAAAAGCGATGGGTCCCCAAACCGAAGAAAGATTAGATATTTCTTTTGTACCAACGAGATTGCAATTAGAATAGACCACTTGTTAGGATTTAATGCTTTAATGTCTTTTAATAGCTCAACATTTCCATTATAATGACAAAAATAATTCAAGAAATGAATAAAAATTGCATCTCGTTAATTTTGAAATGATTTGGGTATTTGTTTATGTTTTAGACTGCACCCGAAGGTTGCCTACGTTCCTCCAGTGTAGAGGCTCAGGTCTCCGTAGTTCAAACAAACGAAGACCCTTTTTTTTTTTTTTTGTGCACCCTGTTTTTTGCCTAGACCGCCCTTTCGAGTTTTCAATCTAGCGGGCTTCTTTTTTGCACGTGCTCTAATTTTTGCCTAGGCCGCCCTTGCGGGTTTTCAACCTAGCGAGCTCTTTTTTTTTTTGGTATTCGTTTATCAGACGTAAAATCTCTTCAATTTGTCGAGGTTGACTTCCTTTGGCAGCTGATCTCCGTCTAAATCCATGAGTTGGACTGCACCGCCGCTTAGTATCTTCTTGACTACGTACGGACCGATCCATCGGGGTCCCCATTTTCCGAGGGGGTTCATGACATTAGGAGGGTGTTGTCTCAGGACCAAATCTCCCACACTGATGTTTCGGGGCTTCACCTTTTTGTTGAAAGCCCTAGTCATCCTTTGTTGATAGGCCCTCGTACGTTCGATTGCCCTTAGCCTTTTCTCGTCGAGTAGGCTAGTTGTTCATATCGACTTTGCATCCAATCGACTTCATTGACTTGGTTCTCGAGGAGGACCCGTAGGGATAGAACTTCGAGCTCTATTGGTAGTACAGCTTCGGAACCATTTACCAGTGCATAAGGAGTTTCTCCAGTCACTGTCCGTATTGACGTGCGGTAGCCCCATAATGCTAGAGGTAGCTTTTCGGGCCAATCCCTTCCAGTGGAGGCCATTTTCTTCACAATGGTCTCGATTGTCTTATTAGCTACCTCGACCGCGCCATTTGCTTGAGGGCGGTATGGAGATGACTTGTGCTTAGTAATCTTGTATTCTACCAGGAGTGCATCCATCTCTTTCTCAAAGTGAAAACCGTTGTCTGAGATGATTTCATGAGGGACGCCGTATCGGCACATGATGTGGGTTTTTACGAATTCGGCCACTCTCTTGGCGTTGAGAACTCGGTAAGCCTGTGCTTCGACCCATTTTGTAAAATAGTCCACGGCTACTAGGACGAAAGATTGTCCGTTGCTTCCAGTAGGGTGAACTTTGCCGATGATGTCTACGCCCCAACAAGAGAAAGGCCAAGGCGAGGTCATATTGTAAAGCTGTGAGGGTGGAGCGTGCTGTAGATTGGCATGGAATTGGTATTTGGCGCACCTCTTGACTTTCTCGATGCAGTCCCTTTCCATGGTACTCCAATAATAACCCATGCGGAGTATCTTCTTGGTAAACATAAACCCGTTCATGTGGGGCCCACATTCACCTTTGTGGATCTCATGCATTATTTCTTGAGCTTCGGTCTCATTTGCGCATAGGAGATTGATCCCTTCGTGGTGCCTTTTGTAGACTCGGTCCCCAATCAGTACATATCGGGAAGCTAGTCTTTGCAATGCCATTTGGGACTTCTTATTGCTATTCTCGGGATAACTACCATCCTTGAGGAAATTCATGATATCCGTGTACCACGGGGAGTTTGCTTGGACCTCGTTGATCTCAATACTCATGCAGTATGCCGGACTGTTTCGTCGGGAAATTTTGAAGGGCTTCACCATTTTACCCTCAGGTATTTCGACCAGTGAAGCGATGGTAGCTAGTGCATCAGCGAAACGGTTTTTGTCCCTTGGCAGGTAGTTGAAGGTGATTTCTTGAAATTGTTCAACCAACTCCTCGAGATGTTGACCATACCGTTGTAGAGTTGAGTCTTGAATCTTCCACTTTCCAGATGTCTGATTGGTGATGAGCAAGGAATCACCGAATACTTCTAAACTTGTGACATTTCTCTCAAGGGCTGCTTCGAGCCCCGCTATGCATGCTTCGTACTCAATGATGTTGTTGGAGGCTTCAAATTCGAGGCGGATAGCGATTGGAGTATACATGTCCTTTGGATCAACAAGTAACATCCCTATGCCATATCCATGCTTGTTGGCTGCGCCATCGAAAAAAAGTTGTCACTTATTTTCTTCTGTTGTAGCACAAATTAAATGCTCGTCGGGGAACTGTACATCTTCCTCCTTCACTTCGTCACACGGAAATTCAGCAAGCTGATCACTGAACACTTTCCCCCTGATGGATTTGAGTGTGACGTAAGTGATATCGTAGCCGGCGAGCATGAAATACCATTTGGCTATTCTTGTTGACATGAAAGGCTTCTCGAAGATGTAACGGAGCGGGTCCACTTTTGCGACCAAGTTGATTGGGAAGGCCTCCATGTAATGCTTGAGCTTCTGAGTAACCCAAACCAATGCAGCAGAAGACTTCTCTAAGACATAGTAGTTCTTTTCAGCTCCTTGAAACCGGCGGCTGACAAAGTAGATAGCATTTTCTTTTGTGGAGTCTCGCTGTTCTTGTGCTAACATAGCCCCTAGGGCTTCATCATTGACAGTGAGATAGAGCAAGAGAGGCTTTTCCTTATGCGGTGGAACCAAAACTGGAGGGCATGTCAAGTAATGCTTCACTTGGTCGAAGGCTTCTTGGCACGCATCGGTCCATTCTAGAGCCACATTCTTTTTAAGTAGCTTGAAGATCGGCTCACACATGGAAGTGAGTTGATGCACAAATCGACTGATGTATTGAAGTCTGCCCATGAAACCTTTGATTCCTTCTGCGTCTTTGGGGGAGGCATGTCAATGATTGCCTTGATCTTGGAGGGATCGGCTTCAATTCCTCTTTCAGTGACCATGTAACCGAGAACCTTTCCTCTGACGACCCCGAAAGTGCACTTTACGGGATTGAGTCTCATTTTGTGTTGTCGAAGTCTTTCAAAGAATTTGCGAAGATCGATCAAATGTTGACCGTTGGTTCCCTTCGAATGGATGATCATGTCATCTATATAGACCTCGATCTCTTTATGAATCATGTCATAGAATAGATCCGTAACAGCCCTCTGGTAAGTAGCCCCAGCGTTTCTTAGCCCGAACGGCGTGACTGTGTAGCAGAAGGTCCTCCACGGACTTGTGAAAGCTGTCTTGTGTTGATCCTCTTCGGACATGAGAATCTGATTGTAACCGGCAAAACCGTCCACAAATGAGCGGACTTCATAGTTGGCAGTTGAATCGGCGAGCATGTCGATGTTTGGTAGCGGAAAATCATCTTTCGGGGAAGCTTTGTTCAAATCCCGGAACTCCACACAAACTCGAACCTTGCCGTTTGCCTTTCTGACTGTCACGATGTTGGCTAGCCAAGTCGGATACTCAATGACTTTGATGAAACCCACACTGAGGAGTTTTCCAATCTCTTCTTTGACTTATAGAGACCATTCTGGCTTGATCTTTCGGAGCTTCTGCTTTACTGGCTTGGCGTCCTCTCTGATCGGAATTCTGTGCTCCGCGACTTTTCTGTCTAAACCCGGCATGTCTCTGTATGACCATGCGAATACATCCACAAACTCTTTGAGCAGTGCAGTCAATCTGTCTTTGTCATCCCCCTTGAAGAAGCTGCCAATCTTCGTTTCTTTTGGCTCTTCGTCGGTACCCAGATTAACAACATGCAATTCCTCATCAGCCCCTGGACCATTTTCACCACGACAACGAACTTGTTGAGCTAGTTCATTTAGATATGTTATGTTTTCGTGGTCTATTTCATCATAATTTGAATCGTTATTAACTTGTTCATTAAGTTCGTTATTAGTTAATTCATCATTTATGATGTTTGCAATCTCGGGTACTCAGAAATATCAATTTTTTCATTAGCAAAGAAAGGAAACACACGCTCGGCTATTGCCTCCATATCCTCTTGGGTGAGGGCATTGGAAACACTCTCGGACTCGAAAGTAAGTGTGAGACGCTCTTCCTTTGTTGCTGTACGGGGTATGCAACCCATTTCTCAGATCAAGAAATCCTCAGATACTACGGGCCCCTTCGTTGAATACCAGTTGTTGATTGGCTTGGAGCTTGCGGGATCTCACTAATGGTTTCCTTTCTGACAACGGTGTCGTAGATGGCGTTGACTTGAGAATCGTCCATGATGGAAAATTCTTCGAACATGGAGGCTAGATCAGATAGTTCTTCCCCCACGATAATCTCTACCTCAGACTCTATAGTTACTTTCTTGCCCCACCACTCTCGGGGTGACATTGGAGTAGGCTCCCTTTCTTGTGTCGGAATTTCACAATCAGTGAAGATCTCGAGACCGGGCTTTCTGACGCCCTTGTTGTTAACCCATGGTTCGGGAAAGATCATGTACGGAACATCTTCCCCTTGGCGAACAAAATAACCGTTTAGTGTGTTGCGGTAAGGCCTCAAGTTGGGGATTTCATATTGTCGCCCTTCTTTGCGAGCTTGGGTCTTTTGATTCTTGACTGCTTGCTCGTATTTCAAGTCATCTTCGGTAGGCTCGTATCCCAGACCAAACTTGTTCTTGACAAAAGGAACTTCTAAGGGGTGCAATATCCCTTGTTGATGTTTCCCTAGGCCTAGCCGGGAAAGTGATTCATGTTCCTCATCATGCGGAGGATTTTGGGATTGCCGAGGGTCCATTGTCTGTTTCCCCCTTCTTTGTCGATGGTGTTGACGCCGGAGAGAGTGGCATCTTCTATCCCGTGTTGGACTTGGTGAACGGGTTGTCCCCCATTTCTGTGGATGGTGACATTCTCGGCCATGATGGTGACTATCTCGTCCCCATTTCTGATCTTGACACACTGATGGAGAGTGGAAGGTACCGCATTGGAACTGTGGATCCAAGGTCGGCCCAGAAGTAAGTTGAATGAAGCAGGGACATCAAGTACTTGGAATGGGACGGACATGATCATGCTTCCAAATTCGATATCAACTTCTGACATTCCCATGACTGTACGGGCAGTGCTGTCGTACCCTCTAATAACCTGTGCAGAAGGTTGTAAATCGGAGCTTTTGAGCCCCAGTATTCTCATGACTCGGCTCGGCATTAAGTTGAGTGCAGAACCACCGTCTACTAGAACTCTTGAGATGGGTCTCCCCTTGCCTTTATTTTGAGGTAGATGGCTTCATTGTGTTCGGACCCAAATGGCGGGAGGTCCATGTCGGCAAAAGTGATTACATTACCGAAGTGAATGTGACCTATCATTGCTGTGAGGTCCTCTGGAGTTGTGTCGGGAGAGACTGATGTGTCATCCAAGTTCTTGATGACGAGGTCTCGGTGTTTCTTTGATGATGCGATAAGGTCCCAGATGGATATATTAGCTTGCGTCTTCTTGAGCTGTGTTAACAAAGGATCTTCAGGTATGTCGCGTGCTTGCGATCTTTGAGAAGAGGTGTTGGTTGCTGCGGTATTGGGAGGGATTGCGCTCGTTGTTACTCGGCCACTGCGAGTGAGCACGTTCACGGTCCCTTGTATCTTCTTCTTCCTATTCTCTAAGACTTCCCTCATAATCTCATCATAAGTCACAACATAACAAGAATTATCAAGTTTATTCATATCATCGGAGCCCTCATTCACAATTGGGATTGAATGAGTGGTTCCTTCACACTCTCCTACCTCTATTACATTGACACTACCCTCATTAGGGATTATGAATTCCTTCTTGTCTATGAGGTCTTGGATGGTGTTGCGGATGGAGAAACAATTCTCAGTGAGGTGGCCGGTGCATTGATGGTAGTCACACCATTTGTGGTGGGTATGATTGGGACGGAGCGGTTGTGGTTGCTTGTACCTTTGAAGAGGAGTGATTTGCCCCTTGGCCTTTAGAGCTTCATAGGCCTCGGTGATGGTCATGCCATTGAGAGGAGTGTAGACGCGGTCGTTTTGGAACCGCTTGCCTTGTGGTGGAGGGACCTTCTTGTAATTCCCCTTGTCGGTAGTAACGGCATTGACAGAAGCCTCTTTGTTTGGACTAGAGGCGGCCTTGTATCGGTAAGTAGGAGTGGTTTTCTTAATCTCCTTGAGTAAGTCATCCATGCGTACCCCCGCCTCATACATTTGGGAGAAGTCGGAGTAGCAAGCCCCACTTAGGTGGGCGCGGAGATCAATCTTGAGACACTTGAGAAAGATGTCCATTTTTTCTTTTGTGTTTGGTCTCTCAACAATTTCAGAGAGCTTGTCGTTCCATCTCCTTGTGAAGTCAATGAAGGACTCGTTGTCTCTTTGAGTGGTGTTCTCGAGCTCTTTCCTTGAGGGCCGGTGAGTGGTATTTCCTTGATATTGATTTTTGAAGGCAAGCATAGCGGCATCCCAATCAAGACGGACAGTGAGCGGGAGAGTTGCATACCAATCCTTTGCCGCCCCCTCGAGGGTGAGAGGAAAGCATTGAGCCATAACTTTTGGGGAGACCTTCTTCGGGACCATAGCCCAAATGTAAGTCTCGATGTGAGCCATCGGGCATGAGTTGCCCTTAAACTTGCTAATGTCGGGCATCTTGAATTTGTCGGGGAGAGCGGCCATCGTGCTCATGAGGATGGATGACTGATAAAGGCTTGTGTTGGAGCCTTTTCCCATGTTGAGGCCGTCGAATTTCTGATCAATGTAGGCCATGATGGAATCGACCATCTTGGGGTCGTTGTTGTCGGTGCTTGGTTTCCCCCACTTTTTTGGTGCAGGCACTGACATATGGGCTTTCAAACAAACCCTCGGTCCACTCGGGTTCCTCATTGTCATTAACCCCCTTGTTCTTGGAGAGCTTGAGGAGCTTGGCTTTCAGTTAGTCAACCTCGGCCTCGTGAGCCTCCCTTTGACTGTCGACATGAGCTTGCCACAAGGCTTCTTTAGTTTGAGCCTCTTGGTTAAGGGTAGAGACTTGTTGTTGGAGTGCTTGAACCATGGCAGAAAGTTGTTCGAGAGTCATGGCGTTGTTGGTGCTGGAGTCGCCGGCCATTGATGATGTAGAAGCTGTTGGAGTGATCGGTTCACGGACAATCCTATTGGATGAATCCCTGTAGATGCGGAGAGTACCAATCGGACCTATAATTGGAGAAGTAGCCCTTGTCAGTCTCGGTTCACACTTTCGGTCCATGAAGAGGTTGAGAACACATAGTTGGGCACACGACTCGAACCACATAAGAAAAAAGACTCTTTTTTTTATATTTTATAAGTCGGAGGGAATGGGTCCCTTTTGGGGTTTCTAAGGAGATAATGGAATCATCACACTAGTATATAGACCATCTCGCGGTCCCATATACTCATCGGATTCCATCGCGTTTGTGAATCCTACATGTGTCGGGATTAAACTAAATTAATGTAGTAAAGCATACATGCGGGGACGGATTTTTTTATTTTCGTCCGAAATAACCACTTTTGGGGACGGATTTTTATTGCGTACGTTTCAACAAGTTGGCATGTATGATTTGAAAACATTAGTTTAGGGAAATCTCGGTACATGGAAACCGACTTGGTCACGGAGTGTTAGACCCTAACTAGAATTGTGTGGTTTGTGCTCGGCTAAAGAGAGGCTTAAAGGTGTTGGGTTTCGTAGTCACATGCGCAGCGGAATATAAGCATTTAAAATTTAATAGAAACCCAAAGCCCATAGATCCATTCATATGATTAAGTCAAATACAACAATATGAATAGTAGAATACTAACCCTTGATGCCTTTGATTTTGCAACCTTGAATTCGATAGAGACTTGAAAACTTTATCACGATCATAGCAATAATCACGAACTTTGAAGATGATAAGTTTCACCCTCTAGCGGTATCCACACCACGAACGAATATCAAGAACACTTGATCTTGGTTGCTAGACCAAATTATGAAACACGTTTTCACAATTAATATGAACTATATGGAATTTTCTTTGTGTATAATTTTGTTCTTCAATCTAGGATTTCTTAGAACAAAATAAAACCCTCTCAAACTCTTTTGAGGCTTGCACAAAACATTAGGTCTGAGTTATGGCCGAATTCTGATGTTTATACACAAGTAAGACCTATTCCAAATAGGAAACTTGTGTTAAAACCCGTCCAAAATTCGATTCCGAGTCAAATTAGGAATCTGCCCCGACAGCACTGTGCGGCTGCCCAAACTGAGGTGTGCGGCCGCCCAGCCCATTTGGGCGGTCGCCCAAAGGCCCAGAAAAATCCAATTTTTCCAAATTTCCAATATAGTCCTTATTTAGGATTCGTTCTATTGTGTGTGACCCTCTAGGATTATACTAAGTTGGCAATGGTTTCAAACATGAAACCATAAGATATGATTAGGTTCTAGCAAACCGTCATACCTACCCAAATAGTATAACTAGATACAAGTTCGCATTCCTTTTTAGAACATGTCATAATCCCTTTGTCCACGATGTCATTGAACACAAGTCATGGTCAACAAGTCAACTTGTATTGTTCAATACTTTCTCGATTCCGAATATGTTGATAATCCAAATGACATTGATCCAATCAATCCATTTGAGTTTGGCCAAACATTTCATCAACATCATTCCTTCGAGGGGCCCAAGCTTGACATCTCTCCGAAGAGGGACAAATCCATTTGGCTTATTATTCTTCCCTACGTGAATCCGATTATGCCAATCATACCCTTTATAACTACCGTGTTAAGGTAGCGTTTGAATATGTCAAACATAATGTTCATCAAGTGGAAGACTATAATAACTTCATGTCTAAGGATTCAAATGACATAACTAATATGAGATTTATATATGACATCGACCATGACATAAATCTCATACCGCGGGTCATGTCCAGTACCTTGTTCCAAACAAGTACCTATAAATCTAACATGATCATCCCATGATCATTTATCCTTTATACTAGTGCTTAACAAGTTCTAGGGATGGAGATTATTATAAGCAAACACGAGCCATAATAATAATCTTATTATCTCTTTATTATTATGAATAAAATGATAGCTTATACAACGTTTAACAAACGTGCCTAGGGCACCAACACCAACAATCTCCCACTTGCCCTAGGCCCAATTTCCTAGGTATCCAATACCCATGGACCTAACATGACCATCATGTTTAGCTTTATGGAAGTGTCATTGTTTAGCGTGTTCGTAACGTTATCATTAGTAGGTACTTTGCATATATGTACGTCTCTCTTATCAACGATTTCTCGAATGATAAGTAAACGCCTAAGTATATGTTTGGATTTAGGATGTGCCCTTGGTTCCTTTGCTTGATCAATAGCACCACTATTATTACTAATATGGTCTATTGGATTAGCAATACTAGGAACCATCTTAAATTCACAAATGAACTTCTTAATCCAAACAACTTCCTTTGCAGCATCCAATGCAGCAATATACTTAGATTTTAGTATGTAGAGTTAGTGACTGTACTCTGCTTGGAACCATTCCAACTTACAGGTTCACCATTTGTTATAAAATTCGATTGCGATTTTTCTATTATCTTTGTCAGTTTGGAAGCATGCATCCATGTACCCATATACGACGAGATCATCTTCCATCCCTCCATAGATCAAAACAAATCTTTAGTGCTTCTAAAGTACTTTAAGAATTGTTTCACATAGCCATACAGTGAATCTCACCGGTGTCGGATTGATATCTACTCATCATGCTCCAAGCATTAGATATATCCGGCTTAGTACTTATCATGGCATCATGGATCCAATTGCCGAAGAAAATGGCATCCCATTCATTTTCTCATGCTCATCATTTGTCTTAGGACATTTGATTCTTTGCATAGAAAAACATCCATGTAACATTGGCAACTGTCCTCTCCTAGAATTTCCATGCGGAACCTTCTAATGATCTTGTCAATGTATGTACTTTGGCTTTAAACCAATTTGCTTCCTTGATCTATCTCTATAGATCTTAATGCCAAGGATATATGCAGCTTCATCCATATTCTTCATTGCGAAACACTTTCTTAACCAAATCTTTACAGATTAAAGTGTAGGAATGTCGTTTCCAATGAGTAATATGTCATCCACATATTAGATAAGGAATAGCACCATGCTCCCACTAATCTTCTTGTATATACAAAATTCTTCTTCGTTCTTGATTAAGCCAAAGTCTATGACTTATCAAAACGGAGATTCCAACTCCCAAAAGCTTGCTTCAATCCATCCAATGAATCTTCGCAACTTTCATACCTTTTTAGAATTTTCTTGACTATCAAAACCTTTAGGTTGTATCCAATACATCCTTAAGTGAGTTCCCGTTGAGGAACGCTTGTTTTGACATCATTTTTATCAAATTTCATATTCCAAATATGAACATGTGACTATGAATATTCTAATAAGTTTCTTGCTACCCATGTAAGTTTTTCTCCAAGAAAAATCATTCATCTCCTTTGGTTTTTACACCTTAGGTTAGAATGATCAAGTTTCAAACTCGATTATTATACATGAATTGCCTTTTAGATTTTATGACTCCAAGCCATTAATCTAAATGTGGAGTTGACATTGCATCTTTGATAGATGGTAAATACTTCATTCCAAATGAAATTTACCTCAACACTTTCTATTTCGAAATATCCAATATTTCTTGCAATAGATTGTGTCCTATCACATACGCAAGTTCTTGTATATCTTTTGAACGGACTTTTCACGACTCCTTGTGAAAACTTGTTCAACTTCCATCTTAGGTTAAAATATATATTTTCTAGGTCTCGAACCATTCGAGATACATTTTACTCCCACTGATTCTTTTAGAGATAAACCATTTATTTAGAAAAGTATCATCATAATCAACAAACCATTTGTTTCTTATGAGTAAAATTATATCCTCAAGTTTCCTTAGGATATCCCATGAAATATATTTATTAGATTTAAATGTGAGTGTGTCCCAGACAACTCTTTTCCAAAAGGTCTCACCATCTTAAATCTTTGCGAAAGGCAAACCGAGTTTTCTTTCATCTTTTAACCTCTCTTGATGGAATTTAGATTAGTATAATCATAGCGGTTTCAAATACATAACCCCAAAACAAATAACGGAAGATCTATTTGACTTAGTCATCCAATTAACCATATCCAATAAGGTTCTTATACTTCCATGCAGACACATCATTTAAAATGATGTTCTTAGTGAAGTTAATTTGTGAAACCATTTCACAACGTTAATGATGACTGTCAAATTCTTGGTTCAATTATTCGTCATCATGATCCAATCAGAATCTTTGAATAGTTTTACCAAGTATAATAAAAAAAAAAATCTTTTATCATTGCTTCTTAATGCACCATACACATCAAAATGTATTAGGTCAATTAAGATATCAGCCTTTTACCAATCATAGTAAAAGATGTCTTGGTCCAAGTAAATAAGATTTGCATAAATCATGTGATTCCAAATCATATGACTTAAAACTCCGTCCCATGGAATTTTAGATATGCATCTTTTATTTATTTGATCAAAACAATAATGCATAAAGAATTTTAATTATTTATGTTATAGCCTTTATTACTTTGTTCTTCAAGATTTAGGATATAAGATTTATTTATATGATAACACAATGAAGTAAATCATAATAAATAAAGCACTTTTCTTATTCCAAACAAGAAATTAATATCCTTCATTATCTTTTAACAAAATAATGTTTTCTACTTCATCAGTAAAGTCACTTTACAAGTGTTCTACGAACAATGTTGCAACCATTGCATCATTACCGTTTGTAGATAAAACTTTACTATAAGTAGTCTTTCATTTTACTAATTATTCTGGTATCCAATACCCAATAATTAAATTTAGAAAGAATAATTTATAACATAAAATTCCCAAGTGGCAGTCCCACTACCATTCTTTTATTGATCATCCAGAATTTTGACTACAATTCTAAATGGTCAATCCAATTGCCATTTTACCAAATTGCATCAATTAGAGTTATATTTTAACCATAATTATTTCTTTTAGGTTTGACAACTCTTGTCTTACCTTTCTTTTGGCACTTGGCCCTTTTCCTTATGAACCATGAGCTCTAGAGAACCATTCTCCAATATCTTCATCTTCGCAGTTTTTAGCATGTTAATGCAATTCGAAGAAATTCTTATTCATTCTAAACATGTTATAGTCCATCACAAAGTGATTATAACTCTTAGTCAATGAATTAAGAATAAGATCCATGGCTAGCTCCAATCCAATTGGACTCCCAAGTTTCTCAAGATGCTCTTTGTACCCATTATCTTAAGCATGTGAGGTTCCACTTATTGCCCTTTACTCATTTTGCAATGAGTGAATGCAACAATGGTTTTGTACATCTCTTGCTTAGATTGCTCTTTGAAACATGTAACTCAACTCCACGCCTATCTTCCACAAGTTCCAACCTTTGTTGGAGTTTTGAGCACATAATCGCGAGCATAAGACAACTCACACTCCTAGAATCATACTCATGATTCTTGTGATTGTCTATTCCGGCCTTTAGGTTCTTTTAGGAATAGGCCCATCAAGAATGTACAACCCATCTTCTTGCCTTAGAACGATTCTTAGGCTCAGGATCCAATCCATGAAGTTTGTACCATTCTCTTAAGCTTATCCTTATCAAGGACTAATCGCAATGATTTTAGTTGTCATCTACAACTAAAGCAAAATTTTCAAAATTTTACAAGTACCAATCTCATTAAAGAGATAAATAATGTATTTTCCAAAAATACTCCCACTAAATTATATAACCTTCTTATACATCCAATGTATAATATAATTTAAATGGGCTAAGATCCAACTTTAATTTAATTTTGAGTCCACGGAGGCGGACCGCTCAAAACTAAATTAATTAGGTAGACAACCCTGTCAATCATATCACATATGACTCTTAGATCCTTTTCTGAGATTCTTTTAAATTGGGCTAAGATCCATCTTTAATTTAATTTTGAGTCCACTGAGGCGGACTGCTCAAAATCAAATTAATTAGGTAGACAATTTCTTGTCAATCATATCCAATATGATTCTTAGGTATCCAATTTCAAAAGCATGTTTAATCTCATCTTTGCCTAGGCCCAAAATGTTTTGACGCCTTATTAAGTCCAACCATTTTAACGTATAGGAACCATTCAATTTAATGCACCTCGCGGAGACGAACCCACATTAATTAATGAACCTCATCTTGCTCATCATGAATAAATTAATGCACCTCGCGGAGGCGAACCCACATTAAAGTCACCCATGCACTAACAAGTGTTTTAATCATGGCGTAGCAAAAAGGACTTAAAACTTTCTTGAAGGTTCATCACCATATAGCATACAACACATTTATGAGCACACAAGATAAACATGTTACGCATCAAGTTTAGCCACTAAATTAATCTCTATTAATTTAAGCACAACATTTATGTGTCATTAGTTTCTCTATAATTATGAGGATGAGACTATTTCAACTTTGGTTATTATCTCCAAATCAAGACAACAAGAAGTGCGGTCGAACTAAGCCATTAGGCAACCACAATCCCGCACTAATTCAAGAAACCAAGAAAGTAGTCCATGTGGCCGAAACTAAGCAATAGATGGTCTCGATGAACGTAGGCCAATTGCATTCACAATTCCACATGGATCTCCAATCATTGAATCAAGAACTTTGTTTCTCAATTTTAGCAATTATGAACTCTTCATAATTCTAACTTCGTTTTATCTTTGAAACTTTGATTGCGATCAAGTTTGGGAAACACAATCTCGATGAACGTAGATTAGCCATCCAAACCTTGAACCAATCTTAGAATCACAAGACTAAAACAAATAGGAAAATCAAACCCCTAGATCCACACTCAAACCAACTACCCAAAGCCCATTCCAGATCAGCAAGTCTGGTCTGGTTTTGTTACTGGTTCGGTTGGACTCTCGAAAATTCCAAATTCCAATTTTAACCAAATCAGAACAAATCAGTGAACTGTGCGGCCGCCCAAACTCTCCTGTGCGGTCGCCCAAACATGTGCGGCCGCCCAGGGAGATTTGTGCGGTCGCCCAAACGCATCAGAAGGAATTTTGAAGTTCGAAAATTTGTCTCAAAATTGTCTTCCCCGATTATTAAAACCATGATCCAATCAAATTAATAATCACACAATTCAGAATCCATCATAATATTTATTGCGATTGAATCGTGCGATTAAAATTGTAAAACATAAACCACATAAAATCACATAACACATAAACATCATATAGTCCAATATTCATATCATGCTTGGCACATAAACAATTTATATACACACAACATGATCTAGTATTGAAATAATCAACATGAACGGGGCTCTGATACCACTGTTGGGTTTCGTAGTCACATGCGCAGCGGAATATAAGCATTTAAAATTTAATAGAAACCCAAAGCCCATAGATCCATTCATATGATTAAGTCAAATACAACAATATGAATAGTTATCACGACCCGAATATAGGCTCTATTTTTTTAAGTAATAAAGATTTTATTTAATTATTTGCTTCGTTATTTATTTAAATTATTATTTATTTAATATTTTATGTGTGCATTTTATTCGAGTTATTTGGGCTAGTGTGGAAGTGTTGATCTTAATTGTTAGTCGGGAGTGTAAAGAAACTGTGTTAGTATGGGGAGGGGGTCTAGTTGTAACATTTCAAAAATAATTTCCCCCACTCCCTCTCCTCCCTCACCTTCTCCCTCATTCTTTCACTCATCTCCCAAAAATCTCTCTCTCTCCAAGCTTTTGGTAAGTTTTCTTCCTCTCACTTCTCTCTTCATTTTCTCCTTCTTCCTCTCATCTTCTCTCATTTCTTAAAACTTGAACATTGTTTAGATCGTCGATAGGATCGCGTAGAATCAAAAATATTCAAATTCCGTCATCTTTGAGAAATTGCAAGTAAGTTACTTTTCCCCCATTTTGGTGCTAAATTGTTCATATCATGTCCATGTGATGTTTGATGTGTTATTTTTGAAGTTTGATTGAGTTTTGAATTTATTTTGAATTTATTTGAGTTCTTGGGAAGAAATGGTGATTTTGGAATGTTGGGTTTGATTCTTGGTTTTGGGTTGTTAGATGGTGTTGTTTAGGTTCCCTAGATGTTTAGATGTAGTTTTGGTACCTTGGAAACTAGTTTGAAAGCTTTGATTTTGAGCAATTATGGAAGGTTGTGTTTTGGCTCGAAAATGGAGAACCCAGCTGAGAATTCTTCCCAGTCCGTAGACCAGGCGCCCGCCTTACCCTTTCCAGGCGCCCGCCTACATGTCATTTTCTGATGACCAAACTTACTGGACAAACAAGCGCCCTCCTGCCCCCTTTCCAGGCGCCCGCCCGCCCCTGTTCCAGGAATTTGACCTTTTTGCTTGGTTTAAGACTTAAGGCTTAACTAGTTTAGGTTTAATCCATCTAATTAACTTAAGATAACACCGTGGGACACTTTAATGTGTGGATTTGATTCTTTTATGAATAAATATGATGTGTAATTTATTTAAGTACCGTTTTGGTAATGTTGGGCATTTTGTTGTGCGGTTTGGATTGGTTTACCTTTGTGGTAACTTAATTTGATTGGTTTCCCTACTTTGGAACCTTAAGTTGTGCATTCATGCTAAACTATTATTACTTAGCATTTATTTGAAAGTCCAGCTGGTATTTTGTGTGTGTTTGGGCGATGGGAAAGATTATAATGGCAAAGCCAAGTCCATTATAATGTTGACCATTGTTTTGCCCCCTTCTTTACCCCTTCTCCAGATTGGCCTTGGAAAGGATAAGTCAGCGTTCCTCTGTGAATGTATCTGGCTAGCGGGCATGACTTTGTGTCATGGTCCTTGTCCCTTGTGACACTTTTATGTTATTGGTTCCGGTACCGGGGTTTCTCTTCGGCTTTCATGCTATGATGAAGATGATGATTGGTTGGTTATTGAAGCTGCGCAGCAATCCTTTATTTGGATGTTCCGGTTTGGAAAACCTTGGCTATATCCTTTGTTATGTGTTTATTTCCGCTGCTATCTGTTATATGATAATTGCTATGTGCTATGTGATATTTATTATTGCTTATTGTATATTGCATCATAGCATGTCATGTAGTTGCATTAGTAACTTATTGAGATTTATCTCACCCCTTTTCTTTTATCTTTGTTTTTTCCTTAACCCCCCCCCAGGTGCTAAGGATTAGTCTCGCTGATCACGAGATAGAGGACGTCGAGTGTGGATCCGTTCTTTTGGGAAGGTTGATATAGGTTGGTTTCCATTATGTAAATGTGTAACCATTTTGGGGTAGTTGTACCAAACAATGACGTCTCTAAGGATTGTATATTTTTATTTGTTGGGCATAAACTTGTGGAAGTTTATGATCGTTGTATTTAGTCTTTTTCAAACTTTGATTTGTAAAACTTTGGATTACCCTTTTGGTATCAAATGAAATTTTTAACTTCGGTATTTGGAGTTATTGTTAGAGTCGACGTCCAGATCGCGGTCCCGGGGCCCGCGGGGTCCGGGGTCGCGACATTGAGCTTGTCGAGGTTGACCTCCTTTGGAAGCTGGTCACCATCCAAATCCACGAGCCGGACTGCACCGCCGCTTAGTATCTTCTTGACCACGTACGGACCGATCCATCGGGGTCCCCATTTCCCCAGGGATTCATGGCATTAGGAGGATGTTGTCTTAAGACCAAATCTCCCACATTGATGTTTCAAGGCTTCACCTTTTGTTGAAAGCTCTTGCCATCCTTTGCTGATATGCCCTCGTGCGTTCGAGTGCTCTTAACCTTTTCTCGTCGAGTAAGGCTAGCTGTTCGTATCGACTTTGCATCCAGTTGACCTCGTTGACTTGATTCTCGAGGAGGACCCGTAGAGATGGGACTTCAAGTTCGATAGGGAGTACGGCTTCAGAACCATAGACTAATGCATAAGGAGTTTCTCCTGTTGCAGACCGTATTGATGTGCGGTAGCCCCACAATGCTAATGGTAGCTTCTCGGGCCAATCCCTTCCTGTTGAGGCCATTTTCTTGACGATGGTCTCGATAATTTTATTTGCTGCTTCAACCGCGCCATTTGCTTGGGGACGGTAAGCAGATGACTTGTGCTTGGTGATCTTGTATTCTACCAAAAGTGCATCCATTTCCTTCTCAAAGTGAGAGCCGTTGTTGGAAATGATTTCATGAGGCACGCCGTATCGGCACATTATATTAATCTTTACAAATTCGGCCACTTTCTTTGCGTTGAGGGTCTGATAGGCTTGTGCTTCGACCCACTTCGTAAAGTAGTCGACTGCCACTAGGACGAATGACTGCCCATTGCTCCCGGCAGGATGAACTTTACCGATGATATCTATCCCCCAACAAGAGAAAGGCCAAGGTGTGACCATGTTGTAAAGTTGCGATGGTGGAGCATATTGCAGATTAGCGTGGAATTGGCACTTGGCACACCTTTTGACTTTCTCGATACAGTCTCGTTCCATAGTGCTCCAATAGTAACCAATGCAAAGTATCTTCTTGACTAGCATAAACCCATTCATGTGGGGTCCACACTCTCCTTCGTGCACTTCACACATTATCTTTTGAGCTTCGGCCTCATTGGCGCATAAGAGATTGATCCCGTCATGGTGCCTTTTATAGACTCGGTCCCCAATTAGTACGTACCGAGAGGCTAGCCTTTGCAGAGCTGCTTGAGACTTCTTATTGTTATTCTCGGGATAAGTGCCATCTTTGAGGAAATTCATGATATCCGAATACCACGGAGAGTTTGTTTGAACCTCGTTGATCTCGATACTCATGCAATATGCCGGACTGTTCCTTCGAGCAATTTTGAAGGGCTTCACCATTTTCCCTTTGGGCATTTCGACTAATGAAGCTATAGTGGCCAGTGCATCGGCGAAGCGATTTTTATCCCTTGGCATGTAGTTGAAAGTGATCGCTTGGAATTGTTCAACCAATTCTTCAAGATGTTGACCATACTGTTGGAGAGTTGGGTCTTGGGTTCGCCATTTACCCGATTGCTGATTGATAAGGAGCAAAGAGTCGCCGAATACTTCTAGTTCTATGATGTTTCTGTCGAGAGCTTCTTCGAGCCCCGCTATACATGCTTCGTACTCAGCAATGTTGTTGCCACTTAATTTCCTCGATTGCAGTACAAATTAAATGCTCGTCGGGGAACTGTACGTCTTCCCCCTTCACTTCGTCACATGGGAATTCGGCAAGCTGGTCACTGAACACATTCCCCTGACGGATTTTAGTGTGACGTAAGTGATATCATAGCCGGCGAGCATGAAGTACCATTTGGCTATTCTTGTTGACATGAAAGGCTTCTCGAAGATGTAGCGGAGCGGGTCCACCTTTGCTAGTAGCTTGATCGGAAAAGCTTCCGTATAGTGTTTGAGCTTTTGAGTGACCCAAACCAATGCTGCACATGACTTCTCTAAGACAGAGTAGTTCTTTTTGCCTCCTTAGAATCGGCGACTGACAAAATAAATGGCATTCTCCTTTGTGGACTCCCGTTGCTCTTGTGCTAACATAGCCCCTAGGGCTTCATCATTGACAGTGAGATAGAGCAAAAGAGGTTTCTCCTTGTGCGGCGGAACTAGAACAGGAGGGCACGTCAAGTAATGCTTCACTTGGTCGAAGGCTTCTTGGCACGCGTCGGTCCATTCTAGAGCCACATCTTCTTGAGTAGCTTGAAGATTGGCTCGCACATGGAAGTGAGTTGGTACACAAACCGACTGATGTACTGCAGTCTGCCCATGAAACCTTTGATCTCTTTCTGCGTCTTTGGAGGAGGCATGTCAATGATTGCCTTGATTTTGGAGGGGTCTACTTCAATTCCCCTTTCAGTGACCATATAACCAAGGACTTTGCCTCGGATAACCCCGAACGTGCACTTTGTAGGGTTGAGCCTCATCTTGTGTTGACGAAGCCTTTCGAAGAACTTGCGGAGATCGATTAAATGTTGACCATCGGTCCCTTTGGAGTGAATGATCATGTCGTCCACATAGACCTCGATTTCTTTGTGAATCATATCGTGGAACAAGTCTGTCACGGCTCTTTGGTAGGAAGCCCCAGCATTTCTTAACCCAAATGGCATGACTGTGTAGCAAAAGGTACCCCACGGTGTTGTGAAGGCTGTCTTATATTGATCTTCTTCGGCCATGAGAATCTGATTGTATCCGGCGAACCCATCCACGAAGTAGCGAACCTCATAGGCAGCAGTGGAGTCGACCAGCATGTCGATGTTAGGGAGTGGAAAATCATCCTTTGGGGAAGCTCTGTTCAAATCCCGGAAGTCCACACAAACTCGAACCTTGCCGTTTGCCTTTCTGACTGTCACGATGTTAGCTAACCATGTCGGATACTCAATAACCTTGATGAAACCCACACCGAGGAGCTTCTCAATCTCTTCTTTGACTTGCAGAGACCATTTTGGCTTGATCTTTCTGAGCTTCTGCTTTACTGGCTTGGCATCTTCTCTGATCGGAATTTTGTGCTCCGCTACCTTTCTGTCCAAACCCGGCATGTCTTTGTATGACCATGCGAACACATCCACGAACTCCCGTAGTGGTGCAGTCAATCTGTCTCTGTCGTCCCCCTTGAAGAAGCTTCCAATCTTAGTCTCTCTTGGTTCTTCTTCGGTACCCAGATTAACAACATGCAATTCTTCGACAGCCTTTGGACCATTTTCACCACGACTACGGACTTGTTGAGCAAGTTCATTTAAGTATGTTGTGTTTTCGTGGTCTATTTCATCATAATTTGAATCGTTATAAACTTGTTTGTTAAGTTCATTATTAGTTAATTCATCATTTATGATGTTTGCAATCTCAGGGTACTCAGAAATATCAAATTTTTCATTAGCAAAGAAAGGAAACACACGCCCGGCTATGGCCTCCAAATCCTCTTGGGTGAGGGTATTAGAGACACTCTCGGACTCGAAAGTAAGTGTGAGCCGCTCTTCCTTTGTTGCTGTGCGGGGTATGCAACCCATTTCTTGGACTAAGAATTCTTCAGATACCACGGGCCCTTTTGTTGAATACCAATTGTTGATCGGCTCGGAGCTTGGCGGGATCTCACTGATAGTCTCGTTCATGATAACGGTGTCATGGATGGCGTTGACTTGGCATTCATTCATTATGGCAAACTCTTCGAACATGGAGGCTAAATCTGTTAGTTCTTCCCCCACGGTGATTTCTGTCTCGGATTCTATAGTCACCTTCCTTCCCCACCATTCACGGGGCGATATGGGAGTTTGTTCCCTTTCGGATTTCTGGATCTCACAATCAGAGAAAATTTCGAGACGGGCTTTTTGACACCCTTATTGTTAACCCATGGCTCGGGAAAGATCATGTATGGAACGTCTTCCCCTTGGCAGACAAAATAGCCATTCAACGTCTTGCGGTAAGGCCTTAGATTAGGGACCTCATAACGACGGCCTTCTTTACGAGCTCGGGCTTTTCGTTCTTGATTGCTTGCTCTTGTTTCAAGTCTTCTTTGGAAGGCTCGTACCCCACACCGAAGGTGTCTTTGACGAATGGGACTTGCACAGGATGTAGGATTCCTTGTTGATATTTCCCTAGGCCTAAACCAGGGAAGTAGTCCATATTCCTCATCATGCTGAGGACTTTGTGGTTGCTGGGGGTCCATGATCCGTTTCCCCCTTCTTTGTCAATGGCGTTGATTGAGACGTCGGAGAGAGTGGAGTCTGGTAAACCATGCTGAACTTGGTGGACGGGCTCACCTTTTCTGTGGATAGTGACGTTTTCGGCCATGACGGTCACTATTTCATCACCATTTCAGATCTTGACACATTGGTGGAGAGTTGACGGTACGGAATTAGCACTGTGAATCCATGGTCGACCCAAAAGTAAGTTGAACGAGGCCAGGATATCAAGCACTTGGAATGGAACGGACATGACCATGCTCCCAAACTCAATGTCTATTTCGATCATACCCATGACTGTACGGGCGGTGCTGTCATAACCTCGGATTACTTGAGTAGAAGGCTTCAAATCGGAATCCTTAAGCCCCAGTATGCCCATGATTCTGCCAGGCATGAGATTGAGTGCGGAACCACCGTCCACTAAGACTCTTGAGACTGGCCTCCCCCTTGCTCGTACCTTGAGGTAAATAGCTTCGTTGTGGTCGAAACCAAATGGTGGAAGGTCCATATCGGCAAAGGTGATGACGTTGCCAAAATGAATGTGACCGATCATTGCCGTGAGGTCCTCGGGAGTAGTATCGGGAAAAACTGACGTATCATCAAGATTGCGGATGACAAGATCTCAGTGTTTCTTTGAGGATGCAATGAGCTCCCAAATAGAGATGTTGGCTTGAGTTTTCTTGAGTTGGACAAGTAGAGGATCTTCGGGAGTGTCGCGAGCTTGCGACCTTTGAGAAGAGGAGCTCGGTGTGGAAGTGGAAGGGTTGCTTGCTATGACTCGACCGGATTGAGTTAGCATGTTGACGTTCCCATCTTGCTTCTTTTTCCTATTCTCTAGTACTTCCCTCATTACCTCATCGTAAGTTACAACATAGCAAGAATTGTCAAGTTTATTCATAACATTGGGGCCCCCATTCACAATTGGGATTGAATGGGTGGTCCCCTCGAGTTCTCCTATCTCTATTACATTGACATGTTCGTCATTAGTCACTACAAATTCTTTCTTATCTATGAGATCTTGAATGACATTACGGAGAACGAAGCAATCCTCGGTGGTGTGGCCACTATATTGGTGGTAGCCACAATATTTTTGGTGAGCATGATTGGGGTGGACCGTCTTGGGTTGGAATCCTTGCACGGGTGTGACTTGACCCTTTGCTTTGAGGACCTCGTACACTTCGGTTTGAGTCATGCCTTGGATAGGCGTGTAGACACGGTCATTTCGAGACTTCTTCCCTTGGGGTGGAGGAACCTTTTTGTAATTCCCCTTATCGATAGTGACGGCGTTGACCGAGGCCTCTTTTGTGGAGTTGGAAGCGGCCTTGTATCGGTAAGTAGGAGTGGTCTTCTTAATCTCCTTGAGCAAGTCATCCATGCGTACCCCCGCCTCATACATTTGGGAGAAGTCGGAGTAGCAAGCCCCACTTAGGTGGGTGCGGAGATCAATCTTGAGACACTTGAGAAAGGTGTCCATTTGCTCTTTCGTGTTCGGCCTCTCAACAATTTCAGAGAGTTTGTCATTCCATCTTCTTGTGAAGTCAATGAAGGACTCGTTGTCTCTTTGAGTGGTATTCTCGAGCTCTTTCCTTGTGCGCCGGTGAGTGGTGTTGCCTTGGTATTGGTTATTGAAGGCAAGCATGGCAGAGTCCCAATCAAGACGGACAGTGAGCGGGAGAGTAGCATACCAATCTTTTGCCGCCCCCTCGAGAGTGAGAGGAAAGCATTGAGCCATCACCTTGGGGGAGACCTTCTTCGGAACCATTGCCCAAATATAAGTCTCAATGTGAGCCATAGGACAAGAGTTGCCCTTGAATTTTCTTATGTCGGGCATCTTGAACTTATCGGGAAGAGCGGCCATAGTACTCATGAGGATGGATGATTGATAAAGGCTTGTGTCGGAGCCTTTCCCCATGTTGAGCCCATTGAATTTTTGGTCGATGTAGGCCATGATAGAATCCACCATTTTGGGCTCATTGTTCTCGGAACTTGGCTCTCCCATTTTCTTGGTGCGGGTGTTGACATAAGGACTTTTGAACAAACCCTCGGTCCATTCGGATTCATCATCATTATTCTTGTTCTTCCCCTTGGCAAGGTTAGTGAGCTTTTCTTTCATTAGCTCCATCTTGGCCTCGTGGGCCTCCCTTTGGCTGTCAAGGTGGGATTGCCAAATGTCGTATTTGTTTTGTACCTCCTTATTAAGGGTGGAGATTTGCTCTTGGAGGAGTTGGACCATGGTGGAGAGCTGTTCGAGGGACATGGTGTTGCTGCTGCCGGTCATGATTGATGTTGGAGCTATTGGAGTAATCTCTTCACGGACTAACCGATTTGCCGAATCCCGGTAGACTCTGTAAGTACCAATTGAACCTATATTGTAGAAGAGGCCCTTGTCAGTCTTGAGTAACACTTGCGGTCCATGAAGAGGCTTAGAACACATAGTTGGGCTCACGACTCGAACCACATAAGAAAAGACTCTTTTTTTTTTTTTTTTTATAAGTCGGAGGGAATGGATCCCTTTTGGGGTTTCTAAGAAAATAATGGAATCGTCAAACTAGTATATAGACCATCTCGCGGTCCCATATACTCATCGGATTCTATCGCGCTTGTGAATCCTACATGTATCGGGATTAAACTAAATTAATGTAGTAAAGCATACATGCGGGGACGGATTTTTATTTTTGTCCAAAATAACCACTTTTGGGGACGGATTTTTATTGCGTCCGTTTCAACAAGTTGGCATGTATGATTTGAAGACATTAGTTTAGGGAAATCTCGGTACATGGAAACCGACTTGAGTCACGGAGTGTAAGACCCTAACTAGAATTGTGTGGTTTGTGCTCGGCTTGAATATGAGGCTCAAAGGTCACCCCCGACATGTAGTCTTGAACTACGCCACGGGCTGAGGTTTACCGCTTCGAAAGAGCCAAGGTCTGGTGGAGCTTGAAACTTTCTAGGACGGGCCTCGACGGGTTTGGGGTTGGACTTGTGCGACTCGATAGTGAGCAGTTCATAGGAATATGTGCATGTAGTGTGAGGTCTAACAAGTGACAAATTTTTTTTATTTTTTTTTTGAAAAGAAAGGAAAACAAACAAAACACATAAGCACATAAATTACAACTCCCGAATCACCCGTGTCACCGGTAAAATGAACACAAAATTAAAACAGTCCGAGGGTTCAATTCTGTTCTGATGCAGGCAACTGTGCCCACACCCCACTATTCTGCTCAGTCACTGAAACCTGTTTCTGTTCTGGGAACCAACCCAGAAGCGTGTGCCTCTGAGTGTTGATGTGAGACGCGCGCGTATGGCGCAATGCTATTAGGAGGCACGCGCTTCTGGGCACACCTGTCAGAATGTCAGATTTTGGACTCAGGGGATTGCCCTGGTCCTATGTGCATATTGTAACCCCTGCAGAAATGATTAGTGCAGAATAGCAGAAGAAGAAGATGAAGAACATGAAGAAGTGGGTGATTCTGGTCTTTGATGCGGGATGCGCGCGCCTTAGGCTGAAGAGGCCAGAAGCGCGCGCCTCCCCCATCAGGAATCAGAAAGCCCAGAAAAGATATAGATTTCGATCAGAATTCAAGTTTAACCCTCAAATCTCCCCAACAGAGTCGCCACTGTAGATACCCCGGGGAGCCACAGCTTGGCTAGGGCGCATGAATTATCCTAGGATGTCTAACTTGTTTTAGATTGTTTAGAGTCACCACCTATGTTTTGAGGAACATAAGAAAAACCTATTGATTATAGCCTAAGTTTGATTACGAAAACAGAGATTCTTTGTTTTGAGGTTCGGGGGTTAGATTACGAGATGGGAAGTACCGAAACACCCATCTCGCCCAACTAAAGTTGGTCTTGCTTGATCAAAATCTACATGAATGATAACGTTCTTCTTCTTCTTCTTTAAGTCATAAAAAGGGGGGTTTTAAAATAGAGTTTGGAATGTAGGAGATAACTCCTCAACCAACCTCAATGAGATGAGGTGATCATTAGAGTCATGTCCCAAAATGATTTGGGTGATTGAACATTTGATTAGAGTAAAAGAGAGAGAGAGGAGATGAAGTAGAAAAGAAAGGAAAAGATGGACTTTTACCTACAATTTGAAGACCTTCAAATATTGCTTGATGAGATCCTTGGAGAACCTTTAGAAAGTGATTTTGGTATAGTTTTTGTAAGTTCAATTTCCGGTCCTTGAAAATGGAGGTAAAGGGAGCTTTTTATAGGTGAAAGAGGGGTGTTTTTGGTGCCAAAACTCAGTCACCAAGAAATCCTTCCCGGGCAAAATCCTGTAAATTGAGCAAGGGAGAGAATCCTGGCCAGAAATCTGTAACTGACGCCCAGAGGCGCGCGCTTCCTGCTTTGGGGGCGGGAGGCGCGCGCGCCTGGCTTCTCCTGTCGGAGGCGCGCGACTCAGAGAAGGCAATTTTGATAGAATGGACTAGAAAGTCATCCCTGTTATTCTGTTTAGTCCCTGGACTTAACGAAGTCAGTCAGGAACTTAATGGAAGTGACAGAAACTAACGAGAAACACTTAAAATGGGGAGAAACACAAAATCAAATATGCAATCGGGGTGAGCCGTCCAAGGCGGGGTGTCTACAGTATTAGAGAGGGGCTGATTATGAGAGCTTCTTTGATCATATTTGGAGTCTAGAGTTGACCGTTAATTCACCATTAGTTATTCTAGCCAAGAACAAGTATATTTATAGGGGTTTTGGACCTAGGGTTTTGGCCAAGAAGGTAAGTTGAGGTGGGAATCCAAGACTTGATTCCCACAGAGGTATATTTGGACTCTAGAATCGGCCATGGGATTTTCCCCGGATTGCATGAGTGTTTGCCAAGAAAAGGGGTTAAGATCAACAAGGAAACTGACCAAAACCCGACTGTCAAGGGGGGATACCTCGTACGAGACATCAATATCCCGTACGAGACACATGTCCAACTTAACGAGTTTTGACCCAAATAAAAGGCGAGACACAGAAGTAGTGTGATTATAAATGAACTTCCAAAATGGGGTGTCTACACACGCGATATCATATTGGACATAAGTCATGGTCCACGTCAACTTATCTTATCCAATGCTTTCTCAATTCCGAGTAGATTGAAATGAGAAAATGATATTGATCACATCAATTCATTTGGGTATGGCCATACACTATCATCAATCTCACTCATCGAGTGACCAAGCAGATATCTCTCTTGAGAGAGGGACAAATCCCATTTTGACTTATAATTCTTCCCTACAAGAATCTGATTATGCCAATCGTAGCCTTTATAACCACCCAGTTAGGGGTAGCGTTTGAGTACGTCAAACATAATGTTCATCATGTGGAAGACCATGATAATCTCAGGTCTAAGGATTCAAATGATATAACTATTATGAGATTTAATTATGACATTCAACCATGACATACATATCATAACGGGTCTATCCAGTATTTTGTTCTCCAACAAGTACCCACAAGTTTAGTCCGCATCCTATGTACTATAATCATCATATGATTATCCATTAAACTCATTCTAGATCTTCATAAGTGCTAGGGACAATTATTATTATAATAAACATGCAAAAGATATAATAATCGGGTTTGTTATCTCTATAACAATGAAGCTATGATATACCGCATAGGCCTTTCTCAAGGGCCTAGGGCAAAATATCCAACAATCTCCCACTTGCACTAGGGACAATTATGTATGATGATTATTCTTGTCATCATCATATGTTATTTTTCATATTTTGACATCTCCCATCTTTAACGATTTCTTGAATAAGAAAGAAACCTCCGAGCATATGTTTAGATAAGACATTGGCCCCTTGTATTGTGTAATAACAATTATTGACACAATGAAGGTCCATAAAATTAGTGACACTAGAAACGATTTCTAGTTTACTAATTAGTATCTTTAATCCAAACAATTTTCTAGTTGCATCCCATGCCATTAGATACTCAACCTTTTGTAGAATAGTAATGGTTTATTTAGAACTCTTCTAACACCATCATTAAACATAAACATGTAGTTATACTGCAATATTTATCTTTGTTGGTTTGTAAGAATGCATCTATGTGTGAATACGCGTGATTAAAAATTGAGAGTCGCCACATTGTTGTTTTTATAGTTAAAACATTGAGAAAACCATCTATGAGAATAATAGGGTTCGGGGTTCAAATTACAATTGAAGAAGAATATTATGGTGATCACTCCTATTGCCCGATGAATCGGTCTTTATATCATGATCAATGTGCGTGTGTGTGTTAGTGTTTGAGACCGGATCCATAGATTGCCTACATTCTTCTCATCATGAGAAGCTCAGGTCAGTGTAGTTCATTGATGAATTTAGAATAGAGAGATGAAGCGGGATCATGCATAAAGAGGGGGAAGATTAGTGTTAGAAGTAGTTCCTAGATCATATTAGTGTTTGATAAAACCCTAAGATCATCATCGGCTATGCATATAAATAGGGATTTAAACATTAGATCTAGTATTTTAAGTATGATAAGTCGTAGATCTAGCATTAATAATAATAACATCATGAAACAATAAGAATGATCATGTAAACGTGAAGATCGCTACCCTAAATATAGCATTATGTAAGTAATATGTGACCTAGATCTAGTACGGGTTTCGTGGAAACCCTAGATCATCATCGGTCAAAAATATGAACGATTAACAAAACCCTAGATCTAACAATGAAAATAATTGATCTAAGTAATTAAAGTAGTAAGAACACGTTACCAAACTGATTAAAGAGGCTTCGAAGGTTGAAACTTTACTCCTTGGATTGAGGGCGGTATTGGATATCTTTGATGATCAAAGAGGTATCAAAGAGAGGGTTTGAGAGGGTTTTGAGAGGGAGAGAGAGAGGCTGGGAATAGCTTCTGTGAGGGTTTTCCCATAGGTTAATTATTTGTTCAAATGGCTGAGAGGAGGGGCCTATTTATAGGGGATTTGGGCCGGCAAAAGTGGCCACCCGGCAATGCCCAAACTGGCCGCGTGGCCAGTTTCCGGATCGCATGGTTATCAAGTTCTCATTGAATCCTTATCAGTTTGTTCACGGGATTTGATCACTATCCTGATGGAATTCGATCTATAACTGATTTCATCTATCAGGAAGTTTGGGAATCTGTCGGATAAGTCCCTGTAAGGTTTTTATTGCCTAAAAGGTCCTTAGAGATATCTAAAGGTCTAGGAAGTCCTAAATCTTCAGATCGAGTACTAACAGTAGCCCCTCGGTAACGCTTCTGGCAAGGCATGGCGGGTCGTCGATTAAGAAAATGAACCAATCTGAATCATGAGTTCCAAATTAAGGGAGAGAAAGGTAAGAAGGTGACCCAGTTGGTCAAGCGGCTGAACCTATGTCAGGCTACCTACGTATCTAAAGGGAATCAAGCCGGTCATAGTTCGAGCATTAGGGGAGAAAGAAACGTGACATTATCTTTTGCTAGGGATAGACAAACATTCGTAAAGCAATAGAAACAAGACATCAGCCTACTGTTGGGGATAACAATCCTATGGGCACTACCATGTATGAAGACCAAACATTCATTAGAGAAATGAGACATCAGAATTCTGCTGGGGATAACGATCCTACGGATACTAATGGGGAAAGGTAAGGCCATACGCATGGGATGATAAGAAGTTTTAAGAATCGAGACAGAATTAGGGATGGATTCAAACTTCCTATAGAGCGCGCGTAATCGCAAGATCAAAATTTGTGTCCGAAGACACCAGCAACATCAACTGACATTATGTCTGGAGATGCCAGCAATTTATGCGAAAGCATGAGACACACGGTATTGAAGAAGCCATCTTACGTCGTGTGGGAATCAAACGATTTCTCGAACACCTCAGGAACACGGGATTCGTTAAACGGTAATGTATACGGTATATCGGGACAGAGGTTTGTCTCGATCTCGTATGAGTTACGCCAAAACATGAGACACACGGTATTGAAGAAGCCATATTACATCGCTCATGAATCAAATCACTTCTCGACAAACTATGGTTCCTAGAGAGGTATAGTCCTCAGGATCGCAGGATTCGGTAAAATGGTAACGTATACGGTATATCAGGACGCAAGTGCCTCGGGATCGTATGGGTTACGCCAAAACATGAGACACACGGTAAGCCATCTTACGTCACGCGTGAATCAAATAATTTCTCGAACACCTCAGGATCATGGGATTCGGTAAATGGTAACACAAACGGTATATCGGGATGCAAGTGCCTCGGGATCGTACGAGTTACGCCAATAACTCTTTTGATTCTATCGGGATGCATGTACCTCGGGATCGATCTTGGTTATTAATTAGGATTTATAGCGGTTCCTTAACCTGCATTAGGATTTATAGCGGTTCCTTAACCTGCACTAGGATTTATAGCGGTTCCTTAACTTGCACTAATTGGCTCTCGTTGGAGAAAATCAATTGATTGGTAATTTATAGTGGTCTTCCAGACCGGCGGAATGGACTAAGGACAAGCCCTAGAGATCGCGTTGCAATATGTTTCAGTATAAGTGTATGATTGTAACACTTTTAGAGTTTTAGTATGATATGATCATTGGTTGTAACCCGGAGGAAAGCATTTGCAAGTTTTTGTGATTTGTAGATGTAAAATACCTATTGTTTAGGTTTTAAGTATTGGATGTTGTTGTTGGAGTTTGATTGTAGAATTACCTATAATATAGGGTTTTAACATTGATTGTTAGAGATGTTTTGGATGTGAATTTCCAAATGTGTGGGGTTTAATTAAATTATTGTTAATTTGATTGTAAATTTCCCAAGTTCGGGGTTTAAGTTAATTCTTGTTGATTTGTAAGAGTTGTAATTGTAAATTACCCAAGGTCGGGGGTTTAAATATGTTAACGTTAAACACGAGGGATTCGTTTGCAAATTTTTTTAAGTGAGGGATTTGACTATAATTTACCTTGAATGAAGGGTTTGATTGTTAATTACTCGAAGTTTGAGGTTCGAGTATGTTAATGTTAACCATGGAGGGTTTTGATTGTAAATCATTTTAAGTGAGGACTTAATTGTAAGTTATTTTGGATAGGGGGCTTGATCGCAATTTACCCAAAGTTTGGGTTCAGTTGAATTAAATGTTGAATACAAGGGACTTAGTTGTAAGTTGTTTTGAATGAGGGGTTTAATTGCAATTTACCCAAAGTTATGAGGTTTGGTTGTTAATTACCCAAAGTTTGGGCTTTAAGTATGTTGATGTTGAAGATGGAGGATTTATTTGTACTTTACCCAAGGTTTGGGGTTTCAATTGTAAATTACCCAAGGTATGGGGTTTTGATATGTTAAGTTGAAGTGCTTTGTTGCAAATTACCCAAGATGTAGGGGTTTAGTTGATTAATTTTGTGATTACCCGAAGTTTGGGGTTAAGTGGATTTTATGTTGACTGTAAAGATTTTGATTGTAAATAACCCAAGGTTTGGGGGTTCGATTTGAGTAATGTAGAGTAGATGTGCTTCGTTGCAAGTTACCCAAGATATGGGGTTTTGGTTGTAATTTTTAACTTAGGGTTTAATGGCCTTGAATTGGGGTTTTCATGAAACTTGTAGATTTCGACCCAAGTTGATTGAGTTATTTGTGTAATGTATTGATTTTGGTGGTTTTGTTAAAAAACACAATTTTTGTGTTAAGTAATTTTTGGTCCGAAAATGTTGTAATCTTTGACCGATCTTTGACTTAGTTGACTTTGTTAAAAGTGCTTTTTGTGTTGTTTGACTTTTGTTAGAGTATAGGGATATAATGAATGTTTTGTTGAAAAATCTTATTTTGTACGAAGTTGTATTTTGTTCGTTTTGTTATTGTAAACATGAATCTGTTTGGAGTTAAGTTGTCTTGTCCTAGGTAGACTAGGGTTTTGGGTGTGAGTTGTTTATGGTATTCGTTGGGAAATTTGGGGATTCTCCTAATGCATCAGTTTATATTTACACATGTTTATGAAATTAAACTGCTAGGTTAATCACATACCTTTGTTGTGTATACCTGTTTATGATTGCAGGTTGTTTTGCCCCCTTTAAAGTCGAGGGGCTCATGTAGCGTTGTGCATAGCTTGTGGGAGAGGAGATGTTAGAGACTATTCAGAGCAGGGTGCGGGCAACCGGCCTGGGAGCATTCTTCGAGAGCTTGGTGGAACTCGAGGGCGCAGGCGGTGATGTAGAGGTGACTGCCCCAGAATTTACTTGGTATGGGTTGTCACAGACCATTTTTACTAATGCCAGCACGACGGTGATGATTCCACTGCTTGGATGTCTGGTGGACTTGGATGCAGTGGGCCGACTTGCGTGTGGGAGCAACAGGCTTGGCAGAGTTGTACCGTTCCCTAGATCAGAGTTGTAGATCGCAGTTGTGCTTGAGGCGACGGGCCAACAGAGGTTGTTGATTGGATATGGCGGAGATGCCCTTTACTTGAGTAAGAGGGTATGCCCCTAGTATGGGGCAGGAAGTGTATTCTTAGTCTGGTGAATCCTCCGTGGTTCATGACTGATCTAGTGTCTCTGCTTGATAGGGTTAGGTTGACCAAGGGCCTTGATGCTATAATTTTTGTTGTAGAGGGAGCCTCGTATGATAACTTTGTTGGGACGTGCCTTTGGGGCTCACTCGCTGTGATAGAGGAGAAACTGCGGAGGTGGGGCAGAGGCATGTTGAGTCGGTGGCACCGGGCCCAGCAGGTCCTTCCTTTGACAGGGTTTTTGGAGTCCCTCTATATGATCATGTAGACGGTGATGATAACCCTCAGTGGGTGCAGCATGAGGAGAGTGAGATAGCTCTGGAGTTTCAGATCCCGGCGGGTCATGTCAGTGTATGTTGTTTACCCTTTCTTTTATTAATATCACTTCTGTCTTTAGTCATCCTCTCGATTGGACTTGTTTTGACATTCTTATGCTGCCTTTTGTTTAGGTGACCCTTTGGACTTATGAGATTATGATATGCCGTGAGGCTGGACTACGTGAGGTGATTCGGAGGCTGCACCGAAGATTGGCGAAGAGTCATCATAAGGTGGCAGAATGCGGTGGTTGTCCTTCTTCCAGTGATGATGATGGTGCTCCGGACGGACATCCTCGAAATAGGACTCGAGGTGATGCTAGTGGATCGGCTTCTTAGTTTCTGCATTTTGTTAGCCTAGAGCACAGATAGTAGCATAGCCTATATTTATGGATGACTGTATAAACATTTGACTTCTATTGGTACGAGTTGCCTAAAGGAGATTTAGGGCCTTTGACCTATGGGAGACGGGATGCAGGACTCAAGGGTAGCTTAAGGTGTAGGACCGAGTTAGTTAGGACATTACGGGGATGAGACGAAAGACATTTTATAAATCAGTGGAGACCGAGTGTGTGGGTTTATAAACAACGTGTCGTGATAGAAAACACTTTCGAAAATGTAATGATCTTATAAAGATGCCTTATAATTAATTATAGCCTAATTAACTCAAGTACTTGTCCTTCGTTAGGTTTGTTGATCAGGGTAGTACTTCAGGTGAGCCTGATTTCGTCGGGTGGTTGGTAATTTCTGAGTAGCCAAGCAGTTGATATAAATCCTTTTGGGGAAGCCCAGTTAGATGGGAGTTCTTGAAAGAGTTCAACGATGTTGAATTTTGATGAGGGGATGACCTTATGTGGAGAGTGATCTTTGTTGGAGCATCGGTAGTTGGTCCAATTCCGTTGGGACAGCCCCAGTTTGGTGAGGGCATTTGAGAGAGGTCATCCATGTTAAACTTTGATGGAGAGAGATGACTTTCTGCGGGGAATGATCTCGTCGAAGTATCAGTGGTCGGCCCAATTCCGTTAGGGTAGCCCTAGTTTGGTGAGGGCATAAGGTGGGGGATCCTACCTCCTTTTAGACGCACCCTGTTTTTTCTCTAGACTGCCCTTGCGGGTTTTCAATCTAGGTGGGTATATTTTTTTAGCGTCGTTTTTTCCTCTTTTTTTAAATTTATTTTTAGTCGACTCGAAATAAAGTAAAAAGACAGAAATGTATGGACGACTTGCAAGAGCCTTTTGTTATGGTTAGAGAAGAGAGAGAGAGAGAAAAAAAGAGGGAGTTCACACATTTTGACTCTTTAGACAGTGTGAGTGTCTATATGTACAAAAGGAAGGAAGCCGCTGCTTGACTGAAAGTAAGTGTTTAGCTCTTTCCTAGATTGTAGAATAGAAGACTTGTCGAGACATTTGAAAATTGTTTTATTCAGAATTATCTTTTGATTGCTCGAGAATGGACCTCGTTGATTAGTTACGTATCTTATGATAATGTTTTAGACAAGTAGTCTCGAAATAATAAACGCCTTGATTAATCGAGAAAGAGAATAGAAATTATGGTGTATGGGGAAGAGAGAAAAGAATGAAAGTTGGCTCGAAGTGGGTTGTATATATTTTGTGGACCGGACCAGGAGGTTGCCTACGTTCCTCTTGGTGTGAGAGGCTCAGGTCTGTGTAATTCGAGGATGATCCGGTTTGATGATGATACCGGGTTTGAGTGGTGGTTGGTCCATTATTTCTTGTTGCTTTGGACCGCTGCCGTCGAGTTGAGTTGAAAGCCTTTGAAAAGAAAGAAAAATAGATAATAAGAAATGAAAAGAAAGTGGGACTTTTACTTTTCTATGATGATAGCCCCTTCTATTTTTCTTTGCTCTGATTTATTTCTTTGTGCAACCCTTATTTTTGCCTAGGCCGCCCTTGCGGGTTTTCAACCTAGCGCGCTTCTGTTTTTTTTTTTTTTTTTTTGTGCAATTGCTCTAACTTTTGCCTAAGTCGCCCGTTGTGGGTTTCGACCTAGCGAGCCTCTTTTTTCTTTTTCTTTTTTTTTTGTTATAAATTTACATATGAAACGTTGGGAAAGATGAGCCCCTAGTTCGCTTTCGTAGAGGGGGTTTGAACAGCCCCTTGCATTTCATTGACATCGTCGTGGGAAGACAGACAACCCCAGTGCACCGTCATGTTGTAGTTGTGACGGTAACGGACAGCCTTCATGATTGCGCGGACGCTTGCGGTCGTCATCTTCTTCATGGGAAGGTGGAAGTGTATATGATGGGTATTTAGTGAGTGCACACAGTGGGTGTACACGAGGAGGGTATATATGAAAATTGCACACAGTGGGTGTACACAAGGAGTATGTATGGTGGGTGCACACAGTGGGTGTACACAAGGAGTATGTATGGTGGGTGCACACAGTGGGTGTACACAAGGAGTATGTACATAGAGTGTACACAGTGGGTGTACACAAAGGGTGTATATATAGAGGGTGCACACAGTGGGTGTACACGTATAAGGGTAGGTATAGAGAGGACATATAGAAAAGAGAAAACAATTCGATTGATCAAAGAATTTGTTATTTTGATATTAATTGTTTATTTAATTATGTATAAGGATTTTTTGGTCCATTTACCTTCTAATGAGTCTTCATTAACGAATATATTTGCGATTAATACATCACAACAAGATATAGCAATCAATTGTCAATTAAGATTAATACAATTTTCATGGAATTGATGTATATGTGCAAGATTATGTGTAGACACCCCATTTTGAACGTTCATTCATAATCACACTACTTCTGTGTCTCGCCTTTGATTTGGGTCGAAACTCGTTAAGTTGGACATGTTTCGTTAAGTTTCTAACTGACTCCGTTAGTCAGGGACCAAAACGAACATCAAAACTACTGCAGGAGGGCAAATCTGTTGGGTTTCGATCAAACATGAGGAGCGGAATTGAGCATTTAAAATTTTTGAAACCCAAAGCCCATAGATCCATTCATATGATTAAATCAATTATCATAACATGAATATAGGATAAAACTAACCCTTGATGGCTATCAAATTTTCTCTTGGTCTTTGGTGGAGATTTGAAGACTTGATCACGATCACAAAGTTTGAACACGAACTTTGAAGATGATGATTTTCACCCTCTAGCGGTATCCACACTTCGAACGAATATCAAAGGAGCTTCTTTGATCTTGGTTGCTAGACTAAATTGTGAAACACGTTTTCACAATGAATTTGAACTATATGGAATTTTTCTTTTGTGTATTATTTTGTTCTTTGACCAAGGATGTCTTAGAACAAGGTAAAACCTCTCTCAAACTCTTTGGAGACTCACAAAAGGCTATGTATGAAGTTCTGGCCGAAATCATCCTTTTATACACAAGCAAGACCTATTCCAAATAGGAACCTTGTGTCAAAAGACATTCCAAATCGAATTAGGAAACTGCCAGCCGACAGTACTGTGCGGCCGCCCAGAATTCACTGTGCGCTCGCACATCTATCTGAAACAAAATGGTACAATTCTGAGCTAAGTGTGCGGCCGCCCAGTCCATACTGTGCGGTCGCCCACTTCCCCAGAATGTCCAGAATTTCCAAAATTCCAATATAGTCCTTTTAAAGATTCGTTCTATTGTGTGTGACCCTCTAGGATTATACTAAGTTGGCAATGGGTTCAAACATGAAACCATAAGATATGATTAGGTTCTAGCAAACCGTCATACCTACCCAAATAGTATAACTAGATACAAGTTCGCATTCCTTTTAGAATATGTCATAATCCCTTTGTCCACGATGTCATTGAACACAAGTCATGGTCAAACAGTCAACTTGTTTTGTTCAATACTTTCTCGATTCCGAATATGTTGATAATCCAAATGCCATTAATCCAATCAATTCATTTGAGTCCGGCCGAACATTTCATCAACATCATTCCTACGAGAGGCCCAAGTTTGACATCTATCCGAAGAGGGACAAATCCATTTAGCTTATTATTCTTCCCTACGTGAATCCGATTATGCCAATCATACCCTTTATAACTACCCGGTTAAAGGTAGCGTTTGAATATGTCAAACATATTGTTCATCAAGTGGAAGACTATAATAACTTCATGTCTAAGGATTCAAATGACATAACTAATATAAGATATATGTTCGACATAGACCATGACATAAATCTCATACAGCGGGTCATGTCCAGTACATTGTTCCAAACAAGTACCCATAAATCTAACATGATCATCCCATGATCATTTAGCCTTTATACTAGTGCTTAACAAGTACTGGGGATGGAGATTATTATAAGTAAACATGAACAACAATAATAATCAAAACATCTCTTTATTGATATGAAATAAATGATAACAATTACAACGTTTATTAAACGTGCCTAGGGCACCACTGCCAACAATCTCCCACTTGCCTTAGGCCCAATCTCCCATGTATCTAATACCCATGGACCTAACATGACCATCATGTTTAGCTTGTGGAAGTCCCTTTGTTAGCGGGTCCGCAACATTGTCATCAGTAGGTACTCTGCATATATTTACGTCTCCCCTATCAACGATCTCTCGAATGATATGAAAACACCTAAGTATGTGTTTGTATTTCTGATGTGCTCTTGGTTCCTTTGCTTGAGCAATAGCACCATTATTATCGCAATAAAGGTCTATTGGATTAGCAATACTAGGAACCACTTCAAGTTCAGTTATGAACTTCTTAATCCAAACAGCTTCCTTTGCAGCATCCGATGCAGCAATATACTCAGCTTCTGTTGTAGAATCAGCGGTTGTACTTTGCTTGGAACTCTTCCAGCTTACAGCTCCACCATTTAACATAAACACAAAACCCGATTGCGATCGGCTATCATCTTTGTCGGTTTGGAAGCTTGCATCCGTGTAAGCATTTACAACGAGATCATCTTCCATTCTTCCATAGACCAAAAACGAGTCTTTAGTTCTTCTCAAGTACTTAAGAATCGCTTTTACAGCTATCCAGTGATTTTCGCCAGGGTCGGATTGGTATCTACTTTTCATGCTCAAAGCATAAGATACATCTGGTCTAGTATAAATCATGGCATACATGATGGACCCAATTGCCGAAGCATATGGAACATCATTCATTTTCTCACGCTCATCGTTTGTCTTAGGACATTGAGTCTTGCTTAGAGAAACTCCATGTAACACGGGCAAGGTGCCTCTCTTAGAATTTTCCATATGAAATCTTCTAATGACCTTGTCAATGTATGTACTTTGGCTTAAACCAAGTAGCCTCCTTGATCTATCTCTATAGATCTTAATGCCAAGAATATATGCGGCTTCACCCATATCTTTCATTGCGAAGCACTTTCCTAACCAAGTCTTCACAGACTGAAGTGTAGGAATGTCGTTTCCAATGAGCAATATGTCATCCACGTATAAAACAAGGAATAGCACTATGCTCCCACTAATATTCTTGTATACACAAGGCTCATCTTCGTTCTTGATGAAACCAAACTCTTTGACCGATTCATCAAAACGGAGATTCCAACTCCTAGAAGCTTGCTTCAATCCATAGATGGATCTCTGCAACTTGCATACCTTAGAATCTTTTTCAAAACCTTCTGGTTGTGTCATATACACATCCTCTTGGAGTTTTCCATTCAGGAAAGCGGTTTTGACGTCCATCTGCCATATTTCATAGTCATGATATGCGGCAATGGCAAGCAAAATTCTTATAGACTTGATCATTGCTACGGGTGAAAAGGTCTCATCATAGTCAATACCATGAACTTGCCTATAAACCTTCGCTACAAGCCTAGCTTTGTAAGTATGCACCTTCCCATCCATGTCAGTCTTCTTCTTGAAGACCCATTTGCATCCTATGGTTTTTACACCTTCGGGCGCATCAATCAAATTCCAAACTTGATTGTCTTGCATGGATTGCAATTCGGATTCCATGGCTCCAAGCCACTTGTCCGAATCAGGAGAAGACATCACCTCTTGGTAGGTTGACGGTTCATCATTCTCAATGATTTCTACCTCATTACTATCCGTTACGAGAAATCCATATCTCTCAGGCTCGGATCGTAACCTACTAGATCTGCGAGTTGCTTGTGTATTTTGAACAGTTTCCACAACTCCTTGTGGTTCTTGTTCTTGTTCCACTATTGGTTCAATGTTATTTTTTGGGTCTCGAATTTCTTCAAGATTTATTTTACTCCCACTGATTTCTTTGGAGAGAAACTCTTTCTCAAGAAAGAAACCAGTTCGGGCTACAAGCACTTTGTTGTCCTCACGGTTGTAAAAGTAATATCCTCTAGTTTCCTTAGGATATCCCACGAAAATACACTTATCAGATTTATGTGCAAGTTTGTCTGAGACAAGTCTTTTGACAAAAGCTTCACAACCCCAAATCTTCATGAAAGATAAACAAGTTTTTTTCCACTCAACATCTCATATGGAGTCTTTTGAACCGATTTAGTTGGAACACGATTTAGTGTGAAAGCAGCGGTTTCTAGAGCGTAACCCCAAAAGGATATTGGAAGATCAACTTGACTCATCATTGATCGAACCATGTCTAACAAAGTCCGATTTCTCCTCTCGAACACACCATTCCATTGTGGCGTTCCATGTGGAGTTAATTGTGAAACTATTCCACAATTCTTTAGATGATCATCAAATTCTTGACTCAAGTATTCTCCACCACGATCTGATCGAAGTGCCTTGATACTTTTGCCAAGTTGTTTTTCTACTTCATTTTGAAATATTCTAAATATCTCAAATGCTTCACTCTTATGTTTCATTAGGTAAACATACCCAAATCTACTATAATCATCAGTAAAGGTTATGAAGTATTGAAATCCTCCCCTAGCATTACTAGTTAATGGTCCGCATACATCAGAATGTATCAACCCCAATAAGTCGCTTGCCCTTTCACCCATCTTGGTAAAAGGTGTCTTAGTCATTTTTCCAAGAAGACACGACTCACAAGTATCATATGACTCTAAGTCACATGAACCCAAAAGTCCGTCCCCATGGAGTTTTGAGATACGCTTCTCATTAATATGACCGAGACGGCAATGCCACAAATAAGTATGATTTACATCATTAGGTTTAGATTTCTTATTACCATGATAGACATTGTCATTATTTTCATTCTTGACATCCAAGATATAAAGGCCATTAAATGAATTAGCAATACCATAAATCACATCATTTAAATAAATAGAAAATTTCTTATTCTCAATAAGAAACTTAAAATCTTCATTATCCAAACAAGAAATTGAAATAATATTTCTGCTTAATCCGGAACATAATAACAATTGTTCAAAACAAGAATTAATCCGGAAGGTAAAGTGACTTCATAAGTCCCTACGGCTAATACAGCAACTCTTGCTCCATTCCCCACGCGTAGATCTACTTCATCTTCTTTAAGCAGTCTCCTATTCTTTAGTCCCTGCACATTTAGACAAATGTGAGAACCACATCCGGTATCCAATACCCAAGAATCAGTGGTAGAAAGGAGAATATCTATCATATAGATACCTGAAGTCGATGCAGCCTTGCTGCTCTTCTTCTTCTTTTGCTCTTCCAAGAAAGCCTTGCAATTACGTTTCCAATGACCAATTTCTTGACAATGGAAACAGATTGCATCCTTTTGTGAATCGGGTTTTGCCTCAAAAGCCTTGGCAACCTTTGCTTTGCTTATTTTGGGTTTGACAAATTTCTTACCCTTTCCTTTGGCACTAGCCTTCTTCCCATCATGAACCAAGAGCACGGGAGAACCTTTCTCCACAATTTTCATCTCTGCAGTTTTGAGCATCCCATGCAACTCAGAGAGATTCTTATCCATTCCATGCATGTTATAATTCATCACAAACTTATTATAACTTTTAGGCAATGAATTAAGAATGAGATCCGTGGCTAGCTCCAATGGGATTGGATAGCCAAGTTTCTCAAGGTGCTCTACATAACCTTTCATTTTAAGAAAGTGAGGACTCACTTGTTGACCTTCATTCATTTTACAAGTAGTAAATGCAACAATGGTCTTGTACCTCTCTTGCCTAGCTTGCTCTTGAAACATAGTTCTCAACTCCGCGCCTATCTCATAGGCTTCCAAATGTTCCAAACTTTGTTGGAGTTTTGAGCACATAGCAGCAAGCATGAGACAACTTACATCTCTGGAATCATTACGATGTTTCTTGTAATTGTCTCTTTCTGCCCTAGGGGCAGTAGGCGGTGGTTCAGCAGGGAGAGGCCCATCGAGAATGTACAACTTATCTTCTTGCCTAAGAACGATTCTTATGCTACGGATCCAATCCATAAAGTTAGTACCATTCTCTTCGAGCTTATCCTTCTCAAGGATCGATCGCAACGACATTGATTGAGTGTTATTAGTCATTATCTACAAATATGTAAAATTTCCAAAATTTTATAAGTACCGGTTTTCATTAAAGAGATAAATAATGTATTTTTCAAAATACTCCCACTAAATTATATAACCTTCTTATACATCCAATGTATAATATAATTTAATTGGGCCAAGATCCAACTTTAATTTAACTTTTGAGTCCACGGAGGCGGACTGCTCAAAAACTAAATTAATTAGGTAGACAATCATGTCAATCATATCCCATATGATTCTTAGATCCTTTTTATGAGATTCTTTGAGAAATCCAATTTCAAAAGGCATGTTTAATCTCATCTTTTGCCTAGGCCCAAAACTGTTTTGACGCCTAATTAAGTCCAACCATTTTAAACGCATAGGAACCATTCAATATAATGCACCTTGCGGAGGCAAGCCCACATTAAACTAATGAACCTCATCTTGGTCATACATGAATAAACTTAATGAACCTCACGGAGGCGAACCCACATCAAGATCACCCATGTATAAACAAGTGTTTTAATCATGGTATGGCAATGAAGGACTTAAAACTTTTTTTGAAGGTTCATCACATATAGCATATAACACATTTATGAGCACATAATATAAACATGTTACACATCAAGTTTAGCCACTAAATTAATCTCCATTAATTTAAGCATGATATTTATGTGTCATTAGTTTCTCTATAATTATGAGGATGAGACTATTTCAACTTCAGTTATTATATCCAAATCAAGACAACAAGAAGTGCGGTCGAACTAAGCCATTAGGCAACCACAATCCCGCACTAATTCAAGAAACGAAGAAAGTAGTCCATGTGGCCGAAACTAAACAATAGATGGTCTCGATGAACGTAGGCCAATTGCATTCACAATTCCAAATGGATCTCCAAAATTTGAATCAAGAACTTTGTTTCTCAATTTTAGCAATTATGAACTCTTCATAATTCTAACTTCGTTTTATCTTTGAAACTTTGATTGCGATCAATTTTGGGAAACACAATCTCGATGAACGCAGATTAGCCATCCAAAACTTGAACCAATATAGGAATCACAAGACTAAAACAAATAGGAAAATCAAACCCCAAAATCCACACACAAACCAACTACCCAAAACGCATTCCAGATCAGCAAGTCTGGACTGGTTCTGTTACTGGTTTTGTTGAATTTTTTCGAAAAATTCCAGATTCTGTTTTTGACCAAAATCAGACCTTCTGATCCCCTTGTGCGGCCGCCCAAAAACTCTTGTGCGGTCGCCCTAAACCGTGCGGCCGCCCAAGGCGTTTTGTGCGGTGGCCCGGGGTTATCAGAATGTGCAGAATTTTCAAAGTTCGAAAATTTTGTCTCAAAATTTTGGGAGAGCTTTGCCGCCCTTGTGGTCCTACCCGGCTCAGAGTGGTAGCTCACTTTACTACCATTTTTGTACTAAAGGTCATACAAAATAGAAAGAAAGTGAAGGGTACTTGTAATTGTCCACTCTTATGTCTAATAATCCCTCTGTCTCGGAATGTTTGTCAAATTTTGATTTTTTATAGTCAATATAAATGAATTATGACCAAGCATTAGTGTCAATTTAATGATCACAATGAAATTTCAAAAATTGTTATTGTTAAATTACTTAATGATTTATCAATTGCAATTTTAGAAATTTACTAGAATGATTAGGTTGGCATCAATGTTTGGTCAAAGTTTTTTTATATTGACCATGAAAAGTCAAGACAAACTTTTCGAGACAGAGGGAATTGCCGCAAAATTGGAATGGTGACATTTTTTTTCTCATTCACGTCATCTACGCACGATGGGCTAGGGAGGAGGTGAGTAGGGACCATGGTGAAATATGGGCTTGGGTTTGTTTGAGTTGAGTGAGGATAGGGTCTTCTTTGTCTAGGTCGGCTTGCTCGGGTTCCTTCCCAAAGACTTTCTTTGCACCCTTCGGGTCGGATTGGTACACTTGACCGGATCTTGTAAGGAGACAAACTTCTGCACGTAGCTCCTCCAAAGACAATGGCGAGTCATGACAAGGGGGCGAAACTTCGGTCTTTTCGGCCTCCTCGAAGATTTCGGCCCAAGAAAGAGGTTGAGAGGGCTTGGGGCTCTCTTCCTCTAGAGATTCGACTTCACTCACTAGTTCTTCTAAAGACAACAAGTAGCAAGAAGATTCTTTATTATTAGTCATTGAAATACAACCCATCTCATCACAGTCCGCCACAACAGGCTCGGCCGGATCAGTGATCTCACTAAGTTCTACCATGAGTACATTGCTAGATACATAATCTCTAGGGTCTTCGACAACTCCCTTGTGGATGAGCTCTTGCACGGCCTTCTTGAGTTCAAAGCATTCTTCGATAGTATGACCGGTGCACTTGTGGTAGTGGAAAAACTTCGACAAATCGCAACCAAGGCGGGGAAGGTGTCCTTCTAATGGTTCGAGCATTTCAAACGTCACCAATGCCATGAAGATATCCACCATCGTGAGCCCTATCTTGTCAAAGGCATCCATGAGCTCTAGGATACTAATCTCGCATGTTTGCACCATATTCACCCCACCCCCATTGTTAGGAAGAGGGTTATTCACCACAATAGGACCCTTCGGCTTCTCAATCTTCTTGTCATTGATCAACCCTTGTACTACGCGCTTCAATTGAATACAACCATCCGTTGTGTGCCCGATGTGCTTGTGATACTTGCAGAACTTGGAGGCGTCCAAATCGGTTCTTGGGTAGGCGGGTTGGTAATTCTCTAAAGGCTTGATAAGACCTCTCTTGACTAACACGTCAAAGACTTTCCCCATGGGCATTCCAAAATAGGCAAAGTGCTCCCTCTCTCTTTGCGGCGGAGCCCCATTCCTTGTTACGGCTTGGACATCTAACGGGACCTCTTTCTGGACCATATTCACTTGGCCAACGGCCTCCTTTCCACCCCTAGGAGGCGCAGGCGCAGTAGGAGCCTTGTAGCGGAAGGAGTTGTTGTTGTTGGTCTTTGGACTTTCCTTTGGCGGCACAATCCCAGTGAACCCTGCTTCGTACCTTACTCCGGCGTCAACCATTTCCCGCAAATCAGGGAAGTAACCATTACCTATAGCTGCTTTCATCTCCGGTAGCAAGCACTTGTAGAAAATCTGTTTCTATTCCTTCGCTTTGGTGGGTATTGGACCTCACACAACCGATGGTTCCACCTCTTGTAAAAATCATAAATAGCCTCGCCGGGCTTTTGCATAGTGTTCTCAAGGTCGGTTCGATTCACATGCCAATCCAAATTAGCTTGATACTTCTCACAGAAAATGGCACTAATTTGATCCCACGTTTGCCTCTCGCTTGGTTCTAGCCCCAAGAACCAACGCAGAGCTATACCATCCAAATGCTATGAAATACGCGAGCCATTTGTTCGTTGGTGCAGTCACGAGCCCTCATGGCCAACACATAACTATCCAAATGAGTCTTAGGACACGAGTCACCATGAAACATTGCCACCTTAGGCATCTTGAAATCCTTGGGGAGAGCCCCTACTTGGCTAGGGTTGAATGTCTTGGTAGTCGGTGCACTTTGCTTATCCACGGTCTCGATCAACTTTCGCATTTGCTCTTGCATGGCTATAACCACAGGGTGATTGGAGATGTCGGGGATAGTTTCTGACAGAATGACGGGAGGAGTAGTGGAAGCAGTAGCAGCGGCCATCCCAATACTCAGAGGCAACGAGGGTGTGGGTAGTTTGGTAGCGGAGAGGTAGCCACCGAGCAGTTCAGGGGAAGGTTCATAGACAGCCTTGTTCTTGTTCATGGTAGTGAAACCTTGTTGGGTATAGAGAGAAGGAGGTGGAACATTGCGGTAGCTTGGGAATGGGAAGGCAGTAGCATTGGTGTTGGGGGGACAGTTGGTATTGACCTCTTCATCCTCGACATAAATGAAATTCTCCCCCCATCGGGCACCAGTTTAGTCCCCTTTTGCTGAATGTGACCCTTCAACTGTTGGTTCTGGTCTTCCAACATCTTGTTGCTTTCCTCGAGATTCCTGATCTTGGCTTCGAGACCGGCGAGGAAGTTCTGGAGGTTTGGGGGAATACCGTTGAGAGTGGCCTCAGTGTTGAGCTCGGCGGCACTGGCAGGAGGAGCAAAGGCTGAAGCTGAAGCGGGAGTTGACATTGCTGATGACGAGACTGAGAACGTGGACGGAGTAGAAGCTTCACGTTGTAGTCGACCACCCGAACGGATCCAAACTTGCTTTGCTGAAAGGTTGAAGGGCGATGAAGCTTTAGGAGAGGGGGAAGGATCATGCAAAGTATATTTTAATATACAAAAACATACATTATTTACATCCTAATTAGTTGGAAGGGGTACCCCTTTTTCGCAACTAGTTAGAAGACTACGATCAGTGGAGGCCATCATTACGTCTATAGACCCCTCGTTTTTCACCTGCATTGCACACCCCCAAACGGACAATTTGGGCGAGGGTCCTATAGGGGCAAGCGGCTTCCACCAATCATCGGATCCTACGACTAACCCTTCCTTAAAGGCATTTAACGTGACGTCTATGTTACATCCTACGCATGTTAATGATGAGCGGAGATCTTGACAATAAACACTCATCTCACCATTGCACATCCCTTGTAGGGAAATCACTTTTTTGTGCACTTTCTCTCAAAGATCTCGATTCATCATTGACTTGGGGATGACTCGACATAGACAGCACGTTAATTGACTATTAAGAAAAAGCTAGCCAAACCAACCGGTCAAAACCTAGGTGTGATACCTATACTAGTGTGGGTTGACACGGGTTAGGTAAAAGGTTCCCACCGTATACGGTGAGTGGAATAGACGAGTGACTCGAAAAGAGTACGGCAGTAGCACACAAATTCCTGCACATCGAATACTCCGGGTAATGGGGACCTGTGCAGTGCTGACACGGACTGTGGTAGTGTGTGGCAAGAAACTAATTATTTTTAAGGAGAAAAGAGAGAAGCTTTTGATGTTAGGATGATGCAATGCAATGCATGAGAGAGGGAGAGAGAGCCATGTACAAGGGAGCATAACAGAGTTTTCTTTGACCCTAATACTAAAGCGAAGATGACAGGGGTACAAGGATACAAGGTATATACAAAGTACAAGTATCAACAAAGTACAAGTATTAACATTACGGGGTGCGCGGGTGCATGTGTGAACATGGCAAGTATGTGAGATGCATGTATAAACATGGCAAGTGTGTGGAGGGTGCATGTGTGAACATGGCAAGTATGTGAGGTGCATGTATAAACATGGCAAGTGTTTGCATGTGTAAACATGGCAAGTGTGTGAGGTGCATGTGTAAACATGGCAAGTGTGTGAGGTGCATGTGTAAACATGGCAGGTGTGTGCATGTGTAAACATGGCAAGTGTGTGCATGTGAGAACATGGCAAAGTGTAAGGTTCATGTGAGAACATGGCAGACATCATGATGTGAACGAAAGTTAGACCCACTAAGTTTGAAAAAGTTTCAAAGCAGTCCCCAGCAGAGTCGCCACTGTGAATACCCCTTTCCGATGAAGCGACGCATGGGAAGTATCTTGTGATTATTTTTATTTACAAAGGGAATATTCTTAACGACATTAAAAATATGAGAGTCACCACGCCGTTTTAATTAAAGCCAAAACATTGAAAAAAGCATGTTTAATGGGTTCGGGGTCAAATTACAACAAGAGAAGAATATTGAACGTTATTACTCCTATTGCCCGAATTGATCGGGTCTTTCTATCATGATGAATGTGTTAGTAGTGTGTTAGTGATTTAGACCGGATCCGAAGATTGCCTACGTTCCTCTCAATGTGAGAAGCTCAGGTCAGCGTAGTTCGCAGAGAATTAGAATAGGCAGAAGAATCGGGATCATGCATAATGAAGGGGGAATTACCTAAAGATTAGGGTTTAGAAGTAGTTCCTAGATCATCCTCGGGTTGATGAACCCTCGATCATCATCAGCTATGAAATAACATGTAATTATGAAGACCGCAACCCTAAATATAGCATAAATAAGGTTTTAATCTATGAACACGAAGAACATGCGAAGAACATATTATGAACATATGAATGAACATGCAAGAACATGAAGAAACTATGAATAAACATGTAGGAACATGAATATAAAAGATCTACATTAAAAATAATGCCAGAACATGAAGAAAAAGTTAGAAAACTTACTTATGTTGGCAAGAAATAAACCTTGGATCTTCTTGAGTGTTTGAATGTTAATTAGAGAGCAAAATATTGTTTAAGAACTCCAAAATTCGTACTTAGAGCTCTCAAAATCGGACCCTAAACCAATAGCATGGGATTGGTTTATATAGTAGGCTGATGGGAAGATCTGATGGTCCAGATCATCTGGCGCAAGGTTGGCCGCCTGGCCATTGTTGAAGCCGGTGACAATAGTGGCCGCGTGGCCAAGATCAACGCGGAGCAAGGTTGGCCGCGTGGCCAAGGTTGCCGGCTGACTTGATTCTTAAGCTAGGGTTTCTGCATGGTTTTAAGGAAACCATTTGTTACCTATTTTGATAGATTTTGTCATAAATGAGATATTTTGGGAATCCGGGACAAGTCTTTGCAAGGTTTCTAATTCCTATAAAGTCCTTGTATTTTTGGGAAAGTCCTAATAAACTCATTTTCAGGTCGGGTACTAACAGGAGCATAAGAGGAAGACCGAGGTTGCAAATGCGGGTAAACAAGTAAGCCATACTAAATCTCAACCACATCACCGTTCAGATAACCGAGGTAATTTGGGAGCACCATCTCAGTTTAAGGGACAATCCGCGCTAAGGAATCCGGGTACTACTTCGGGGAAACAAGGGAAACAAGGTAGGTGGCTTTGCACTTACTGTCAGAGGGAAGGACATTTGGAGGATAAGTGTTGGAAGAAACAAGGAAAATGTATCAATTGTGGTCAACTGGGTCACTTTATAAAAGACTGCCCGAGGTTTAAGGTTCAATCATCAGGAACAGGAACCAGTACTTCATCGGGTCAAAAGAGAGATGCTTCGGGGAACCCCTAAGGTATAGGGCAGAGTAATTGCGACCAATCAGCACTCACCAGGTAACGGATAAATTTCAGGAGGTATTATTTTGCGTCGTGAGAGCGAGCGCGTGCATTTCAGGATCATCGCATTTATGTGTTTCTGTGCATTAGTTGCATTTATTTCTTCTGAGTCTTTGACTTATGTGTTGTAGGTGTCTACTCCTATGGAGGAGTTTAGGATATCTGATGAAGTCTTATGTGCTTATGATATGCTTAAGTATGGTTATGTCTCACCTGATAATTAGCCATGTTGCTATTACAAGATTTTGATGTTACTATTGCTTTAGTCTATTGTTGTAGAGGGATTGTTATATTCTCCATTCCTAATTTCTTAAAACTGTTTGAGACCGTTCCCTGGGTAGAGTTATACCTATCTTTTCTTAATTGAAATCTGAGTATTTAGTTTCGGTCGATTTGTTGGGTGTATTTATCATTCGTAAGATTTTCATTTGCTTCCGATTAGTACCTAGTGTTTGAGGAGAAGCTTGGAGTTAAATTGCATTGTTGTGGTACAAGGTTGTAGTACTGATAATTAGAGCAATATCTATATTGTAACGGTTGAGTTGTAAAAGTTGAGGATTCAACCGAGGATTTCTTGTTAAGAGATTTTGTTTACTTTTAGTACATCTCCGTGAGTACATCGGGATTGATTAGTATGGAGGGATGCGTGAATGTTATGGGTAATGAGTGTATGGTGGAATTTATAATCGATAATGGTGGTAAGCGTGTTAAGTTAGAAAGGACTAATAAGTACATTTTGGGAGAGTAACAATTTCTCGATCTATGTTAAAGGCATCTCGAATTTTGATTAGATAGTGGTTCTATGGTCCTAAATCTCTTCTTGGTGGCGTTTCCCGAATTGGATCAAGGGTATGTGAAGGAAGTTGATTATCAATACTTGGGCATAACTAAGGAATATCATGATTTGGTATTGGGTCAGTTGGAACGTTGCTAGCTAATTGGTTTATTATGATGGTAGTACTATTGAGCCTAAGTATCATTAGGCTAATAAATGTATGCGTGAAAGACTAACTGGGGTTAGCTATTGAATTTAGGGTTCATTGATTTCCTTTGGGTATATGAGCACGGATTATAACTTAAATGGGAGTTAGAGAAAATCTTTTGAAGATGAATTTTGGATCGTTTTGCGGACTATTGAGTATATTGAATTGTTTAGGCTTCAAGACCGGATTAATGAAGGGATGAGAGTATAACATAGATTTAAGTGGGTACTTTGTACGAGAAATTTTGGGGTTTCCATGGTACTATTAATTTAAGGTGTTAACTCAAAGTGAAGACACTATAATGGTAATCCATAGAGATATAGCCATTTCGATGAATATTGTGGAAATAGAAATTTCTTTAGCCTTTTATATTTTAAAAGCTAATTAGGCTCGGGATGGTGATGTTTTGAATTTCTGGGGAATACTACTAAGTATGCGATTTACAAAAGGAAACACCTTTGCAGTGTAATTAAGGTTATGAATAAGGTGAGCTTGGGATATCTCGAGAGTTATGTTTGAGAGCAATTGGGATTCTCCAATTTTAATTATGGATTCCAATTAGTAGTGAAGGTTATGATTGAAGGAAGTTATGTGCGAGAGGTCGTGGTATCGTGAACATTATTTAGGGTTACTACATGGTGGTTTAGAATGGATGATTGAGGAATTTGGGAAATGACGGAACTATCGTATTAATGGCTACTTGATCATTCGGGTAAGTCTCGTTAAAATTCGGGTCGAATTTTCTTTAAGGGGGAGTGAATGTCACGACCCGAAAACTAGGCTCTATTTTATTAGTAATAAATAATTATTATTTATTTATTTGCTTATTTATTTATTTATTTATTTATTTAAATTATTTATTTATTCAAATAATATTGTGTGCATTTTGTGGATTTGTGTTTTATGACTAGCATTTAATTTGTTATTTGTGCTAGTGTAGAATAGTTGGGTCTCAATTGTTAGTGGGGAGTATAAGAATTTGTGAGTAGTAGGGGAGGGGCCCTAAGTGTAACTTTTTAAAACCATCTTACTTACACTCTCCATCACCACTCTCCTCCCTCACTCCCTCATTTTCCCAGCCACTTCTCTCTCTCTTCCATAGGTGAAAGAGGTAAGTTTTCTTCTCTCCTTCTCTCTTCATTATCTTCCTCTTCCTCTTGTTATTTCTCATTTCTTAAAACATGAATCATGTTTAGATCATCGATAGGATCGTAGGAAGCCAAGAAATTTCGAGTTCCGTCACTTTTGAGAAAATCCGGGTAAGTTGCTTTTCCCCCATTTTTATGCTAAAATGTTCATATCATGTTTATATTATGCTTGATGTATTATAGTTGAAGTTTGGTTGAGTTTGGAGTTTATTTGGAATTTATTTGGAATTTTGGTCAAAAAATGGTGATTTTAGGAATGTTGGGTTTGAATCTTGATCTTGGTTGATGAATGCTATTATTTGAGTCTCCATTCTAGTTATAAGTTATTTTGGGTTCATCTTTATGCTTGGAGGAAGTTGATTATGTTTGATTTTGATTGTTATGTGAAATGGGTAAGAAAAATGGTAGAAACCCAGTTTTTGGCCGGATTTCGTCCCTCCGGGCAAGGAGGCGCGCGCACCATATTTTGGGAGGTGTGCGCACCCTTTTCTGCTTCGAAAACGCAGCCTTCTGACCTAGGGAGGCGCGCGCATCACTTTTTTTGGAGGCGCGCGCACCCCTCTTTTTCCAGTTTGTCCGTTTTTCGTTCGATCTTCCGGAGGCCATAACTTTCTCATCCGGACTCCGTTTTAGGCGTGTAAACTATCGTTTCGAAGCTCTCTTCGAGTACTACAAGATAGTATAGGTTTTTCAGTTAATTTATAAGTTTTATACTTTGGGATTTTATTGGGTGTTTGAGGTTAAGAGGAGTTGTATCGATCCATTGTGAACAAGTTTTGTAAATCCAATTGAGTGACTTTATTGAGTTGTTATGATCATTTTGTGATATAAGTGAGGACTTCATACCTTGAGACCCTTTAATTGAAAGTTACTTTACTGATCGGATTGATTTTAGAATAAGACTTGGTCTAGGTTTTAGGTGATATCCTATAGTACCTAGAGGGTTGTTTTGGAACACTAAAGTTTAGGGTTTAGCCCCGGTCGTGATCATGTTCTAATAAGGGTAACCTTTTGGTTCGTTATGGGCGGAGGTAAAGCGTAAATTGGTGATTGGGTACTATGGTTTGATTAACCTTAAGGTGTATTCATTCTGATTTCCTACTTTGAAATTCCAGGTGTGATGAGATAGTTGAGTTCATAGTCCTAGTATATCTTTATGAGTAAATGTTTAGGGTCATTTTGGTAATAGTCATTGTGCCATTTGTGAGCGACCGTTTGGGTTGTGCTCTTTATGATTTACTTGTGGGTATCATATTTAGGATGTATTTGATACGTGCCTTGTCTTGGAATCACCTTGTTTTAATGATCAATGTTGTTGTGCTCTTTATGAGAAATTCCGTTTATCGTTGTTGTGCTCATCATGAGAAACTCTTGTTATCGTTGTTTTTAAACTCTTCATGAGTACCCGTTGCATCTTTATGGTGATTATTTGGTATGGTTCCCTACTTTGGAATCCTTAGTTGTTTACCATGCTAGTATTTTATTTCTTAGCATGATTGAAAGTCCAGCTGGTTAAATTGTGTATCGAGTCAGGCAATGGATAATGCTATAATGGCACGAGCCAAGTCCAGTATAGCATCGCCCATTGGTCCTTCTGTCCTCATCCAGATTGGCCTTGGTTGGGATGAGCTAGCTCCGTTGTGGGTATTCTAGCTAATCGTTTTGGAGCATGACTTTGTGGCATGGCTCCCGCCCCTTGTGGCACTTTACATTGTTATTGGTTCCGGTACAGGGTTTCTCTTCAGCTTTTATGCTACTATGAAGATGGATTGTTTGATTGATGGGTTGATTGGTCGCTTCTGACTGGGGATTCCTCTTCAACTTTCATGCTATTATGAAGATGATGAATGGTTGGTTATTGAAGCTGCGCAGCGACCTTTATTTGGTTCTTTCAGTTGGGAAACCTTGGCTAATATCCTTTGTTATGTGTTTACTTTCCGCTGCTATCTGTTGACTGTTAATTGTTACATGCTATGTGATATTTATCATTGTTTATTGCTTACTGCATTATAGCATGTCATGTAGTTGCATTAGTAACTTACTGAGATTTTATCTCACCCCGTTTATTTCCATCTTTGTTTTTCCTAAACCCCCCCAGGAGGAAAAGGATTAGGATTCGCGGATCGAGGAGGACGTCGAGAGGATTGAGATTTTGGGGCAGGTTGTTATGGATCGGTTTACATTATTTAAATGTATAACCTTTTGGGGATAGTTTTACCATTATTGACGTCATTAAGAATTGTATATTTTATTCTTTTGGGTATAAGCCGTGGAGCTTATGTTAGATGTACTTTGTTGATTTAAACTTGGATTTGTAAAACCTTGTGTTATCATCTTTTGGTTCAAATGGAATTTTTAACTTCTATATTTTAGAGTTTGGTTTTAAGTCGACGTCCAGCTCGCGAGTTCCCGGCCCGCGGGTTCGGGGTCGCGACAGCAAGTGTTACTCAAGACTGACAAGGGCCTCTTCTGCAATATAGGTTCAATTGGTAACTTACAGAGTCTACCGGGATTCGGCAAAATCGGTTAGTCCGTGAAGAGATCACTCCAACAGGCTCCTACATCAACAATGGCCGGCGGCTCCAACACCAACAATACCATGACTCTCGAACAACTCGCAACCATGGTCCAACTCCTCCAATAGCAAGTCTCCACCCTTAATAAGGAGGCACAAAGCAAAGAGGACATTTGGCAATCCCACCTCGACAGCCAACGGGAGGCCCCACGAGGCGAGATGGAGCTAATGAAAGAAAAAGCTCACTAATCTTGCCAAGGGGAAGAGCAAAAATGACGATGACGAATCCGAATGGACCGAAGGTTTGTTCAAAAGTCCTTATGTCAACACCCGCACCAAGAAAGTGGGAGAGCCAAGTTCCGAGAACAATGAGCCCAAAATGGTGGATTCTATCATGGCCACATCGACCAAAAATTCAATAGGCTCAACATGGGGAAATGCTCCGACACAAGCCTTTATCAATCATCCATCCTCATGAGTACTATGGCGCGCTTTTCCTGATAAGTTTAAGATGCCCGACATAAGCAAATTCAAGGGCCAACTCTTGTCCTATGGCTCACATTGAGACTTATATTTGGGCAATGGTTCCGAAGAAGGTATCCCCCAAGGTGATGGCTCAATGCTTTCCTCTCACTCTCGAGGGGGCGGCAAAAAAGATTGGTATGCTACTCTCCCGCTCACTATCCGTCTTGATTGGGACTCTGCCATGCTTGCCTTCAAGAACCAATACCAAGGCAACACCACTCAACGGGCCCACAAGGAAAGAGCTAGAGAACACTACTCAACGAGACCACGAGTCCTTCATCGACTTCACAAGGAGATGGAATATTAAACTCTCCGAGATTGTGGAAAGGCAAAATACTAAGGAGCAAAGGACATCTTTCTCAAATGTCTCAAAATTGATCTCCGCACCCACCTAAGTGGGGATTGCTATGCGGATTTCTACCAAATGTATGAGGCGGGGGTCCGAATGGACGAGTTGCTCAAGGAAGTCAAGAAAATTGACAAGGGGAATTACAAAAAGGTTCCTCCACCCCAAGGGAAGAAGTCTCGAAATGACCGGTCTACACGGCTCTCCAAGGCATGACTCAAACCGAAGCTTTCGAAGTCCTCAAAGCAAAGGGTCAAGTCATACCCATACAAGGGTACCAACCCAAGACGGTCAACCCGAATCATGCTCACCACAAATATTATGGCTACCACCAATATAGTGGCCACACCACCGAGGAATGCTTCGTTCTCCGCAATGTCATTCAAGATCTCATAGACAAAAAAGAATTTATAGTGACTAATGGCGAAGATGTCAATGTAATAGAGATAGGAGAACTCGAGGGGACCACCCATTCAATCCCAATTGTGAATGGGGGGACCAATGTTATGAATAAACTTGACAATTCTTGTTATGTTGTGAATTACGATGAGGTAATGATGGAAGTACTAGAGAATAGGAAAAAGAAGCAAGATGGGAACGTCAACATGCTAACTCGATCCGGTCGAGTCATAGCAAGCAACCCTTCCACTTCCGCACCAAGCTCCTCTTCTCAAAGGCGCAAGCTCGCGACATTCCCGAAGATCCTCTACTTGTCCAACTCAAGAAAACTCAAGCCAACATCTCTATTTGGGACCTCATCGCATCCTCAAAGAAACACCGAGATCTTGTCATCCGCAATCTCGATGATACATCAGTTTCTCCCGATACTACTCCCGAGGACCTCACGGCAGTGATCGGTCACATTCATTTTGGCAACGTCATCACCTTTGCCAATATGGACCTTCCACCATTTGGTTCCGACCACAACGAGGCTAGTTGCCTCAAGTACGAGCAAGGGGGAGGCCCATCTCAAGAGTCTTAGTGGACGGTGGTTCCGCACTCAACCTCATGCCTGGCAGAATCATGGGCATACTGGGGCTTCCGATTTGAAGCCTTCTACTCAAGTAATCCGAGGTTATGACAGCACCGCCCGTACAGTCATGGGCATGATCGAAATAGACATTGAGTTGGGAGCATGGTCATGTCCGTTCCATTCCAAGTGCTTAACATCCCAGCCTCGTTCAACTTTCTTTTGGGTCGACCATGGATTCACAGTTCTAATGGGAAAATAAGTGGCAACTTTTTTTCGATGGCGCCGCCAATAAACACGGTTTTAGTATAGGAGTATTGCTTGTCGATCCAAAAGACATCTACACTCTCATTGCCATCCGTCTGGAATTTGAAGCTACCAACAACATTGCCGAGTACGAAGCATGCATAGCAGGGCTCGAAGCAGCTCTCGAAAGAAACGTCACGGAACTAGAAGTATTCGGCGACTCTTTGCTCCTTATCAATCAGCAATCGGGTAAATGGCGAATCCAAGACCCGACCCTCCATAGTATGGTCAGCACCTTGAAGAATTGGTTGAACAATTCCAAGAGATCACTTTCACTACCTGCCAAGGGATAAAAATCGCTTCGCCGATGCACTGGCCACCATAGCTTCATTAGTCGAAATGCCCAAAGGAAAAATGGTGAAGCCTTTCAAAATTGCCCGAAGGAACAGTCCGGCGTACTGCATGAGTATCGAGATCAACGAGGTTCAAAAAACTCTCCGTGGTATTCGGATATCATGAATTTCCTCAAAGACGGCACTTATCCCGAGAATAGCAATAAGAAGTCTCAAGCGCTCCTGCAAGGCTAGCCTCTCAGTACGTACTGATTGGGACCGAGTCTATAAAAGGCACCACGACGGGATCAATCTCTTATGCGCCAATGAGGCCCAAGCTCAAGAGATAATGTGTGAAATGCACGAAGGAGAGTGTGGACCCCACATGAATGGGTTTATGCTAGTAAAGAAGATACGCCGTATTGGTTACTATTGGAGCACTATGGAACGAGACTGTATCGAGAAAGTCAAAATGTGTGCCAAGTGCCAATTCCTGCTAATCTGCAACATGCTCCACCCTCGCAACCTTACAACATGGTCACACCTTGGCCTTTCTCTTGTTGGGGGATAGACATCATCGGTAAAGTCCATCCTGCCGGAAGCAATGGGCAGTCATTTGTCCTAGTGGCCGTCGACTACTTCACAAGTGGGTCGAAGCACAAGCCTATCGGACCCTCAACGCCAAGAAGTGGCCAAATTGTGTAAAGATTAATATCATGTGCGATACGGCGTGCCTCATGAAATCATCTCCGACAACGGCTCTCACTTGAGAAAAAAGAAATGATGCACTTTTGTAGAATACAAGATCACAAGCACAAGTCATCTCCTTACCGTCCCTAAGCAAATGGCGCGGTTGAGCCAGCAAATAAGACCATCGAGACCATCGTCAAGAAAATGGCCTCAACAGGAAGGGATTGGCCCGAGAAGCTACCATTAACATTGTGGGTCTACCGCACATCAATACGGTCAGCAACAGGAGAAACTCCTTATGCATGAGTATATGGTTCTGAAGCCGTACTCCCAATCGAACTTGAAGTACAAGGGCGTATCAGCAAAGGATGGCAAGAGCTTTCAACAAAAGGTGAAGCCTCGAAACATCAATGTGGGAGATTTGGTCTTAAGACAACATCCTCCTAATGCCATGAATCCCCTGGGGAAATGGGACCCCGATGGATCGGTCCATACGTGTCAAAAAAGATACTAAGCGGCGGTAACAGTCCGACTCCGTGGATTTAGATGGTGACCAGCTGCCAAAGGAGGTCAACCTCGACAAGCTCAAGAGTTCTATGCTTAATAAACAAAGACCATGAAGAAAAAAAATTGCTCGCTAGGTTGAAAACCCGCAAGGGCGGCCTAGGCAAAAATTAGAGCACGTACCAAAAAGAAGCCCGCTAAATTGAAAAACCCAAAGGGTGGTCTAGGCAAAAAAACAGGGTGCACACAAAAAAGAAAAATGCTCTTTGTTTGTTTGAACTACGGAGACCTGAGCCTCCCAACTGGAGGAAGTAGGCAACCTTCGGGTGCGGTCTAAAACATATCAAAATACCCAATTCACTTCAAATAACAAGATACAATTTTTATCATCATTCAATGAATTATTCAAGCCATTACAACGGAATTTATTGAGCAACAAAAGACATCAAAACATTAAATCCTAAAACAAAGTGGTCTAATTTAATTGCAATCTCTTAAGGTACTAAGAAAAGTCCAACTTTCTCTTAGCCTTCAAAGGACCACCTGATCGTCTCTCAATCCTTTTCTCTTATACAACGGAGGAGCACTATACGCACGAAACCTTCTGTGTTGCGGCACGTCTCCTAGCATAAAGTCATCCAAAGGAGTACCGAAAGGGTCAGCAAGAATGTTACTCGAATCAGCAGCAGCCTCCCTATACCTCAAAGCGCTGCTAGGCTCAAAACCCTTTCCCAACATCTCGGCACGAAGCACATCAACCCAAGTGATGCCACGGTAAAGGGTGCCAAACAAATAATCCAAGTAGCTCTCGGGAAGGAAGATACTCCCCGATGCAGAGGAGCAAAAGCCCAACGGTTTCGATCATCTCCCCAAACCGACTGAAGCTCACTCGAGAAGTCCGACCTATGTAAGCAACTGGACGAAGCATTCCGTCCCTCGGAAAAGGAATTATCTGTTGTGACCAAACTGCCGCAGAACCCGCTCTGGCTGGTAAATGAAGAATCTCTCAAGCCGGGTACAACCACGTGCTGAAAACCAAGAGTCCATTCCACAAAAGGACGAAGACCCCAAGAAGGAGGGCACCACTCAATATCGACAGTTACCTGAGAGGCAAAGAACTTCTTCCAACCATCTTCAGATAAATCCCTGATCAACAGCTTCTCCTATGAACAACAAAAGGAGACAAATCACCATCCGGGGAATAAATCTTGAAGTGTTCTCGGAGCCATATGGTCAAGAGCAAAGGGCTTCCCCGATACATCTTGTCCGTCCTATGTAACTCATCAAGGCCGTGCAACGTCTCCCTACAATAAGAGGGATTATACTAAATTGTTGCTCCCTTGGCTTGCAAAATAATCTCAGCCAGCTGCTCATCCGCAGTCTCGAAGGGTGTGACAAACAGTACTTCACAAAAGAGACAAGCGGCCATGGAATTCCTCTGAAAGATTGAACCACCGGATCCTCTGAGTGTAAACTGAAGAACATCGGCAACTCAGTTATGTCAATCACAGTACCGTGCAACATCTTCCTCACGTCCTCAATAGGGAGATTCAGTAACTCAACCCAAGAGTCAATGGCACCACGGTGATATTTTAGGACGGTAATCCGAGCGGCCAAAGGCATACCAAGGATGGCCCCGAAATCATCAACAGTCGGCACCATTTCATTAGCTGAAAAGTTGAAGGTATGGCTATCGCAATCCTAGAAAGCCGCGGCAGCTCTCAACAAATCCCAATCCGGCTTCAACATCCGCAAAGTGAAAAGAATTCGGAACCCGAAGTCTTTAATGAAGGCCTTCTTGGGATGGGTCTTGAAAGAATACACAAAAGTGTCAAGTCCTTTTCATACCCACTAACAACCTTGGCATCAAGAACAAAAGAATTGGAAGCCATGGAAAATGTTGATCACAAACAAAGTTGAGCAATAATATGATGTTCAAAAATGGCAGAAAGGAGCTGTGAGAATCAAGTGGTCGAGCAGAAGCTGATATTATAGTTGTTGGGGGGTCTTTGGCCAGCAAATGTCAAGCCCGGAATTTCCGCCATCCAGACGCGCGCGCCACTCGCCAGCGGTCTGAAATGCGCGCCCGTCCTAAGCCTACAGAGGAAAGCGCGCGCCTCCCAAGTCTAGATCACTTCAAAAAAGGCTTTGTTAGAAATCTCCAGCCTAAATCAAGACACAGCCCCGGTCCTCGAACACCCAGTTGGGACACCTTTTTCTGGTCCGCCCTTAAGGCATGTCAAAGATTGAAAGTAGGATAGAAACTCCCACTCAAAAGTAGGCTGTCCTTCTCTAGATTTCGAACTCCCTAAGTTCTGTCACAGGTGCCATACCCCCCTCAAAGTCAATCTCAACATTTCAACCTAGCAGGAACATTCTTCTGGTCGCGGTCAACTGTGCCCTCAACCCACAAGTCAAAAAGTCAAGTGTGACTCCAAGTGGCACGTGACTTCAAAGCAATATTTCATCAATGAATTTCACTAACGGATTCGTCAATAAAGGTTCACCAATAGCCTCTCCAAAGTTTCACTAACGGCCTCTACAAAGGTTCACTAACGGCCTCATTCAAGGGTTCACTAACGGCCTCATCAACGGATTTCACTAACGGATTCGTCTTCAAAGGTTCACCAACGGCCTCACTCAAAGGTTCACTAACGGCCTCTCCAAAGGTTCACTAACGGCCTCTACAAAGGTTCACTAACGGCTCATTCAAGGGTTCACTAACGGCCTCATCAACGGATTTCACTAACGGATTCGTCTTCAAAGGTTCACTAACGGCCTCTCCAAAGGTTCACTAACGGCCTCTCCAAAGGTTCACCAACGACCTCTACAAAGGTTCACTAACGGCCTCATTCAAGGGTTCACTAACGGCCTAAAACAAAGTGGTCTAATTTAATTGCAATCTCTTAAGGTACTAAGAAAAGTCCACTTTCTCTTAGCCTTCAAAGGACCACCTGATCGTCTCTCAATCCTTTTCTTCTTATACAACGGAGGAGCACTAATACGCACCGAAACCTTCTGTGTTGCGGCACGTCTCCTAGCATAAAAGTCATCCAAAGGAGTACCGAAAGGGTCAGCAAGAATGTTACTCGAATCAGCAGCAGCCTCCCTATACCTCAAAGCGCTGCTAGGCTCAAAACCCTTTCCCAACATCTCGGCACGAAGCACATCAACCCAAGTGATGCCACGGTAAAGGGGCCAAACAAATAATCCAAGTAGCTCTCGGAAGGAAGATCCCTATACAAAGCGCTGCCCTCAAAACCCTTTCCCAACAGCAGGAAGCAGCAACCCAAGTGATGCCACGGTTTGCCAAACGATTAATCCAAGTAGCTCTCGGGAAGGAAGATCTCCCCGATGCTCAAAAGAGCCCAACGGTTTCGATCATCTCCCCAAACCGACTGAAGCTCACCGAGAAGTCCGGACCTATGTAAGCAACTGGACGAAGCATTCCGTCCCTCGGAAAAGGAATTATCTGTTGTGACCAAACTGCCGCAGAACCCGCTCTGGCTGGTAAAATGAAGAATCTCTCAAGCCGGTACAACCACGTGCTGAAAACCAAGAGTCCATTCCACAAAAGGACGAAGACCCCAAGAAGGAGGGCACCACTCAATATCGACAGTTACCTGAGAGGCAAAGAACTTCTTCCAACCATCTTCAGATAAATCCCTGATCAACAGCTTTCTCCTATGAACAACAAAAGGAGACAAATCACCATCCGGGGAATAAATCTTGAAGTGTTCTCGGAGCCATATGGTCAAGAGCAAAGGGCTTCCCCGATACATCTTGTCCGTCCTATGTAACTCATCAAGGCCGTGCAACGTCTCCCCTACAATAAGAGGGATTATACTAAATTGTTGCTCCTTGGCTTGCAAAATAATCTCAGCCAGCTGCTCATCCGCAGTCTCGAAGGGTGTGACAAACAGTACTTCACAAAAGAGACAAGCGGCCATGGAATTCCTCTTGAAAGATTGAACCACCGGATCCTCTGAGTGTAAACTGAAGAACATCGGCAACTCAGTTATGTCAATCACAGTACCGTGCAACATCTTCCTCACGTCCTCAATAGGGAGATTCAGTAACTCAACCCAAGAGTCAATGGCACCACGGTGATATTTAGGGACGGTAATCCGAGCGGCCAAAGGCATACCAAGGATGGCCCCGAAATCATCAACAGTCGGCACCATTTCATTAGCTGAAAAGTTGAAGGTATGGCTATCGCAATCCTAGAAAGCCGCGGCAGCTCTCAACAAATCCCAATCGGCTTCAACATCCGCAAAGTGAAAAGAATTCGGAACCGAAGTCTTTAATGAAGGCCTTCTTGGGATGGGTCTTGAAAGAATACACAAAAGTGTCCAAGTCCTTTTCATACCCACTAACAACCTTGGCATCAAGAACAAAAGAATTGGAAGCCATGGAAAATGTTGATCACAAACAAAGTTGAGCAATAATATGATGTTCAAAAATGGCAGAAAGGAGCTGTGAGAATCAAGTGGTCGAGCAGAAGCTGATATTATAGTTGTTGGGGGGTCTTTTGGCCAGCAAATGTCAAGCCCGGAATTCCGCCATCCAGACGCGCGCGCCACTCGCCAGCGGTCTGAAATGCGCGCCCGTCCTAAGCCTACAGAGGAAAGCGCGCGCCTCCCAAGTCTAGATCACTTCAAAAAAGGCTTTGTTAGAAATCTCCAGCCTAAATCAAGACACAGCCCCGGTCCTCGAACACCCAGTTGGGCACACCTTTTTCTGGTCCGCCCTTAAGGCATGTCAAAGATTGAAAGTAGGATAGAAACTCCCACTCAAAAGTAGGCTGTCCTTCTCTAGATTTCGAACTCCCTAAGTTCTGTCACAGGTGCCATACCCCCCTCAAAAGTCAATCTCAACATTTCAACCCTAGCAGGAACATTCTTCTGGTCGCGGTCAACTGTGCCCTCAACCCACAAGTCAAAAAGTCAAGTGTGACTCCAAGTGGCACGTGACTTCAAAGCAATATTTCATCAATGAATTTCACTAACGGATTCGTCAATAAAGGTTCACCAATAGCCTCTCCAAAGTTTCACTAACGGCCTCTACAAAGGTTCACTAACGGCCTCATTCAAGGGTTCACTAACGGCCTCATCAACGGATTTCACTAACGGATTCGTCTTCAAAGGTTCACCAACGGCCTCCTCAAAGGTTCACTAACGGCCTCTCCAAAGGTTCACTAACGGCCTCTACAAAGGTTCACTAACGGCCTCATTCAGGGTTCACTAACGGCCTCATCAACGGATTTCACTAACGGATTCGTCTTCAAAGGTTCACTAACGGCCTCTCCAAAGGTTCACTAACGGCCTCTCCAAAGGTTCACCAACGACCTCTACAAAGGTTCACTAACGGCCTCATTCAAGGGTTCACTAACGGCCTCATCAACGGATTTCACTAACGGATTCGTCCTCAAAGGTTCACTAACGGCCTCTTCACAAGTTCACTAACGCCTCCTCAAAGGTTCACTAACGGCCTCTTCAAAGGTTCACTCACGGCCTCTTCAAGGTTCACTAACGGCCTCTTCAAAGGTTCACTAATGGCCTTTCCAAAGGCTCACTAACGGCCTCATTCAATATATTCAGCCGGCAGGTTCACCTAATGGATCATGGTACCCCCTCTATAAACAAAAGCCACTCACACAGGGAGCGCACCACTATCTCTCGCAATTTCAAATTCTTGCTTTCATCGAGTCTTTGCTTTTTCTTGGTGATGTCCTCGGCGGGTGTTTTTAACTTTCGTCAACGCGTTTTGCTTTGCAATCCACGTCGCCGAGGGGCTCTGTAGACACCCCGCCTTAGACCGCTCACCCCGATTGCACATTTGATCTTGTGTTTCTCCCCATTTTAAGTATTTCTCGTTAGTTTCTGTCACTTCCGTTAAGTTCTTGACTGACTTCGTTAAGTCCAGGGACTAAACTGAATAACAGGGCTGACTTTCTAGTCCATTCTGTCAAAATTGCCTTCTCTGAGCCGTGCGCCTCCGACAGGAGGATCCAGACGCGCGCGCCTCCCGCCCCCAAAGCAGGAAGCGAGCGCCTCTGGGCGTCGGTTACAGATTTCTAGCCAGGATTCTCTCCCTTGCTCAATTGACAGGATTTTGCCCTGGAAAGATCTCTTGGTGACTGAGTTTTGGCACCAAAAACAACTCTCTTTCACCTATAAAAACCCCCCTTTACCTCCATTTTCAAGGACCTTGGACCTTGGGCTCTCAATCTCACTTTTCAATAAGAAACCAAATTTCCTACTTTCAAAGCATTTTCTAAAGGATTTCTTCAAGTAATTCAACAAGAAGTGTTTGAAGTCTCTTGAAGTCTAGGTAAAGTTATTTCTTTCCTCTTCTTAACTTCATCTCTTTTCTCTTTCTTTTTGTTTTATCAAAGTGCAATCACCGAAATCATTTTGGGACATGACTCTAACGATCACCTAATCTCATTGAGGTTGGTTAAGGAGTTATCTCCTACATTCCAAACTCTATTTTAAACCCCATTTTTATGATTTAAAGAAGAAGAAGAAGAACGTTTATCATTCATGTAGATTTTGATCAAGCAAGACCAACTTTAGTTGGGCGAGATTGGTGTTTCGGTACTTCCCATCTCGTAACCTAACCCTCGAACCTCAAAACAAAGAATCTCTATTTTCGTAATCAAATTTAGGCTATTATCAATAGGTTTTTCTTATGTTCCTCAAAACATAGGTGGCGACTCTAAAAACAAGTTAGACATCCTAGGATAGCTCACGCGCTCTAGCCAAGGCCGTGGTTCCCCCGGGTATCTACAGCCTCATACTCCGCTGTGTTGTTTGAACAGTCAAAGTCTAACTGGATAGCAATGGGCGTGTGCGCGTCGCTTGGATCAATGAGCAAAATTCCAATTCCGAAACCTCTTTTGTTGGCAGCCCCATCAAAGAAGAGTTGCCATTTGTTTTCTGAACAATCAACAGCGTAGATTCCTTCATCGGGAAACTGTGCTTCCGGTTCGGGCTCGAGATCAAGAGCCAAATCTGCAAGTTGGTCTGCTATCACCCTTCATTTAATGGACTTAGGCGTTGCGTAAGTCATATCAAATTTGCTTAAGAGAAAAGCCCATTTGACCACTCGATTGGACATGGTTGGCCTTTCGAGGATGTACTTCACTGGATCCATTCGGGATATGATCTGAACGGGCAAGGATTGTAGATAGATCTTTAACCGCTGCGAGACCCAAACCAAACCGGTGCAAGCCTTTTCTAATGCTGAGTAGTTCAATTCACTCCCTTGCAGATATCTACTAACAAAATAGATTGCATTTTCAACCCAGGAGTCTTCCTTTTCTTGTGCAAGCATTGCTCCTACTGCAATGTCAGTGACGGTTAGGTACAACCGTAGAGGCTTGTGCGAATGAGGTGGGGCCAAGACCGGTGGGCTTGTCAGGTATTCTTTGACCTTTTAAAAAGCAATCTGGTATTCTTTATCCCAGGGTCGATTGGTGTCCTTTTTTAAGAGCTTGAAGAGCGGCTCACACATCATAGTTAGCTGCCGTATGAATCTGCTGACATATTGAATTCTTCCCAAGAAACCCTTTACCTCTTTTTGAGTCCGAGGTTGGGGCATTTCTGTGATGGCCTTTATTTTGTCGGGGTCGATTTCAATCCCTCTTTCTGTTACCAGGAAACCCAGGACCTTGCCTCGGATGGTACCGAATGTGCATTTAGTAGGATTCAACTTCATGTGATTGTCGCGACCCCGAACCCGTGGGTCCGGGATACGCGAGCTGGACGTCGACTTAAAACCAAAACTCTAAAATAAAGAAGTTAAAAATTTCATTTTTGAACCAAAGATTTTTAATACAAGTTTGGAAAATCCAAGTTTAACAACACTATAAAACAACTAGTGTAAGCTCCACAAGCTCACACCAAAGATACAAAATATTACAATTCTTAATGACGTCAATAAATGGTATAACTATCCCCAAAAGGTTATACATTTAAATAATGTAAACCGATCCATAACAACCTGCCCCAAATCTCAATCCTCTCGACGTCCTCCTCGAACCGCGAATCCTAATCCTTTTTCCTCCTGGGGGGGGTTAAGGAAAACAATTTGAAACAAGAAACGGGGTGAGAATAAATCTCAGTAAGTTACTAATGCAACTACATGACATGCTAATATGCAATGACCAATAGCAATTAACATAAGACAGATAGCAGCGGAATAATAAGTGACATGCTGTCAAACAGTAATATCAATAATCCATCATATAAATAAACATATAACAACAAATGAGAGGCTCCTTATCGCCAACCGTCCCCTACCGGTTGGAAATAACGACCATCATCATCATGCAACACATAAAGCTGAATTAAACACTCATAGGTGGATACATAGCCAAGGTTTCACCCAACTGAAAGAACCAAATAAAGGTCGCTGCGCAGCTTCAATAATCAACAATCAACATCTTCATAGCAGCATGAAAGCTCGAAGAGAAAACCCCGGTCAGGAGCGACCGATCAACCCATCGATCAACAAACCATCTTCATAGTGGCATAAAAGCTGAAGAGAAACCCGGTACCGGAACCAATAAAAATGATAAGTGCCACAAGGGGCGGGAGCCATGCCACAAAGTCATGCTCCAAAACGATTAGCTAGAATACCCATGACGGAGCTAGCTCATCCCAACCAAGGCCAATCTGGATGAGGACAGAAGGACCAATGGGCGATGCTATACTGGACTTGGCTTGTGCCCATTATAGCATTATCCATTGCCTGACTCGATACACAAATAACCAGCTGGACTTTCAATTAAATGCTAGGTAATAAATACTAGCTCGATAAACAACCAAGATTCCAAAGTAGGGAACCATACCAATTAATCACCATAAAGATGTAACGGGTACTCATGAAGAGTTTAACAACAACGATAACAAGAGTTTCTCATGAAGAGCACCACAACGATAAACGGAATTTCTCATAAAGAGCACAACATCATTGATTATTAAAACAAGATGATTCTAAGACAAGGCACGTATCAAATACATCCTAAATATGATACTCACAAGTTACTCGTAAAGAGCGCAACCCAAACGGTCGCTCACAAATAGCACAATGACTATTACCAAGGTGATCATAAACATTTACTCCAAAGATATACTAGGACTATGAACTCAACCATCTCATCACACCTGGAATTCCAAGTAAGAAATCCAAATGAATACTCCTTAAGGTTAATCAAACCGTAGGTACCCAATTGCCAATTCACGCTTTACCTCCGTTCATAACGAACCCATTCTAAACACCCCAAACGAATCCAAAAGGTTACACTTATTAGGACATGATCACGACTGGACTAAACCCTACACTTTGGTGTTCAGTAACCACCCTCTAGGTACTATAGGACATCGCCTAAAACCTAGACCAAGACTCACTCGAAAATCAATTCGATTGGAAGAACCACGAACACTTCATACGATGCCCAAACACCCAATAAAATCCCAAAGTATAAAACTTATCACTTAACCGAACAACCTATACTATCTTGTAGTACTCTAAGAGAGCTTCGAAACGATATTTTTACACGCCTAAAACGGAGTCCGGATGAGAAAGTTATGGAGGAAACAGTTTTAGAAGAAAAGGGAAGAATATATCAGAATTCTAGCTTGGCACGACCGTGCCTAAGAAAGTGGCACGACCGTGCCAAACATTTCGAGAGGAAAGGCAATTTTGGCATATTGGCACGACCGTGCCTAAGAAAATGGCACGACCGTGCTAACCAAGATGGGAGAAAAGGGAATTGTGGCACGACCGTGCCAAATAAAAGAGCACGACCGTGCCAAACCTTACGAGAGGGAAAGTGAATTGTGGCACGACCGTGCCAAATAAAGGAGCACGACCGTGCCAGATGAACAAAGCCCAGATTCATCCAAGGTTCACCATTTTCGGGCCAAAACTCACCCAAAACACCAAATACTCAAAATCAACACTCCCAACAAGGTTTCTAAGGTACCCAAACATCTTTTAACTAGAAAGGGGATCTAAATACACCATTTATAAACTAAAACCAAGAATCAAAACCAACATTTCAAAACCACAAAGATGTAACGGGTACTCATGAAGAGTTTAACAACAACGATAACAAGAGTTTCTCATGAAGAGCACCACAACGATAAACGGAATTTCTCATAAAGAGCACAACATCATTGATTATTAAAACAAGATGATTCTAAGACAAGGCACGTATCAAATACATCCTAAATATGATACTCACAAGTTACTCGTAAAGAGCGCAACTCAAACGGTCGCTCACAAATAGCACAATGACTATTACCAAGGTGATCATAAACATTTACTCCAAAGATATACTAGGACTATGAACTCAACCATCTCATCACACCTGGAATTCCAAGTAAGAAATCCAAATGAATACACCTTAAGGTTAATCAAACCGTAGGTACCCAATTTCCAATTCACGCTTTACCTCCGTTCATAACGAACCCATTCTAAACACCCCAAACGAATCCAAAAGGTTACACTTATTAGGACATGATCACGACTGGACTAAACCCTACACTTTGGTGTTCAGTAACCACCCTCTAGGTACTATAGTACATCGCCTAAAACCTAGACCAAGACTCACTCGAAAATCAATTCGATTGGAAGAACCACGAACACATCATACGATGCCCAAACACCCAATAAAATCCCGAAGTATAAAACTTATCACTTAACCGAACAACCTATACTATCTTGTAGTAATCTAAGATAGCTTCGAAACGATAGTTTACACGCCTAAAACGGAGTCCGGATGAGAAAGTTATGGAGGAAACAGTTTTAGAAGAAAAGGGAAGAATATATCAGAATTCTAGCTTGGCACGACCGTGCCTAAGAAAGTGGCACGACCGTGCCAAACATTTCGAGAGGAAAGGCAATTTTGGCATATTGGCACGACCGTGCCTAAGAAAATGGCACGACCGTGCTAACCAAGACGGGAGAAAAGGGAATTGTGGTACGACCGTGCCAAATAAAAGAGCACGACCGTGCCAAACCTTACGAGAGGGAAAGTGAATTGTGGCACGACCGTGCCAAATAAAGGAGCACGACCGTGCCAGATGAACAAAGCCCAGATTCATCCAAGGTTCACCATTTTCGGGCCAAAACTCACCCAAAACACCAAATACTCAAAATCAACACTCCCAACAAGGTTTCTAAGGTACCCAAACATCTTTTAACTAGAAAGGGGATCTAAATACACCATTTATAAACTAAAACCAAGAATCAAAACCAACATTTCAAAATCATCATTTTTGACCAAAAACCCAAATAAATTCCAAATAAATTGCAAACTCATCCAAACTTCCAATATAACAATAAAAGCATTATATGAACATGATATGAACATTTTAGCATTAAAATGGGGGAAAAGTAACTTACCCGGATTTTCTCAAAGTTGCCGGAACTCGAATATTTTTGGCTTCCTACGACCCTATCGACGATCTAAACAAGATTCATGTTTTAAGAAATGAGAGAAGATGAGAGGAAGAGGAAGAAAATGTAGAGAGAAGTAAAAGGAAGAAAACTTACCCCAAGCTAGAGAGAGAGGGAGATGGCTGGAAGATGGTGAGAGTGAGGGAGGAGGTGAGGGAGGTGAGGGGAGTAGGGGGGAAAATAAATCAAAACTTACACTTAGGCCCCCTCTCACTCACTGCACACAATATTACACTCCCTACTAACAATTAAGACCCAACAAAACCACACTAACCCCAAATGACCCAAATAAAATGCTAAGCATAATATTAGGACATATAAAATGCACACATAATTATTTAAATAAATAATAATTTAAATAAATAAATAAGCAAATAAATAAATAATAATCATTTATTACCAATAAAATAGAGCCTAGATTTCGGGTCGTGACAGTGATACTTCCGCAGCCTTTCAAAGAATTTTCTGAGGTCAACCAGATGCTGAGCGTCTTCTTCAACTGAGTGCACAATCATGTCATCCACGTAGATTTCAAGTTCTTTGTGGATCATGTCATGGAAAAGAGTTGTAGCACCTCTTTGATAAGTTGTTCTGGCATTTTTAAGACAGAAAGACATCACAGTGTAACAGAGTGTCCTCCACAGGGTGATGAAGGAGGTTTTCTCTTGATCTTCCACTGCCTTTTTAATTTGATTGTAACCCGCAATTCCATCAACAAATGACTTCACTTTTTGCATTGCGACTGAGTCAACCAGAATATCAATATTTGGTAACGGGAAATCATCTTTCGGGCAAGCTTTGTTGAGGTCTCTAAAGTCAACACATATCCGGACTTTGCCGTTCGCCTTCTCGACTGTGACCATGTTGGATAACCATTAGGGATATTCCACAACTCGGATGAAACCCACTTGCAGCAACCTCTCGATCTCTTCTTTAACCTGGAGGGCCCACTGCGGCTTGATTCTGCGTAGTTTCTATTTGACCGGCTTGGCGTTGGGAAAGGTGGGAGTTCGGTGCTCCACAATTGTCGAATCTAACCCAGGCATATCTTCATACGACCAAGCAAACACATCGACAAATTCTTTGAGTAAACTGATCAACTGTTCCTTGTCAGCCCCTTGCGTGAAGCTTCCAATTTTCATTTCTTTGATTTCCCCATTCAGCCCCAGATTGACAGTGGACAAATCTTCCCTACGAGCCTCTAACTTTCATTCCTGTTAGGCTCAATTGGTAGGAAAATAGGCTAGAGGGGGGGTGAATAGCCTATTTAAAACTTTTACAAAGAAACACTTATAAATGCAATGTCACTTAACAGTTTACAAACTATTATCAGTAAGCGCAGCGGGTAAAATATGACTTAGTTTAACTCACACAAAATCAGTGTATAAGAGATTTTTAGAGCTTAGTTTGAACACAAAGCTTTTTCTAAAAGTTCAATGCAGTTTCAAGAGATTGGTCAATGGAAATTACAATGAATCAGTACGAACATATGCAATCTGCCGGTGATAGAATTCCAACCGGCAATGATAAGGTAAGCAACAGAGACACAAGGATTTAGAGAGGTTCACAATGTAAATACTGCTACGTCCTCTACCAATTTTGGTCAGAACTTGGATTTGGGTTAAGAGTACTATTAGATATCTCTAGTCTATTACAAGCTCGGATTTTCCGGTATACAAAGACTAAGTTCTATAAATTTCTAATGGATCGTAAAACAATTCTGACCACGTGTATTTGAGCGGCAAGTTCAAGAGAACTTATCTCACTCAGGTGGGTGTGTGAATAACTTAAACAACGTATTCCTTATATGATCTAGTTCGGGAATACTAACAATGTTGTTTGAGTTGGTGCACAAGTGTATGTCCTATTAAATGATCTATTGATTATCTGGACACAGAATGTTTGAGTCTTTAATGAATACTCAAAAACATTCAACTCTCTTCAATGCTTTATTTTCACCAACCTTCTTCAATGCTCCGAGTCCACTATTTATAAGAGGAGTAAATGTCTTGAGTCTTGTAGAAGAAGGCTTGCAATTTGAATATCCAGCTGGGTAGTTGAGGAGCATTAAATGTGGTATCTTTAGCATTAATGGCGAAGATATGTGGTACATGCATGCTCGCAAAAGTCTGATGGGTAAAGACCCCTTTGTCTCAACCGGTTACCTGCAAAAAGCAAGTAGAGACAGAGTATAGCTAAAAGTAGCTATGTGTCAGACGGCGCAGCAATCATTACAGAGCAGGTAAACTACTTTTAGATAAAATAGTAAGAAAGGACAGGGACAATCAGCAAGGTTGACTTTAAGATGAAATGATGTAACCTGACTGACAGTACAGACTGTCTTTCTATATCGGCAAGTTGAGAATGGAGTTGATCGGCAACTTGTTTAGCAAGTTGGTCGGCAACTTGTCGCATGTTTAAGAATAGAGTTGATCGGCAACTAGTTTTATTGGTCTGCTGATTTGCTTCCTCTTGCTGGTTTGCCTTGTTTGAAGAGTTGGAATACACCTGTGCTGGTCACCAAGAATCCTAAGAGTACCTTATAAGGGTTCTAATAAAATTGGGGGATCCTAAGTGATAGCTATGATTGGGATTAAGCAATTCTATGTCCTAAACATATATTTGAATAACAATCTCCTCCTAATTGCTTAAGTCCAATCACCCTATCCAAGAACATCTATCTTAGCTTAGTAAAAGAATGTATAAGGAATGTGTATTTATTATCATTCCCTAAGCCAAGTCACACACTAGATGTCTTAAAGAGGTAAAAATATAAAATGATAAAAGTAAGAGTAAAAGACAAGAAGGATGAGTTGCTGATGGCTTATGATCAGCAGGGAGAATAATAATCTGCAAAACAAAGTTAGCATGAATAGCAGCAGATATTATAAGAGAATATAACATATAAAAATAAGCACACATAAAACAGTAAAGGTTAGCAAAGAAGTCTTGGATAATCGTTGAAGTTCTTCTGGATATCTATATCATTGGCTATATTGACTAGGAAACAGGAGGATCCTCTTGCTGGTCAATGGCCTTTGATGTAGAGTCGGTAAGCTTGGCTTTCTTCTTTGCTCTCTTCTCTTTCTTTTCAGCTTCTCTCTTCTTCCTTCTTTGAGTGCTCTCCAGCCTTTCAGTCAGCATTGCATTGTTGGCTTCCAGAGCAGTTATCTTCATTTGAGCATCAGCAAGAGCAGACTTGGCAGCAGATAAATCTTTTTCAGCCCTTTCTAGGTCTCTGATCTGCAACCTCTGGTCATCAACTAGTTGCTGTTAAATAGAATGCATACTCCCCAAACTCTCTGAAAGGGTAATCAGCCTAGATTCTCTGTCCTCCAGCAGATCTTTCAAGTCTTGGATTCTCTTGCATTGCTCCTCCTGATTGGACTTAAGGATTTTGTCAGAAATATCCTCATGAATACGGTTCAACTTGTCACGGAGGAAGAGGCCAGTATCGCCCAGATCGGCACGAGTAACAGGCACTTGCATATTTTCAGTATCCCCTTCAAGGTAACTGAAGTATTCATACATACTGTTCAGTACCACGGGTTTTGACAGACCAAGAGAAGAATGCATCAGGAAGGAAGGAATGAAGTCTTCATTGATAATATCAGCATCTTCTACAAGACCTTCAGGAGAAGGCACAAACAACTCGTCATCAGAAGATAGAACAATCAGTAACGGAGAAGCTGGCATAGGAGAGGGAGCAGCTGGCAGAGGCAAAACTTGTCGAAGAAAAGAAGCATCAGCAGCATATCTGTCAGCAAGAAGGAACTCAGCAGGAACAGATGTGGATGCAATAGGATCGGCAGAAGATACATCAGCACGGACGATCGGCAAAGGAAATGAAGGATGAATAATAACTGCACGTTCAACCGGCAGATGGAACACACCATTGTCCTCCAGAGAAAGAAAGATAGCCAGGATAAAATTAAAATAAGCACGACCTTCAAGAATCATGGTCATTAACCCGGCATTCATCAGCCTGGAGGTATAAACCATATGATCGGCACACTGTCTTGGATGGAACATCGGCAGGGTTAATGCAAGAGCAGCAGATTTTACCAAGTGAAAAAGACCTCGAGAAGTAGTGGATCGGTATTCAAAAATGTCATGGAGTTCATCATTTATCATCATGCATCTCATCATCAGTCCATTTGTGGCGATGCTGACTTCCTTGGGTGATGGACCAGGTAGATGAATTTTGCCACCAATTTTGAGCTTTCCAGGCAGGCAATGGAGCGGTTCAAACGCTGGTGGTCCTTTCACCTTGAGTTTGGAGACCCTGGGAGCTTTCCCTTTCCTTCTTTTGAACTCAGGTTTAATCCAGGGCAAGAAAGTAAGCCGTTCACTAGTTGAGCCCAGAAAAAATGAGTGATTGGGGCCAAAAGGATTTGGAATTGATCGGAGAGAATTTGACGGCAACTCTATATAATCATCAGGATCTATTTCATCCGAGCTGTCATTCCCACCGGCAGCTGCGGCAATAGGAACAGGTTGTGCTTCATCAGCAACAACTGGAGCAATGAGGGCCTCGGGAGTAAGAAGCAAAGGGAAGGAAATAGGAGCAAATAAAGCATCCTGAAATTCCTCAAATTGTAAGTCAGCAGCAATCAGAGCATCAAAGTCAGCATTATGATCTTGATTGGCAATCTCTGTATCAGCACCTCCTCCCAACTCAACAATCTCTCTAACACCAGTAGGAGCTACTGGAATCACATCAGTAGAAGAGATAGGGGCCTTAATAATCTGAGTGTCGGCAGTTGGCTCAAATGGATGAGTGTCAGTAGTTGGCTCATCAGCATACACATCAGTAATAACTTCTTCATCAGCATAAGCTCCTCCTGATATCAGCAAGCCACCAACTTCATCAGCAGATTGAGTTTCTATAGTTTCCTCAATTGATGCAAGTTGGTCTTCTTTAACAATCAGAGGTTGAGTGTCCATAGTTTCCTCAACTTGATTAAGTAAGGGTTCATCAGCAGTGCTGGTTTCATCAGCAGGTTGAGTTTCTGAAGTTTTCTCAACAGTCTGTTCAACAGACTTATCAGCAGAGCCACGCTCAGAGCCATCACTGGCTAGAACTGATTCAGCAAATGCTTCAGCAGAAGATATAGAAGTGGGGGCAGCAGGTGCATGAGCTTGATCAGTAGAGGGATTTTTGAAGATAATGCTTATCGGCATTTTATCATACTCACCGATCGAATCAGAGGAAGTGATTGTTTCACCAGCAGCTTTGTGAGAGCAAACAAAATCAACGGTATCAATGGAACTGACTGGAGTTGGAATGGGTGAGATTGCTGGTGAAGGAACTTGTTCAGGAATAGAGGTAGATGCTGGTGTAGAAGTAGCTCTAGCCTTGATGAAGGCCTTTGAATCGTTCAGCAGATTCAGAGTGATCCTCTGCACATTCTTCACAAATTGAGTGGCTTGAGCACTCTTAGCCAGCCCTTCATTATTGTTGAAGTTCAGCAAATCTTCCTCATCTTCTGGTCTTCCCAACTGATAAGGATCTTGTTCATCAAAGTTCATTAGCTGGTTGAAGACTGAGGCATAGGCGACCCATACGTCTTGTACCATCAGATCCTGTCTGGTCCTATCTTGAAATAGATAGACTTGATTCCAAGGAAGGGGTAGCAAATCAAAATACCTTCCAAAGTTTAATCTCAACTCACTTTCAGATAACCTTTGAAATTTCTAAACAGGCACAAACTTCTCTTTGAACATATCGGTGACCCTGTTCAGACTTGTTAAATCAACATAATCAGCACGATTGCCAGGGGTAACTGTCTCCTTCCTTTCCTCATGAAATTGAAGCAACCGGCGAACAAACGGATGGAGATGATCAATGGGGAATACCCAATTCTTTGATAAGACCTTATTGGTGAAAGACCAATGGTTTCTGAAGAATATATGAAATGATGGGTTTCGGATTGGCTTGCATTTTCTGACGGAGGGTCCAGATGTTGGGTTTCGATCAAACATACGCAGCGGAATAAAGCATTTAAAATTTTAATGAAACCCAAAGCCATGGATCCGTTCATGTGGTTAAGTCAAATACAACAAGATGAATAGAGGAATAACTAACCCTTGATGGCTATGAATTTCTAGCTTTTGAACTTGGTGGAGATTTTGAAACTTGATCAAGAACGCGAACCTTGAAGATGATGAGCTTCACCCTCTAGCGGTATCCACACCACGAACGAATATCAAGCAACTTCTTGATCTTGGTTGCTAGACCAAATTGTGAAACACACTTTCACAATTGCAAGAACTATATGGAATTATGAATATTCTTGTTCTTCACTTTTGGGATCTTAGAACAAGAAAAATAACCTCTCAAAACCTTATGGAGGCACTCACAATCATATGTCTAATGGCTGCTGAAAGGATCTTTAAATAGGTCCCAATCCTTAACCCTTAAGGACTTAGGAATCCTAAATCCCGTCACCAAATTAGGCAACAAGGAATTCTGGCCGACTTGACTGGCACGGTCGTGCCCTATAAACTGGCACGGTCGTGCCATCAGGTCCGCGTGATTTCCCCCAGTCGACCAATTTCGGCATGGTCGTGCTTGACTTCTTGGCACGGTCGTGTCAAACATGTCGACAAATTTGCCTTGGTTTGGATTTATGGCACGGCCGTGCCATTTTAAGGCGCACGACCGTGCCAGAGCCAAAGCCTAACATTTTTCCATAATTCCAATTTAGTCCTTTATGATTCGTTCTATTTGTGTGTGACCCTCTAGGATTACACTAAGTTGGCAATGGGCTCAAACATGAACCCATAAGATATGATTAGGTTCTAGCAAACCGTCATACCTATCCAAATAGTGTAACTAGATACAATTTCGCATTGCTTTAGAATATGTCACAATCCCTTTGTCCACGATGTCATTGAACACAAGTCATGGTCAAACAGTCAACTTGTTTTGTTCAATACTTTCTCGATTCCGAATATGTTGATAATTCAAATGCTATTGATCCAATCAATCCATTTGAGTCCGGCCGAACATTTCATCAACATCATTCCTTCGAGGGGCCCAAGCTTGACATCTCTCCGTGGAGGGACAAATCCATTTAGCTTATTATTCTTCCCAACGGGAATCCGATTATGCCAATCATACCATTTATAACTACCGTGTTAAGGTAGCGTTTGAATATGTCAAACACAATGTTCATCAAGTGGAAGACTATAATAACTTCATGTCTAAGGATTCAAATGACATAACTGATATGAGATATATGTACGACATAGACCATGACATAAATCTCATGCAGCGGGTCAAGTCCAGTACCTTGTTCCAAACAAGTACCCATAAATCTAACATGATCATCCCATGATCATTTAGCCTTTATACTAGTGCTTAACAAGCACTAGGTGTCACGACCCGAAATATAGGCTCTATTTTATTAGTAATTAAATGATTTTTATTTTTATTTATTTAAATTATTATTTATTTAAATAATTATGTGTGCAATTTATGTGTTATAATATTTATGCCTAGCATTTTATTTGAGTCATTCGGGTTAGTGCAATATTGTTGGGTCTTAATAGGTTGTAGGGAGTGTAAGTATTTGTGTGTAGTGTAGTGGAGGGACCTGAGGTGGCCAACCCGAGCAAACAAGGAGGGCAAGGCAAGTCACAACCGCAGCGATCGGATAACCGAGATAACTCTGGATGGCAGCCGATGGTGAGAAATCGAGGTACAAATCAGGGGACACGAAATGGGAAGATCTGCAGCTATTGTCAGGGGGAAGGACACTCAGAAGATAAGTGTTGGAAGAAACAAGGAAAATGTGTTAATTGTGGTCGGTTTGGGCACTTTGCGAGAGACTGTACTAAATTCAGATATCAATCATCGGGAAGTGGAGCTGGTACTGCACAGGGTCAGAAGAGAGATGCTTCGGGGAACCCTAAGGTATAAGGAAGAGTAATTGCGATCAATCAGTACTCCCCAGGTAACGAATAATTTCAGGAGGTATTATTTTGCGTCGTGAGAGCGAGCGCGTGCATTTTAGGATCATCGCATCTATGTGTTTCTGTGCATTTAGTTGCATTTATTTTTTTTGAGTCTTTGACTTATGTGTTGTCAGTGTCTACTCTTATGGAGGAATGTAGGATGTCTGATGGAGTCTTATGTGCTCATGTTGTGCTTAAAGGTAGATATAACTTACCTGCTAAATTGGTCATATTGCTATTATAAGATTTTGATGTCATTTTGAGAAGGGAAATGTCATGCTTTAGTCGTTGGTTGTAGGGAAATTGTTACATCCTCTCTTCCCTTTTGCCTAAAATTGTTTTGAGACCGTTCCTTTGTGTAGAGTTAAGCAAATCTTTTCTTGTTTGGAATCTGTCTATTTTACTTCGATGGGTGACAATGGATGTCTATACCAATTGTTGGGTGTATTTATCGTTTGTAAAAATTTCTATTTTAATTTCTGAGTAGTACCTAGTAATTGGGGAGAACCTTGGGTTAAATTGAGTTGTTATAGTACAAGGTTGTAGTGCTAATATTTAGATCAATGTCCTTATGGCATCGGTTGGGTTATAAGAGTTGAGGATTCAAATTGAGGATTTCTGGATAGGAGATTTTGTTTACTTGTAGTGCATCTACGTGAGCGCATCGGAATTGGATAGTATGAGGAAAAGCATGATGTGTTATGGGATATGAGTATATTATGGAAGTTATAATCATCGATAGTGGTGAGCGTGTTAAGTTAGAAAAGACTAATAAGTACATTTTGGGAGAGTAATAACTTCTCAATCTATGTTAAAGGCATTTTGAAATTTTGGTTAGATAGTGGTTCTATGGTTCTAAATCCCTTCTTGGTGGCGTTACCGAATTGGATCAAGGGTGTGTGATGAAAGTTGAGTATCAATACTTGGGCATAATTAAAGAATATTGTGATTTGGTAATGGAGCTATTGGAATGAGGCTAGCTAATCGGGTTATGATCTTGATAGTACCATTGAGCTTAAGTATCATTAAGTTAATAAAGGTATGCGTGAGAGACTAACTGGGGTTAGCTATTGAATTTAGAGTTCATTGATTTCCTTTGGGTATATGAGCACGGATTATAACTTAAAAGGGAGCTAGAGGAAATCCCTTGAAGATAAAATTTAGACCATTTTCGGACTATTGAGTATTCGTAATTATTTTAGGCTTTCAAGGATTGGAGTGTTATGACGATGATATTATGATGTAGGTTTAAGTGAGAATTTTGTATTTATATTACACCTCTAGTTTAAAGTGCTACCTAGAGCGAGAGCACTATAATGGGAATCTTTAGAGATATAGCCTTTGGTGAATATTATGGGGATGGAAAATTTCTTCAGCTTTTCATATTTTAAAAGCTAATTAAGCTCGAGATGGAATGTTTGGAATTTCTGGGGAATAATACTAAGTATGCGATTTACAAATGGAAGTACCTTTGCGGTGTAGTTAAGGTTATGAATAAGACGAACTTGAGGTACCTCGAGAATTATGTGTGGAAATAATTTGAATTCTTCGATTTTGAGTACGGATTTTGATTAGTAATGAAGTTAATGATGGAATGATTCGGTTCGAGAGGTGGTGTTATCCTAAGCATTATTTAAGGTTACCTTGTAGTGGGTTAGATTGGACAATTGAGGAATTTGAGAAATGGCGGAACTATCGTATTAGTGGGTACTTGATCATTCGGGTAAGTCTCGTTAAAATTCGGGTCGAATTTTCTTTAAGGGGGAGTGAATGTCACGACCCGAAATATAGGCTCTATTTTATTAGTAATTAAATGATTTTTATTTAATTATTTGCTTATTTATTTATTTAAATTATTATTTATTTAAATAATTATGTGTGCAATTTATGTGTTATAATATTTATGCCTAGCATTTTATTTGAGTCATTCGGGTTAGTGCAATATTGTTGGGTCTTAATAGGTAGTAGGGAGTGTAAGTATTTGTGTGTAGTGTAGTGGAGGGACCTGAGTGTAAGTTTTGGGAAATAATTCCCCTACACCCTCTCTTCTCCCTCACCTCTCCCTCACTTTCCAGCCATCTCCCTCTCTCTCTAGCAATGGGTAAGTTTCTCTCTCACTTCTCTCTACATTTCCATCATCTTCCTCTCTTTATTTCTCATTTCTTAAAACGTGAATCTTGTTTAGATCGTCGATAGGATCGTAGGAAGCCAAGAAATTTCGAGTTCCGGCAACTTTGAGAAAATTTGGGTAAGTTGCTTTTCCCCCTATTTTATGCTAGAAATGCTATTCCATGTTTATTTGATGTTATGAATGCCATTTATTGCATCTTGGGTTGATTTGCGAGTGATTGGCATTTTATTCATACTTTTGGGAAATTTGGTATTTGAATCTTGTGTTGGGTTTCTAGATTGTGTTATTTAGCCCCATTACAAGCCTATAAGTTGTTTTGGTTCATAGTTGTGTATATTGCTAGCCTTGGTTCCAAGTATTTGTGAAATGGTGAAAGATTTGGTTGGTTTGAGTTTTGGTTTGAAAATGGTGGAAACCCAGGATTTTGGCCGGAAATTGCCTTTCCGGGCAAGGAGGCGCGCGCATCCCTCCCTTAGGAGGCGCGCGCACCCTTATGTCCTTCTTGATCAAAAATCCTTCTGTCCCTAAGAGGCGCACGCACCCCTTATATTGAAGCGCGCGCACCCTCTCCTTCTCTCAACTTGATTCCCCTTCTGATCTAGGAGGCGCGCGCATCCCTCCCTTAGGAGGCGAGCGCACCCCCCTCCCCTGTTATGAATTTATTCCCCTTTTTGGTCCAACTTTCGAGAGTCATATCTTATTCACCCGAACTCCGTTTTAGGCGTATAAATTACCGTTTTAAAGTTCTCCTTAAGCTCTTCGATATGAGTAAGTAAATTTGGTAGAGTGCTCGAATTAATTGGATCCTTTGTGGTCAAATGTGATATGGGAATTGTGTTATCATTGTTAAGATTGTTGGAACACTTTAATTGTGTGTTGTCGGTTCATTTCACTTTCTTGGTGCCTTCTTGGTATGGTTCCCTACTTTGGAACCTTAAGTTGTCTAATTAAGCTAGTATTTATTACTCAACCTTTACGTGAAAGTCCAGCTGGCATTTTGTGTGTGTTTGGGCGATGCGAAACATTATGATGGCACGGCCAAGTCCATTGTGATGTTGACCATTGTTTTGCCCCCTTATTACCCTCCTCCAGATTGGCCTTGGATGTAAGAAGAGCTAGCTCCTTTGTGTGCATATTAGCTTCTTGGAGCATGACTTTGTGGCATGTCTCCCGTCCCTTGTGACACTTCTTTGGTTATTGGTTCCGGTACCGGGGTTTATCTTCGAGCTTTCATGCTGCTATGAGGATGTTGATTGTTGATTATTGAAGCTGCGCAGCGACCTTTATTTGGTTCTTCCAGTTGGGTGAAACCTTGGCTATGTATCCACTTATGAGTGTTTATTTCAGCTTTATGTGTTGCATGTTGAGCTGGTCGTTATTTCCAACCGGTTTGGGACGGTTGGCGATAGGGAGCCTCTCATTTGTTGTTATATGTTTATTTATATGATTGATTATTGGATTTTACTGTTGACGGCATGTCACTTATTATTCCGCTGCTATATGTCATATGTTAATTGCTATTGGTTATTGCATTTTAGCATGTCATGTAGTTGCATTAGTAACTTACTGAGATTTTATCTCACCCCGTTTATTTCCATCTTTGTTTTTCCTTAACCCCCCCCAGGAGGAAAAGGATTAGGATTCGCGGATCGAGGAGGACGTCGAGAGGATTGAGATATTGGGGCAGGTTGTTATGGATTGGTTTACATTATTTAAATGTATAACCTTTTGGGGATAGTGTCATCATTATTGACGTCATTAAGAATTGTATATTTATTCTTTTGAGTATAAGCTGTGGAGCTTATGTTGGTTGTACATTGTTGATTTAAACTTGGATTTGTAAAACCTTGTGTTATCATCTTTTGGTTCAAAATGGAATTTTTAACTTCTATATTTTAGAGTTTTGGTTTTAAGTCGACGTCCAGCTCGCGATCTCGGGCCGCGGGGTTCGGGGCCGCGGGGTTCGGGGTCGCGACACTAGGGACGGGGATTATTATAAGTAAACATGAACAACAATAATAATCAAAACATCTCTTTATTGATATGAAATAAATGATAACAATTACAACGTTTATTAAACGTGCCTAGGGCACCACTACCAACAATCTCCCACTTGCCCTAGGCCCAATCTCCCATGTATCTAATACCCATGGACCTAACATGACCTTCATGTTTAGCTTGTGGAAGTCCCTTTGTTAGCGGGTCCGCAACATTGTCATCAGTAGGTACTCTGCATATATTTACGTCTCCCCTATCAACGATCTCTCGAATGATATGAAAACGCCTAAGTATGTGTTTGGATTTCTGATGTGCTCTTGGTTCCTTTGCTTGAGCAATAGCACCATTATTGTCGCAATAAAGGTCTATTGGACTAGCAATACTAGGAATCACTTCAAGTTCAGTTATGAACTTCTTAATCCAAACAGCTTCCTTTGCAGCATCCGATGCAGCAATATACTCAGCTTCTGTTGTAGAATCAGCGGTTGTACTTTGCTTGGAACTCTTCCAGCTTACAGCTCCACCATTTAACATAAAAACAAATCCCGATTGCGATCGGCTATCATCTTTGTCGGTTTGGAAGCTTGCATCCGTGTAAGCATTTACAACGAGATCATCTTCCATTCCTCCATAGACCAAAAACGAGTCTTTAGTTCTTCTCAAGTACTTAAGAATCGCTTTTACAGCTATCCAGTGATTTTCGCCAGGGTCGGATTGGTATCTACTTGTCATGCTCAAAGCATAAGACACATCCGGCCTAGTACAAATCATGGCATACATGATGGACCCAATTGCCGAAGCATATGGAACATCATTCATTTTCTCACGCTCATCGTTTGTCTTAGGACATTGAGTCTTGCTTAGAGAAACTCCATGTAACACGGGCAAGGTCCCTCTCTTAGAGTTTTCCATACGGAATCTTCTAATGACCTTGTCAATGTATGTACTTTGGCTTAAACCAAGCAGTCTCCTTGATCTATCTCTATAGATCTTAATGCCAAGAATATATGCGGCTTCACCCATATCTTTCATTGTAAAACACTTTCCTAACCAAGTCTCCACAGACTGAAGTGTAGGAATGTCGTTTCCAATGAGCAATATGTCATCCACATATAAAATAAGGAATAGCACTATGCTCCCACTAATCTTCTTGTATACACAAGGCTCATCTTCGTTCTTGATGAAACCAAACTCTTTGACCGATTCATCAAAACGGAGATTCCAACTCCTAGAAGCTTGCTTCAATCCATAGATGGATCTCTGCAATTTGCATACCTTAGAATCTTGTTCAAAACCTTCTGGTTGTGTCATATACACATCCTCTTGAAGTTTTCCATTCAGGAAAGCGGTTTTGACGTCCATCTGCCATATTTCATAGTCATGATATGCGGCAATGGCAAGCAAAATTCTTATAGACTTGATCATTGCTACGGGTGAAAAGGTCTCATCATAGTCAATACCATGAACTTGCCTATAACCTTTCGCTACAAGCCTAGCTTTGTAAGTATGCACCTTCCCATCCATGTCAGTCTTCTTCTTGAAGACCCATTTGCATCCTATGGTTTTTACACCTTCGGGCGCATCAATCAAATTCCAAACTTGATTGTCTTGCATGGATTGCAATTCGGATTCCATGGCTCCAAGCCACTTGTCCGAATCAGGAGAAGACATCGCCTCTTGGTAGGTTGACGGTTCATCATTCTCAATGATTTCTACCTCATTACTATCCGTTACGAGAAATCCATATCTCTCGGGCTCGGATCGTAACCTACTAGATCTGCGAGTTGCTTGTGTACTTTGAACAGGTTCCACAACTCCTTGTGGTTCTTGTTCTTGTTCTTGTTCCACTATTGGTTCAATGTTATTTTCTGGGTCTCAAATTTCTTCAAGATTTATTTTACTCCCACTGATTTCTTTGGAGAGAAACTCTTTCTTTAGAAAGACACCAGTTCGGGCAACAAACACTTTGTTGTCCTCTCGGTTGTAAAAGTAATATCCTTTAGTTTCCTTAGGATATCCCACGAAAATACATTTGTCAGATTTGTGTGCTAGTTTGTCAGAGATAAGTCTCTTGACATAAACTTCGCAACCCTAAATCCTCATGAAAGATAAACTAGGTTTCTTTCCACTCCACATCTCATATGGAGTCTTTGGAACCGATTTAGTTGGAACTTGATTTAGTGTGAAAGCAGCGGTTTCTAGGGCGTAACCCCAAAACGATATTGGAAGATCAACTTGACTCATCATTGATCGAACCATGTCTAACAAAGTCCGATTCCTCCTCTCGGACACACCATTCCATTGTGGTGTTCCCGGTGGAGTCAATTGTGAAACTATTCCACAATTCTTTAGATGATCATCAAATTCTTGACTTAAGTATTCTCCACCTCGATCTGATCGAAGTGCTTTTATACTTTTGCCAAGTTGTTTTTCTACTTCATTTTGAAATATTCTAAATATCTCAAATGCTTCACTTTTATGTTTCATTAGGTAAACATACCCAAATCTACTATAATCATCAGTGAAGGTTATGAAGTATTGAAATCCTCCCCTAGCATTGCTACTTAATGGTCCGCATACATCGGAATGTATCAACCCCAATAAGTCGCTTGCCCTTTCACCCAACTTGGTAAAAGGTGTCTTAGTCATTTTTCCAAGAAGACACGACTCACAAGTATCATATGACTCTAAGTCACATGAACCCAAAAGTCCGTCGCCATGGAGTTTTAAGATACGCTTCTCATTAATATGACCAAGACGGCAATGCCACAAATAAGTATGATTTACATCATTAGGTTTAGATTTCTTATTTACATGATAGACATTATTCTCATTCTTGACATCCAAGATATAAAGGCCATTAAATGAATTAGCAATACCATAAAGCACATCATTTAAATAAATAGAAAATTTCTTATTCTCAATAAGAAACTTAAAACCTTCATTATCCAAACAAGAAATTGAAATAATATTTCTGCTTAAATCCGGAACATGATAACAATTGTTCAAAACAAGAATTAATCCGGAAGGTAAAGTGACTTCATAAGTCCCTACGGCTAATGCAGCAACTCTTGCTCAATTTCCCACCCGTAGATCTACTTCACCTTCTTTAAGCAGTCTCCTATTCTTTAGTCCCTGCACATTTAGACAAACTTTGTTGGAGTTTTGAACATATAGCAGCAAGCATGAGACAACTTACATCTCTAGAATCATTACGATGTTTCTTGTAATTGTCCCTTTCTACCCTAGGGGCAGTAGGCGGTGGTTCAGCAGGGAGAGGCCCATCGAGAATGTACAACTTATCTTCTTGCCTAAGAACGATTCTTATGCTACAGATCCAATCCATAAAGTTGGTACCATTCTCTTCGAGCTTATCCTTCTCAATGATCGATCGCAACGACATTGATTGAGTGTTATTAGTCATTATCTACAAATATGCAAAATTTCCAAAATTTAATAAGTACCGGTTTTCATTAAAGAGATAAATAATGTATTTTTCAAACAAAATACTCCCACTAAATTATATAACCTTCATATACATCCAATGTATAATATAATTCAAATGGGTTAAGATCCAACTTTAATTTAATTTCAAGTGCGCTAAGGCGGATTACACAAAATTAAATTAATTAGGTAGACAACTCTTGTCAATCATATCTCACATGACTCTTAGTTCCTTTTATGAGATTCTTTAAGAAATCCAATTTCAAAAAACATGTTAAACCTCATCTTTGCCTAGGCCCAAAACTGTTTTGACGCCCAATTAAGTCTAACCATTTTAAACGCATAGTTAATGTGTCCCGCTAGGGCGAATCTACATTAAAATTACTCATGTACTAACAAGTGTTTTAATCATAGCATGGCAATAAAAGACTTAAAACTTTCTTTGAAGGTTCATCACATATAGCATATAACACATTTATGAGCACATAATATAAACATGTTACACATCAAGTTTAGCCACTAAATTAATCTCCATTAATTTAAGCATAGTATTTATGTGTCATTAGTTTCTCTATAATTATGAGGATTAGACTATATGAACTTTGGTTGTCATCTCCAAATCAAGACAACAAGAAGTGCGACCGAAACTAAGCCATATGGCATCCACAATTCCGCACTTATTCAAGAAACCAAGAAAGTAGTCCATGTGGCCGAAACTAAGCAATAGATGGTCTCGATGAACGTAGGCCAATTGCATTCACAATTCCACATGGATCTCCAATCTTTGAATCAAGAACTTTGTTTCTTAATTTTAGCAATTATGAACTCTTCATAATTCTAACTTCGTTTTATCTTTGAAACTTCGATTGCGATCAAGTTTGGGAAACACAATCTCGATGAACGTAGATTAGCCATCCAAACCTTGAACCAATCTTAGACTCACAAGACTAAAACAAATAGAAAATTTAAACCCAAGATCCACACCCAAGACCCAATCCCTTCCCCGCGCCAAACCCTAGGTCCGGCTGGGTCAAGGTATGGGTCCGGTCGGACCCTTCCGAAAATCAAAATTTTAAAGTTCCAAAATTTGTCTCAAAATTGTTTTTCCCGATTCAATAAGGATTTGGTGTTCTTGGTGATCCAATCACCATGATCAACAAAACCTTGAATAAACAATTTATTCTTGAATCCCTAGAATATCAAAACTTTGATCCAATCAAAAATTGATAATCCAAACAATTTTAAATCCACCATAATTTTTATTGCGATTGAATAGTGCGATTAAAGTTTCTAAAACAATAAACCACATAAAATCATATAACACATAAACATCACGTAATCCAATATTCATATCATGCTAGGTACATAAAGAATTTATATACACACAACATGATCTTAGTATTGAAATAATCAACATGAACGGGGCTCTGATACCACTGTTGGGTTTCGATCAAACATGCGCAGCGGAATAAAGCATTTAAAATTTTAATGAAACCCAAAGCCATGGATCCGTTCATGTGGTTAAGTCAAATACAACAAGATGAATACAGGAATAACTAACCCTTGATGGCTATGAATTTCTAGCTTTTGAACTTGGTGGAGATTTTGAAACTTGATCAAGAACGCGAACCTTGAAGATGATGAGCTTCACCCTCTAGCGGTATCCACACCACGAACGAATATCAAGCAACTTCTTGATCTTGGTTGCTAGACCAAATTGTGAAACACACTTTCACAATTGCAAGAACTATATGGAATTATGAATATTCTTGTTCTTCACTTTTGGGATCTTAGAACAAGAAAAATAACCTCTCAAAACCTTATGGAGGCACTCACAATCATATGTCTAATGGCTGCTGAAAGGATCTTTAAATAGGTCCCAATCCTTAACCCTTAAGGACTTAGGAATCCTAAATCCCGTCACCAAATTAGGCAACAAGGAATTCTGGCCGACTTGACTGGCACGGTCATGCCCTATAAACTGGCACGGTCGTGCCATCAGGTCCGCGTGATTTCCCCCAGTCGACCAATTTCGGCACGGTCGTGCTTGACTTCTTGGCACGGTCGTGTCAAACATGTCGACAGATTTGCCTTGGTTTGGATTTATGGCACGGCCGTGCCATTTTAAGGCGCACGACCGTGCCAGAGCCAAAGCCTGACATTTTCCATAATTCCAATTTAGTCCTTTATGATTCGTTCTATTTGTGTGTGACCCTCTAGGATTACACTAAGTTGGCAATGGGCTCAAACATGAACCCATAAGATATGATTAGGTTCTAGCAAACCGTCATACCTATACAAATAGTGTAACTAGATACAATTTCGCATTCCTTTAGAATATCTCACAATCCCTTTGTCCACGATGTCATTGAACACAAGTCATGGTCAAACAGTCAACTTGTTTTGTTCAATACTTTCTCGATTCCGAATATGTTGATAATTCAAATGCTATTGATCCAATCAATCCATTTGAGTCCGGCCGAACATTTCATCAACATCATTCCTTCAAGGGCCCAAGCTTGACATCTCTCCGTGGAGGGACAAATCCACTTAGCTTATTATTCTTCCCAACGGGAATCCGATTATGCCAATCATACCCTTTATAACTACCGTGTTAAGGTAGCGTTTGAATATGTCAAACACAATGTTCATCAAGTGGAAGACTATAATAACTTCATGTCTAAGGATTCAAATGACATAACTGATATGAGATATATGTACGACATAGACCATGACATAAATCTCATGCAGCGGGTCAAGTCCAGTACCTTGTTCCAAACAAGTACCCATAAATCTAACATGATCATCCCATGATCATTTAGCCTTTATACTAGTGCTTAACAAGCACTAGGGACGGGGATTATTATAAGTAAACATGAAAACAATAATAATCAAAACATCTCTTTATTGATATGAAATAAATGATAACAATTACAACGTTTATTAAACGTGCCTAGGGCACCACTACCAAAACCAGAGGCTACATCAGCAGCAGCATGGAGCTCAGGCAAGTATGGAAGATCTAGAATTCCCTTTTGTAGAGGTACTCTCACCCTTAAGTCAGAACCAATCAGTCTTCTTCTCTCAGCCATTTTATCGGCAGCATCGGTTTCTGACTTGATAACCACAGAAGGAGCAGTAAGTGTTGCACCAGCAAGAAGAGATGGTGCAAACCTGATCTGCTTAGCTCTTGGATCAGTAGAAGGAATTTGAGAGGAAGGAACTTGAGCAACTGAAGGCTTTGGCTTTGGAGCAGCAGGGAGATCATCAGAAGATACAACCTTTGACTTCTTGACTTGAGGTTTATCAGCAGCTTTGACTAACCTTCTCTTCTTTGGAGCTGCTGGAGTGGAATCGGTAAGAATCCTGTTGGCAACTGGAGCAGGAGTAGAAACGTCGGCAGGGACTATATCAGCAACCTTGACAACTTTCTTTGCCTTCTTCTTTTTAGGGGTACCAGAAGCAGGAACAACAATTGTGCTGGTAGGAGCCTTCTTGGAAATCCTATTCCAATCGGTAAGCTTAAAGGATTTGAGCTTATCAAAGTCAATACTAGGGGGTGCCGGTGAAGCCCTCACAATTGCTGAGTTACGCCTCAAGATGGTGCTAATCAGCATGTAGTGGCATCCTTTACCGGGATGAGCTTTGTTCTTCTTTCTATCCTCCTTATACTTAACGGCAGCAATGGCGATGACCCTAAACAGGTAGGCACACCAATTGAACTCTTCTTGCAACACGATGGCTGCCATTGCTTCAAACTGGACATCAGTAACATGGCTGTGAGAGCCAGATCTGCAAACCAAACATCTATCCATAATCTATGCAAGGGCAAAGAATCTTCTTCTGTAGTGAGCTTTTAGATGGTTATCTCCACTGAGTCTGGGACCGGTTCCCCTTATAAGGGTCCATGCTTTATCCAAAGGCTGTTCATCAGTAATGGAGTCAGCACCCTCATTCCTAAGCAGAGGGAATACTTCATGAATAGAAGAGGGAGTAACGGAGATAGGCACGCAGGCGACGGTTGAGGCGATGGAGACGAATACAGAGGAGTCATTGCGATCAGTGATGACGGAGGCATTTGAGAAGAACTCTTGAACTTAACCCAAAAATATAAACTCAATACCTGTTGGAGAGATGAAGGAGTCTAGAAGAGAGCCAATCAGAAGATTCTTCTACTGCAATGACTGGATCAGCAGCTGGTACTTGACCTGCAGGGTTAGAATTACTGGATTCACCTGTCTCATGAGCACTAGAAGCATTTGTACTGTTTGGAGCCTTGTCAGACTCTAACAAATCAAATTCATCAAAGGTTACATGAACAGATTCAACTATTTTCAAAAGTTTCTTATTAAAAACTCGAAAGTCCTTACTGTGTTTAGCGTATCCAACAAAGATTCCTTCATCAGCTTTCTCATCAAATTTACCTCTGTTCTCTTTACCGTTGTAAAGCACGTAACATTTGCAGCTGAATATTTTGAAGAATCCAATGTTGGGAGTTCTGCCTCTCCAGAGTTCATAAGGGGTCTTGTTGTGGAATTTGTTGATGAGAGATCTGTTCTGAGTGAAGCAGGCGGTATTGAAGGCTTCAGCCTAAAAATATTTCAGCAGCCTGGCTTCAGCAATCATGGTCTTACCAGCTTCAATGAGAGTTCTGTTCTTTCTCTCAACGACACCATTTTGTTGTGGTGTACCGGCAGCTGAGAAGTTGTGGTCTATGCCATGATCATCACAGTACTGAGCAATACCATTGTTCTTGAATTCAGTGCCGTTGTCTGATCTCATGCTGATGATATCGCTTTCTTTCTGAGTTTGTAGTAGTCTGAATAACTTGGTAGCAACGGCATAAGTGTCATCTTTGTGACTGAAAGTTTCCACCCAAGTATATCTAGAGAAATCATCTACTACAACCAAAATATATCTACTTCCCCCAATACTTGGTGTAGTTGTGGGGCCAAATAGATCCATATGTAGCATTTGGAGGCACTTAGATGTTGACATGCAGGGCTTGCTTCGGAAGGATGATTTATGTTGTTTTCCAAGCTGGCAGGCCTTGCATTTCTTTACTTGATCAGCAGACACTTGAGGCAGACCGGTAACCAGATTTGAACCGGCAAGCTTGGATAGATATTTGAAGTTCAAGTGACTGAGTCTCTTGTGCCATAGCCATGAGTTCTCACTGATGTTCTTAGCTACAAAACAAACATTAGCAACACCAGTAATAGCACTTAAGTCTACTGCATAAATGTTACCTTTTCTTTTGGTGGTGAGAAGAGTTTCATTGGAAGCAATGTCTTTCACATAGCAACTGGAAGTAGTAAATACACATTGCATTCCTTTATCATAAAATTGTGATATAGATAGAAGGTTGTGTTTCAGACCATCCACAAGAGAGACCTTCTGTACAGTAACTGCACCTCTCTTGATGGTACCTATACCGATGATTTTTCCTTTGGCATTATCACCGAAAACCACTGGGGGACCTGATGCTTCTGAGATATCGGCAAGTAGATCTGCAAATCCTGTCATGTGTCTTGAGCAGCCACTATCTAGAATCCACAAATCCTTGCTTGCACCAGTTGAGGCCATGAAGCATTCCTGAAATAAAACGGTATGCTTATGGTCCCCCTTATTCTTGGGTCCGAGGGTTAGTTCCTCTTTGGCAACCACATCTGGCCACCACTAGAGGATGTAACCTCAGTGGGTCCAGATAGGTGCTTCAAGAGGCATTCATGAGCCTTGTGACCACAATCAGAACAATTTGAACATCTCACTTGATTGATAGGCTGTGGAGTCGGTAGAACATCATTCTGTTTAGTCAGTGCATCGGCAGAACAAGGGAATTGGGCAGGCACAAACTTAGTAGGTTTAAAGGTTTTAGTATTGCCTTTCTTTCCATTCTATTTACCTTTGGCAGTTACCTTATTAGGTACTTGTCCATCGGCAGCAGATGTGGTTAGACCGGCAGTACTAGCTCTGCTGATGTATTCACCAAGAATACCGTTATCGGCAGACTCAGTATCAGCAACCTTAACATATTTTTGTTTGTGGTTGTCATTCCTTTTGTTCTGGTTCTTAGGATACTTCATTGCCACAGCACTGTATATTGGCTTAGCATCCTTATGCACTGAGTTAACAGGACTACATTCAACTTTCTCATCCTTTTTCTCGGTCGCACAAGTTTCAGTAGAGCTACTGCTGCTGGAATCAAATCCTAACCCAGATTGGTCCTTATATGACATTTGGGTCTGTAGGATTTTTTCAACAGCAACTCTAGATTTTGTGTAAGAATCAACAATCCTTGAGAGATGATTGTTTCTTTTCACAAGATCTTCGATCTGAGCTATCAATACTGCTACTTGGCTTTTGAGATCCAGGTTTTCTTTCTTTAGAAGAACAGACTCAAGCTCATGTCCTTTGAGAACCTTAAGTTCAGACACAAGCAAGTCATTCTCTGCAAAAATTCTATTGAAATCAGCAGCCATCACTTTATGAACGCTACTCAGCTTCTCATGATCAATAAAAAGTTCATCCATTGTCTCTACCATTTCAGCTTTGGATATTTCAGGAAAGGGGTCAGCTGAAATTTTGGGGGCAGAGGGAATAGGTTTGGGAGAGAAGTCAGGTAGAGAAGAAATGGGTTTAGATAAGCTTTTGGCAATGCTGGGATGCTCGATGAATGAGAATTTTCTGGTCATTGGTAAGGGTTTAGGTGTGATGGTAGTGAATTGACTAGAGTTACACTGACCATAGAGAGAGGTTCCCACTTGGTGAACTCTGTACCCATTTGGGTTCTCTGCTTTGACACTAATCTCTTTGAAGTGTGGTTGAGGTCTTCCAGTAGCTTCTTCTCTGACTGGAGATCTTGGAGGGGATGGATCTCGGTAGACTGGAGTCGGCAATGTGGATGTATTGGCATCTTCCAAGTCTAGGGCGACAAAGCTTACATCGGCATCTTCATCTTCATCGGCATCTTCATCTGAGTCAGTTTCAGACCAAACCGACAAGGCCTTTTCTGTGCTTTCATCGGCAACAAAGCTTCGAGACTTGGGATGTCTCTTGTTGAATGACTTCCTCACATACTCATATTTTGGTTGAGGACATTTAGAAGCAAAGTGACCAGGTTTTCTGCAGTTGAAGCAAACAAGATCACCTTTGTTGTTCTTTTCGTAGGTAGCACTTGTTGATGGTTTGTTGTAACTTGCTGGTTTTTGAAAAGTTGGTTTGAATGATTTTGGTTGCTGGTAGTTTCCTTTCTGCATCCTTTTGAAGTCCTTAAACCTTTTGTAGTTCCTAGCGAAGGCGGCAAATTCGTCTTCTTCCATAGGCTGTTCTGAGGTAGTTGCAGGGGTTTTGGAGCTGCAGGGTATAGGATGGGGATCTATAGGAGGGAATTTGTTTGAAGGGAAGGATATCTGTGACTGAGCTGATAGAGACAAGTTTTTGAAATTTTTATCGAGAACGTTAAGTTTTTACATTTCTCTCTCATACAGAAATAGACTAGATACAAGATTCTGAATAGAAGTCTTGTTCAAGTCTCTCACTTCTCTAACAGCGGTGACCTTGGTATGATACTCATTTCCCAAAGAACTTAGAAAACGAATATTCAGGTCTTTCATAGTATAAATCTTTCCTAATGAAGCACATAAATTACTTACCTCGCAGAATCTGTCGTAGGCACTCCTTAGTGATTCACCATCTTGTTTCTTGAAGGATTCAAACTCAGCAATACAATCGTAGAGTCTGTTGTCCTTTACCTGCTCATCACCTTCAAAGTATACAAGGAGCTTGTTCCAGCATTCTTGAGCCGTGGAGCATAAGTCAATGAGTTTATATTGCTTGTCATCCAAACCACAAGAAATAATGTGGCATGCTTTTCCATCTAGGGCAGCTGAAAGTTTGTCGTCCTCAGTCCATTCCTCTCTTGGTTTCTCGACCAAGGTTTCTTCAATCTGAACATGGGTTTCTTGTTCAGTGTCACGATCAGCATGTTGTGTCAGCGAAGTGGAGGGAATAGGTCTATAGGTGGTTGAGACATTCAAAGGAATGATTGGACCACCTTCTATGACCTTCATCAACCGATCATCGATTGAGTTCATATACTTTATCATACGAGATTTCCAGACACCAAACTCGTTGACATTCAACAACGGTATGGTAGTGATGTTAAATGACTGCATGATTTTTCCTGCCATGGTATCGGCAATACAAGCTGCAAAGCTTGGAAATTTCTTTCAAAATTCCAAGCTCTGATACCAATTGTTAGGCCTAATTGGTAGGAAAATAGGCTAGAGGGGGGGGGTGAATAGCCTATTTAAAACTTTTACAAAGAAACACTTATAAATGCAAAGTCACTTAACAGTTTGCAAACTATTATCAGTAAGCGCAGCGGGTAAAATATGACTTAGTTTTAACTCACACAAAATAAGTGTATAAGAGATTTTCAGAGCTTAGTTTGAACACAAAGATGTTTCTAAAAGTTTAATGCAGTTTCAAGAGATTGGTCAATGGAAATTACAATGAATCAGTACGAACATATGCAATCTGCCGGTGATAGAATTCCAACCGGCAATGATAAGGTAAGCAACAGAGACACAAGGATTTGGAGAGGTTCACAGTGTAAATACTGCTACGTCCTCTACCAAGTTTGGTCAGAACTTGGATTTGGGTTAAGAGTACTATTAGATATCTCTAGTCTATTACAAGCTCGGCTTTGCCGGTATACAAAGACTAAGTTCTAGAAATTTCTAATGGATCGTAAAACAATTCTGACCAAGTGTATTTGAGCGGCAAGTTCAAGAGAACTTATCTCACTCAGGTGGGTGTGTTAATAACTTAAACAACGTATTCCTTATATGATCTAGTTCGGGAATACTAACAATGTTGTTTGAGTTGGTGCACAAGTGTATGTCGTATTAAATGATGTAATGATTATCTGGACACAGAATGTTTGAGTCTTTAATGAATACTCAAAAACATTCAACTCTCTTCAATGCTCTATTTTCACCAACCTTCTTTAATGCTCCGAGTCCACTATTTATAAGAGGAGTAAATGTCTTGAGTCTTGTAGAAGAAGGCTTGCAATTTGAATATCCAGCTGGGTAGTTAAGGAGCATTAAATGCGGTATCTTTAGCATTAATGGCGAAGATATGTGGTACACGCATGCTCGCAAAAGTCTGATGGGTAAAGACCCCTTTGTCTCAACCGGTTACCTGCAAAAAGCAAGTAGAGATAGAGTATAGCTAAAAGTAGCTATGTGTCAGACGGCGCAGCAATCATTACAGAGCAGGTAAACTACTTTTAGATAAAACAGTAAGAAAGGACAGGGACAATCAGCAAGGTTGACTTTAAGATGAAACGATGTAACCTGACTGACAGTACAGACTGTCTTTCTATATCGGCAAGTTGAGAATGGAGTTGATCGGCAACTTGTTTAGCAATTTGGTCGGCAACTTGTCGCATGTTTAAGAATAGAGTTGATCGGCAACTAGTTTTACTGGTCTGCTGATTTGTTCCTCTTGCTGGTTTGCCTTGTTTGAAGAGTTGGAATACACCTGTGCTGGTCACCAAGAATCCTAAGAGTACCTTATAAGGGTTCTAATAAAATTGGGGGATCCTAAGTGATAGCTATGATTGGGATTAAGCAATTCTATGTCCTAAACATATATTTGAATAACAATTCCCGACGCTGTTTTTCTAACCTGCTTAACTCAATTAAATAATCTTTCTCATCTTGGCTTATGTCTTTTAAAGATTCATGATTAACTTCATTTGTTATTAAATTTTCATTTGTTAAATCATTATTTAAACTATTGGCAACCAAGGAGTAAGCGGAAATAGAGGAAGTTTCATTCACGACAGAGGGAAGTACAAGCTCGGCAACCACGTTGAGGTCCTCGACAGTGAGGCCCTCTTCGGGAGTCCCGGAAACAACATCAGAGAGTACAAAGGGTTCAAAAGCCGGTCCATCGGGGCGAACATATCCAAACTGCTTCACGAACATGTCAACAGTAGCGAGCGGGCCAGTGGTTTTGGACCAGTTATTAAGTGGTGCCACTGCAAGCTTGAGGTGCTTCAACGGGTCATAAGCTTCCGCGGTGCCATCTTCGATCATAACCACAGATCCGTCTTCAAAGCCAAACCCTTCAAACAATGCGAAGACATCATCCTCCTTATCGATATTCCACGGAGTAACCAGGCCCGGCTGCTTATAGGAACCGTCCAAATCAAGGCTTTCATCGAACAACTTCACATCATTAAATACTTCCCATCCCGCGTGAGACTTTTCATCCATGCCACTAGTCGGCTCAAGAGGCATAACATGGGCCACATTTTCGCTCTTGCGAATAATGTATCCCTTCCAAGATTTTTCATAGGAACGGAGTGGTGGGAGCTCATAGGCCCTTCCCTTCTTGATAGCATTCTGCCTCTCCCTTTTTTCACACATAGCTTTGGCAATTTCAGCGGGAGTGGGCTTGTAGCCGAGTCCAAACAGAGGAATGAAAACAGGCACATCATTTTTGATAGCTTCAATACACCCTTGTTGCTCTTTCCTGAGTCCCAATATAGGTAAGAAATTCATCTTCTTGACCATATTCAAGGCCATCGCGTCACCATACTTGGTCCTCTTTCCCCCAATCAGATCGGTTTCTTTGACATAGTCAATAGCATGGATTTGAGTTTGTGGGATCACCTCAAAACCACTCAAGAAAATACCAGTATCTTTGTGCTCAATTCCCAAGATTGGGAGATCATTGACTTGCGTATCATCCTGGGCGTGAACTACCACAACATGATTATCGTGAATGAACTTGATGCATTGATGGTAAGAAGAAGCTACCCCTTTCACTCCATGGATCCAAGGGCATCCCAATAGTAGACTGAATGAGGACTTGATGTTGATCACTTGAAATTCAATTGGCATAACAAGAGGGCCAATAGTGAGAGTGAGGGAGATAACACCCAAGACACAATGACTGGTACTATCGTAGGCACGGACCACTTGAGAAGACGGAGCCAAATCAGTTATCTTAATTCCCAAATCTACGAGAACATGCACGGGGCAAACATTAACCGAAGAGCCATTATCGACCAACACACGAGCTAAGTGCTCACCTCCAACCCCGGCTGTGATGTGCAGAGCTTCGATATGATTAAGACCAATTTTCAGTGCATCGAGATCAGTAAAAGTGATAATATTCCCAAAATGAATGTTGCCGACCATGTGGACAAGGTCATTGGGAGACGTCTCAATTGGGATAACAGCTTGAGTGAGATCTTTAACCAGAGTGTCTCGGTTCTCTTGAGAAGATGAAAGCAAACCCCAAATGGATATAATAGCCTGGGTTTTCTTTAACTGCGTTAAGACCGGGTTCTCGGCGACCTTTTCTTTCTGAGCGGAAGCTCCTTCTTTGTCCTTTCCAGATTCGCTCGCCTCAGGATTCGGAGACTAATTCGCTCTCCCTGAGCGAGTGAGATGATTCACGTTTCCACCAATCCAAGTGGCCTTTTCAAGAGGGTCCTTTCGTTCCTCAACGGCTTTAGCACTAGACAAGATTGAATCCCAAGAGATCGTGTGGCACTAAAAGTCTTCGGAAATAACAGGGGTCACGGTGTAATCCAAAGCTTTCTTTGGGACTATGAATCTTGTCATTGAGTAGTCTTCTTCAAATTCGATCATATGGATTCCCGGTAAGGGATTAGTCACCACATTCGGTTGGGGTGGTTTCTGAATGAGCCCATCGTCAATCATGTCTTGCAGAGTGTGTCTCAAATTCCAACAATCGTCCGTCGCATGACCAGGTGATACGTGGTATGCACAATACTTGCTCGCGTCCCAATTCTTAGGAGGTGGATTAGGTGGGCGGTATCCTTGTATCGGTTTCAATACCCCTTGGGCGACCAATCCTTAGAAAACAGTGGACAACGGAGCGTTGAACTTATCAAACTGCCTCTCTCTCCGATTTCTACCATTCCTTTGCTGATTGTTGATTGAATTCACAGACCCGTCTTGATTATAGCACGGGGGTGCCCTATTGTAGCTGTTCTGGCTAGGTCCTACATTGTTGTTCCAAAAGGGAGTGGGAGTCATGGCAACATTGTTCACAACTGGCGCCGGGGCTTTAGCAGTAGGTCAGAACCTGTAGGAGCTAGGAGAAGGATCTAGCTTGATCACCCCAGTTCGGACATCTTCGTCGATACGGGAACCCTCATTTAGAATAGAAGCAAAATATGGAAATGGGAGATATTTCATCTTATCTACATATACCGGCTGAAGATTCTTAAGGAAAATGCGAGTTTGCTCTGTACCGTCGGGCCTTTCCAAAGTCTGAGCGACTTTCTTCCTCCACCTACTTGCAAATTCAGAGAACGATTCCTTCTCACGCTGAGCACACGAATCAAGATCACGGCGGCTCTTCTCCCAGTTGGAGTTATCTTTGTATCGCTTTTGGAATTCATCCACAAGCTTTCCCCAATTATCAACCAAATTGGCATCCACAGCCATGAACCATTGCTTACCGGCTCCTACCAAAGTCAAATGGAAGTTGGAGGCCATAGCACCGACATTAGCCCTACGAGACTGCATTGCATGAGCATAAGATTTCAGGTGGGCCATTGGGCACCCCGTACCATCGAATTTTTCCACATCGGGCATTTTGAATTTAGGGGGCAGAACAGCAAACGGAGATAATTTCAAGGAATCTGCAGAAAATTCTCCTTTATTCATGACTTTTCTCAACATTTCTTTCATTTCATTCATTTCAATCTCAGCTCTAGTAAGAGGTACATATGGGACCCCTTTGTAGAATGCTTCCATTTGACGGAACAAGTTAGGATCTTGCCTATGGGAAGTTCCTTGATTGTAGGGAGAGACACCACTAGCAAATGCACCATAGGCGTTGGGTTGCTGATTCGGATACATAGTTTGCATATACTGAGCAATGGCGTTATGATCGGGTGGATACGGAGATGGGTTCACCATAAAGTTTGCTTGATTCGGGATGAAGTTGTGATTGAGGCCACTGAAGTCTGGATGAGCCACATGACCATGAGGATGGACACCTTGGTGATGATTATGACCGTTGGTGTTACTACCATTAAGAAATCTCCCTCTCCTTCTTCCTCCATTTTAGTCATCTTCCTCCCTCTATTTCTTGGTGCTCATTTTATGAAATGTGTTTAGATCGTCGATAGGATCGTGTGGAGTCAAAAATATTCGAATTCCGTCATCTTTCTTAAATTCAGGTAAGTTGCTTGTCCCCCATTTTTATGCTAAAGTGTTCATTTCATGTTTATATAATGCTTTAATTGATACATTTGATGTTTGATTGAGTTTGTGATTTATTTGGAATTTATTGTGGTTTTTGGTTAAAAATGGTGATTGTTATGAATGTTGGATTGAAATCTTGTTTGGGGTTAATAGATGGTGTTGTTTAGTTCCCTTACAAGCTTGTATGGCGTTTTGGTTCATTACTACACTCATTGGAAGGGTTGATTTCGTTAATGCTTGAAATGGTTTGGAAAAATGGTAGAACCCAGCTGAAATCCCTCACACCCCTCGACCAGGCGCCCGCCCGTGCTGAGCCAGGCGCCGGCCTACCTAGATTTTTCCTGCGGCCAGACCTTATGGTCAGATAAGCGCCCGCCCGTCCCCTTGCAAGCGCCCGCCCGCCCCTCTGTTCTGGAAAATCTGCCTTTTTCTTGTTTAAGACTAAGTGGCTTCCTAGTATAGGTTTTATTACCCTAATTAACTTAATTTAACATCGTGGAACACTTTATTAATTGGGATTGGGTCCTTTGTGAATAAATATGTTATGAAATTTGATTAACTACCATTTTGGGAATGTAGACATCTTTGATGTGTTGCTTGGATTGGTTTAACTTTGTGGTGATTTATTTGGAATGGTTCCCTACTTTGGAATCATTAGTTGTTTATCGTGCTAGTATTTTATTACTTAGCCTTTACTTGAAAGTCCAGCTGGTATTTGTGTGTGTTTCGGGCGATGCGAAACATTATGATGGCACAAGCCAAGTCCATTATGATGTTGACCATTGTTTTGCCCCATTATTCCCCTCCTCCAGATTGGCCTTGGATGTGAGATGAGCTATCCCCTTTGTGAGCATTTTAGCTATTGGTTTCGGGCTTTGACTGTGTGTCACTGTCCCCTTATTATTATTGGTTCCGGTACCGGGAGTTTTCTCTTCAGCTTTCATGCTACTATGAAGATGTTGATTGTTGATTATTGAAACTGCGCAGCGACCTTTATTTGGTTATATCAGTTGGGAAACCTTGGCTAATATCCTTTGTTAATTGTTTATTTCCGTTGCTATCTGCTAATTGATAAATGCTACGTGCTAAGTGATATTTGTTATTGTTTATTGCTTATTGCATCATAGCATGTCATGTAGTTGCATTGGTGACTTATTGAGATTTATCTCACCCCCTTTCTTTATCTTTGTTTTTCCTTAACCCCCCCCCCAGGAGGAAAGGATTAGACTCGCTGATCACGAGGAGGACGTCGCGAGGGTTGAGCTTTTTGGGCAAGTTGTTATTGGTGGGTTTACATTACATAAATGTGTAACCTTTTTGGGAATAGTTGTACCAAACTTGACGTCATTAGAATTTGTGTATTTTATTATTTTGGGTGTAAACTTATGGAGCTTACACTAGTTTATATTTTGTTGTTCAAGTTGGATTTCAAAACCTTGTGGCATCATCTTTTGGTATAAAAGGAAATTTTTTATCTTCATTATTTTAGAGTTTATTGTTTAAGTCGACGTCCAGCTCGCGTACTCCGGGCCCGCGGGGTCGGGGTTGCGACAGTTGGTATCAGAGCTATGGTTTAGCTCTAAGTATAAGTCTAGGTGGACTAGTATAACCTAGGAGGGTAGTTGTGTTCGGAGTGAGTAACGGTTGATGTTTTATGCAGGTAATTGTTCACAATGGCTAGAAGAAGAACGGGTGAAAGTTCTAGTGGGGCTCAGAATCAGAATGATCTTCGGGAAGAGAACTGTACTATGTTCTAAGGCATGTTTGAGGCGGCCATGAAGGAAATTCATGACCAAGGGCCAAGAGAGGAGCATGTGGAACCTCCACGATACGGGTTGGAACAATTTCTGAAATTAAAACCAAGGGAGTTCGATGGTGAGCCCGATGTGAAGAAGGCCGAACTATGGGTTGAGTCTATGGAGAAAATTTATGATGTGTTTAGGTGCACGGACGAGGATAGAGTCCGATTCGCGGCTTATAAACTTGTGGGTGCCGCCGAGCATTAATGGAAAGGGGTTAAAGCGAGTTGGGATGATACTCACACGGTGTATGCGTGGGAATTGTTTGTGCGGAAATTCAAGGAGCATTTCATTCCGGTAGTAGATCAAAACCGAAAAGAGATTGAGCTTCTTAACTTGGAGCAAGGTTTGTTGTCTATATCTCAGTACTCGGCTAAGTTCACAGAATTAGCCCGGTATTGTGACTATCACGTGAGGACCGAAGAACAGAAAGCTATGAGATTCATTCGGGGTTTGAAGACTTCTATCCGGACTCAACTTATAGCACAGAGGATTCAAACTTATCAGGATTCGATGGACCGAGCCTACTTGATTGAGCAAGATATAGGGGAGCACAAGAAGAAGGTCGAGGTGACTAACACTAGCAAGCAGGGAGGGCAGAGCAAGCCACAAACCCGTTCAGATAACCGAGGTAATTTCGGGGGACAATCTCAGTTCCGAGGGCAACCAATCCCAAGGAATCCGGGCACTACTTCCGGGAACCAAGGGGACCAACATAGGAGACTTTGTTCCTATTGCCAAAAGGAAGGTCATTCAGAGGACCGGTGTTGGAAGAAACAGGGCAAGTGTACCAATTGCGGTCAAATGGGGCATTTTGCAAGGGATTGTACTAGAGGCAGGGGTCAACCATCTGGGGTAGGAGCTGGTGCTCCACAGGGTCAGAAAAAAGATGCTGCGGGAAAGCCCAAGGTCCAAGGAAGGGAATTTTCCATGAACCAACAACAAGCTACCGATGATCCTTCTGTTATTGGAGGTATTGTTTCTGTGACTAATGTGAGCGCTCGTGCGTTAGTAGATCCAGGATCATCACATTCTTACATATCTGTGCGATTTGCTTCTTTGCTAAATGATGCATTTGAGTCTTTACCTTATGTGCTAGAGGTGTCGACCCCTACAGGAGAATGTTTGGTGACCGATAGAGTATTTCGTGCTTGTGATGTGCTTTTATGTGGTCGTGTCTTGTGTGCGGACTTGGTAGTCCTTCCAATTCAAGACTTTGATGTTATTTTGGGTATGGATTGGTTGAGCAAGTTTCATGCTTCTGTTGATTGTCGTAAGAAAGTTGTTACTTTTTCTATTCCCAATATGCCTAAATTTGTTTTTGAGGCTATGCCTTTGGGTAGGAATATTCGTATCATTTCTTATGTGAAAGCTAGGAGATTATTGCATCGTTGTAATGAGGGGTACTTGGCTAGTGTGCTTGATTCTAGGAAAGAATCCCCTAGTTTGGAGAGTGTTCGGGTAGTTAGAGAATTTCCCGATGTTTTCTCTTCTGAATATGATATGCCTCCCGATCGTGAGATAGAGTTTTGTATAGACCTTTTGCCGGGTACGGCTCCGATTTCAAAGGCACCGTATAGGTTGGCTCCCGCAGAGTTGAAGGAACTAAAGGTTCAGTTGCAAGAGTTGCTTGATCGAGGGTTTATCCTCTACCTCACATTGATGATTTATTTGATCAGCTTCAAGGGTCCGTGGTGTTTTCTAAACTTGATTTGAGGAGTGGGTACCACCAGTTGAAGATTCGATCGGAGGATATTCCGAAGACTGCCTTTCGCACTTGTTATGGTCAATACGAGTTCTTGGTTATGCCGTTTGGGTTGACTAACGCGCCTGTCGTATTTATGGATTTGATGAACCGGTTTTCCATCCTTATCTTGATTCGTTTGTGGTGGTCTTCATCGACGACATTCTTGTCTACTCTAAATCTCGAGAGGAGCACGAGTAACACTTGCGGACAGTTTTATCCATTCTTGCGAGGGAGCAGTTGTTTGCGAAGTTTAGTAAATGCGAATTTTGGCTCGAGAAGGTTTCATTTCTGGGTCATGTTATTTCTAAAGATGGGATTTCTTCAAAGATAGAAGCCATAGTGGATTGGAAGAGACCCGAGACAGTGACCGAGATCAGAAGTTTTCTGGGTTTAGCCGGGTATTACAGAAGGTTTATAGAAGGGTTTTCGAGGATTGCTACTCCGATGACTCAGTTGACCCGGAAGGATGTACCGTTTATGCGGGGTGAAAAATGTCAAAGTAGCTTTGATGAATTAAAGAAGAGATTAACTACGGCTCCTATTCTAGCGTTACCAAATGGAAATGACGATTTAGTGATTTACAGTGATGCTTCGAAAGAAGGTTTGGGTTGTGTTTTGATGTAGAATGGGAAGGTAATTGCTTATGCTTCGAGGAAGTTGACCCCTAGTGAACAGAATTACCCTACTCATGATATGTAGTTGGCTGCGATAGTTTTTGCGTTGCATAAGTGGAAGCATTACCTATACGGAGTGAAGTTTGAGATTTTTACCGATCACAAGAGTTTGAAATACCTCTTCTCTCAAAAGGAATTGAATAACTGTCAGCGTAGGTGGATGGAGCTTTTAAAAGATTATGATTGCACCATTTCGTACCATCCGGGCAAAGCAAATGTAGTAGCTGACGCGATTAGTAGAAAATCTTATGTGGCTTCGATGATGGTTCGAGAGTGGAAAATGCTTAAGGATGTTCGAGATTCGTGTCCTCGTGAATCGAGACATGGGGCTATTTTTGCGAATATTAGGGTATCTATGACCCTAATTCAAAGAATAAAGGAAGCTCAGAAAGAAGATCCAGAGTTAGTGAAAATAATGGGTAAATTGAAGGAGAAGAACTTCGAGGATTTTTCTTTGAGTTCGATTGGGGTGTTGACTTTTCGTGGACGTTTGTGTGTGCCCGACGTTGATGGAATAAAGAGGCAAGTTTTAGATGAGAGTTATAAATCGAGATATACTATTCATCCGGGTAGTACGAAGATGTATCAAGATCTGAAGCAACAATTTTGGTGGAACAACATGAAGAGAGAAATAGCTGAGTATGTATCGAAGTGTTTAACTTGTCAGCAGGTCAAAGCCGAGCATCAGAGACCCGCAGGACTACTTCATCCCTTAGAGATTCCGGAGTGGAAGTGGGAGCATGTGACTATGGATTTTGTTACGGGACTACCTCATACCCGTAGGAAGTTTGACAGTGTTTGGGTGATCGTGGATAGATTGACCAAGAGTGCCCATTTCTTACCGATTGATATCAGATACTTGATGGAGAAACTTGCGACCCTTTATATTAATGAGATCGTGAGATTACATGGGGTCCCGGTTAGCATTGTGTCGGATCGTGATCCGAGGTTTACTTCTAGATTCTGGAAAGCGTTACAAGAAGCTTTGGGTACCGATTTGAGATTCAGTACAGCCTTTCACCCTCAGACTGACGGTCAATCCGAGAGGACTATTCAGATTTTAGAAGATATGTTGCGAGCTTGTTCGATAGACTTTTCCGATTCGTGGGATGTTCATTTATCTCTAGTGGAGTTTTTGTATAATAACAGTTATCAGGCTAGTATCGAGATGGCTCCTTACGAGGCTTTATATGGGAGAAAGTGTAGATCGCCTATCTGTTGGGATGAAATCGGGGAAGCGAAGATATGGGGTATCGACTTGGTTCAGAATTCAGTTGAGAAAGTCAAAGTTATTCGGGATCGATTGAAGACAGCCCAGAGTCGACATAAGAGCTATGCGGACCACCGAAGACGTGATCTTAATTTTCAGACCAGAGATTTTGTGTTCTTGAAGGTGTCCCCGAAGGTTGGTATTCGAAGGTTTGGGAAGAAGGGTAAATTAGCTCCGAGGTTTGTTGGACCGTTTGAGATTTTGGGGAAAGTGGGACTTCTAGCATATCGTCATACGTTACCATCTTCTTTGGACCGGTTGCATAATGTTTTTCACGTTTCTATGCTTCGGAAGTATGTTCATGATCCATCTCACGTGTTACCGAGGGTACCGGAGGATATAGAGCCTGATATGACCTACGAGGAACGACCGGTTCGGATTCTTGATTCTAAAGATGTCTTGTCAAGTTCGAGATGAAGGCCGATCACCATAGCGAGCTAGTGTCACGACCCGAAAACCCGTCTCTATTTTCTAATAATAAATATTTAATTATTTAGTTATGACTTAACTAATTATTTGAATTATTTATTTATTTGAATATTTATGTGCGCATTTTATATCTCATAATATTAAATTGTGCCTAGCAATATTTGGTTGATATTGTGTTAAGTGGGTAGTAGGGAATTATTAGTTAGAGGGGTTAATTGGGTTATTTGTTAGTAGAGTGAGGGGGCCTAAGTATAAGTTTTTAAATCTCTTTTACTAACTCCCTCCCTACTCTTCCTTCTCCCTCACTCTCTTCCTCACCCTACTCTCTCCCTGTGTATCTCTCTCTCTCTTCCAAGAAAGGTAAGAAATCTCCCTCTCCTTCTTCCTCCATTTTAGTCATCTTCCTCGCTCTATTTCTTGGTGCTCATTTTATGAAATGTGTTTAGATCGTCGATAGGATCGTGTGGAGTCAAAAATATTCGAATTCCGTCATCTTTCATAAATTCAGGTAAGTTGCTTTTCCCCCATTTTTATGCTAAAGTGTTCATTTCATGTTTATATAATGCTTTAGTTGATACATTTGATGTTTGATTGAGTTTGGGATTTATTTAGAATTTATTGTGGTTTTTGGTTAAAAATGGTGATTGTTATGAATGTTGGATTGAAATCTTGTTTGGGGTTAATAGATGGTGTTGTTTAGTTCCCTTACAAGCTTGTATGGCGTTTTGGTTCATTACTACACTCATTGGAAGTGTTGACTTCGTTAATGCTTGAAATGGTTTGGAAAAATGGTAGAACCCAGCTGAAATCCCTCCCAGCCCGTCGACCAGGCGCCCGCCCGTGCTGAGCCAGGCGCCCGCCTACCTAGCTTATTCCTGCGGCCAGACCTTCTGGTCAAATAAGCCCCAGCCCGCCCCCTTGCAAGCGCCCGCCCGCCCCTCTGTTCTGGAAAATCTGCCTTTTTCTTGTTTAAGACTAAGTGGCTTCCTAGTTTAGGTTTTATTACCCTAATTAACTTAATTTAACATCGTGGAACACTTTATTAATTGGGATTGGGTCCTTTGTGAATAAATATGTTATGAAATTTGATTAAGTACCGTTTTGGGAATGTATACATCTTTGATGTGTTGTTTGGATTGGTTTACCTTTGTGGTGATTTATTTGGAATGGTTCCCTACTTTGGAATCATTAGTTGTTTATCGTGCTAGTATTTTATTACTTAGCCTTTACTTGAAAGTCCAGCTGGTATTTGTGTGTGTTTCGGGCGATGCGAAACATTATGATGGCCTTGGATCTGAGATGAGCTAGCCCCTTTGTGAGCATTTTAGGTATTGGTTTCGGGCTTTGACTGTGTGTCACTGTCCCCTAATTATTATTGGTTCCGGTACCGGGGGTTTTCTCTTCAGCTTTCATGCTACTATGAAGATGTTGATTGCTGATTATTGAAGCTGCGCATCGACCTTTAATTGGTTATATAAGTTGGGAAACCTTGGCTAATATCCTTTGTTAATTGTTTATTTCCGCTGCTATCTGCTAATTGATAAATGCTACGTGCTAAGTGATATTTGTTATTGTTTATCGCTTATTGCATCATAGCATGTCATGTAGTTGCATTAGTGACTTATTGAGATTCATCTCACCCCCTTTCTTTATCTTTGTTTTTCCTTAACCCCCCCCCCAGGAGGAAATGATTAGACTCGCTGATCACGAGGAGGACGTCGCGAGGGTTGAGCTTTTTGGGCAAGTTGTTATTGGTGGGTTTACATTACATAAATGTGTAACCTTTTTGGGAATAGTTGTACCAAACTTGACGTCATTAGAATTTGTGTATTTTATTATTTTGGGTGTAAACTTATGGAGCTTACACTAGTTTATATTTTGTTGTTCAAGTTGGATTTCAAAACCTTGTGGCATCATCTTTTGGTATAAAAGGAAATTTTTTATCTTCATTATTTTAGAGTTTATTGTTTAAGTCGACGTCCAGCTCGCGTACTCCGGGCCCGCGTGGTCGGGGTCGCGACAGCTAGGGCTAAACATATCTTCTTTCTTGCATGAGACCGGACCCGAAGGCTGCCTACTTTCCTCCAGTGTAGAGGCTCAGGCCACCGTAGTTCTTGTGGATGCTCCATTCGTCGAGATGGTTGTTGCTTCGTCCTTCATCGGTGGAATGATGTTGATCTTGTACTTCTTTGATTGAGGGGGATTTTTTTTTTTTTTTGTGCTCTAACTTTTGCCTATGTTGATTTGAGGATTTCAACCTAGCGAGCTCTTTTTTTTTTTTTTTTTTTTAATCCCCCTTTTGAAAACTTTGCTTGATTTCTCCATGGTTGTTGCTCCTTGATGTCTTGGCTTTGTCTTCGTCGTTGATGTCGTCGTCGATGTTTAGCCTCTAGGCGTTCAAGTGATAGCCTTCGTTCTAAAACGTGTTTAGACATCTTTTCATCATTTTGCCAAGAATTAAATTGAACAACTTGGAATAGTGTATGAGGACAAGAACGACTTTTTATTTGATGACTCAATGGACTTGAACATTTAACATAGGACGAGAGAAAACATTAATGCACACTTAAGAGGACTTTTGACTGTTTTTTTTTTATTCCTATTACTAGGTAGAGAAAGAGAAACGGAGATTGTTGTTGTTATCCTTGTTGTTGTAGTCTTCATTGTCATTGTAGTCTTCCATGTCACTACATTCGTCCATGTCGTTGCTTGGGAACCATTTGTCGTTGAAGCTTGTGTCATAGGAGGACTCGGCCACTTCTCGGAGTAAATTGTCAATTCTAACCCCCGCATCATACATGCTTGAAAAAGCGGAGTCAAAAGCCCCACTAAGATGAGTGCGGTAGTTCATTTTCAAACACTTCAAGAAGATGTCCATTTGTTCCTTCTTGGAAGACCTATCAACCATCTCGGCTAGCTTGTCATTCCAACGGCGATAGAAGTCCCCAAATGATTCATCACCCATTTGCACGGTGCTCTCCAATTCCTTCTTGGTGGGGCGGAATATGGAGTTGCCTTGATATTGTGACTTGAAGGAAAGCATAGTGGCATCCTAATTAAGGCGGGTGGAAACTGGAAGACCCATGTACCAATCTTTTGCGACCCCCTCGAGAGTAAGAGGGAAGCATTGTGCCATTATTTAAGGAGACATTTTCTTTGGTAGCATGGCCCAAATGTAGGAGTCAACATGAGCGTCGGGGCAAGAGTTGCCGTTGAACTTGCCAATATCGGGCATCTTGAACTTTTCGGGAAGAGCCTCCATTGTGTTCATGAGGAGAGAAGCTTGATGAAGATCGGTGCTTGGGCCCTTGTTCAAATTTAGCCCACTAAGCCTTTGGTCAATGTAGGACATGAGAGTGTTGACCAAACCGGTATCAATGCTTTGGACCTTTCTTTCATTCGTGAGCCCTTTCAATTGGTTCTTGAGTTGAACAACTTCTTTCTTGTGGGCCGTTTTCACATGCTCGTAACGGGCTCGCCATAAATCATCCTTGCGGCGGACATTCTCGGCTAGTGTATCAACTTTCCCTTTCAATGCTTCCACCATGTGGAATAACCCTTCGTTGGACACGGGAATGCCGTTGTCGTTGCCGTTTGAAGCTGTAGATACCCCGGGGAACCACGGCTTGGCTAGAGCGGTGAATTATCCTAGGATGTCTACTTGATTTTAAGAGTCGCCACCCACATTTTAGAGGAACGCGAGAAAACCTAAGAAAGATAGCCTTTTTTGTATGAAAACCAGAGATTCGGGAAGAGAAAGGTTCGGGGGTTAGGTGACAGAATAGGAAGTACTTAAACACCCACTCCGCCCCGCTTACGCGGGTCTTGCTACTTTTGGTGTTCTAATGCTAAAAAGTCCTTCTATTGATATTAAAATGTGCTAACAATTATATAGTAAAGAAAAGGGGAATTAAAAGAGAATTGTTTTATTGATTAAATGTCAAAGGTTACATTAAAAGAAAAAGAGTAAATTAAACTAGAGTGTAAACGTAGGGAGATAGCCTTAACCAACTTTAATATAGTAAAGTGATTATTTGGTCATGTCCCATTGATGGGGATTGCATACATTAGAAATACATGTAAAATAGGAGAAGAAGAATAAAGTACCTTAAGAAAGAGGACTTCAAACTTGGACTTGAAAATGGTGTTGTTGTAGAGAAATTGTTGTAGAACAATTTGTGTAGAGTCTTGTTACTAAGAACTCTTGTTGGGGGAATTTGTGTATCATGTAGTTTGTGAATCAAAGTTGGGGGTCCAAGGTCCCTTTCTAAGGTAGAAGAAGGAGGTTTATATAGGTAAAAAAGAGAGGGAAAGATTGGAGGGAAAATGATCAATCCATGTGAGATGGAATTGACCAATACAAAATAAGATAAATAAAATAATAAATGAAATAAATAAAAGAAAATCAAATAATAATAAAAAGAAATATTTTGTTTTTAAGAAATGACTAGAATAATGGGATTGGAGGTTATAAAACTAGGGGGGATGAATGTGGAGGTAAAAAGAGGCTCTTTTGTGATCAAGAAGAGATGTTGTAAATAAGAAAAGGGAGGGAAATAAGGTGCAATCCGTTACTGCAATAATGGGAGGCGCGCGAGTCCCGCTTTGGGGGCGAGACGCGCGCGCAGCCCACAAACACTGTCGGAAGCGCCCGCGGGTGAAAATAACAGAAAGACAAAATGACTCTAAAAGTTAACTCTGTTATGCAGTTTAGTCCAAAACTAACGGAATCAGTTAGGAACTTAACGGAAGTAACAGAAATTAACAAAAACAAGTTAAATAAAAATACTATATATGCAATCGGGGTGAGAGGTCCAAGGCGGGGTGTCTACAGAAGCCATTGGACCTATGGAGAGAACACAGTTGATCTTAGGATGGCCCCACAAATACCTTTTGGATAAAATTATTTCACCCACAAACAAAAGTAAAGACTCAAACCACATAAAGAAAAGAGTCTTTTTTTTATATTTATTATTTACAAAACTCGAAATGAAGTGGTCCTTTTTGGGGTTTCTAGAAAAATAGTGGAATCGTCACACTACTATATAGACCTTCTCGCGGTCCCATATACTCATCGGATTCCACCACGCTTGTGAATCCTACATGTGTCAGGATTAAACTAAATTAATATAGTAAAGCATACATGCGGGACGGATTTGTTATTAGCGTCCATTATGACCACTTGGGGGTGGATTTTTATTTCGTCCATAATAACGAGTGGCATGTATGATTTGAAGACATTAGTTTAGGAAAATCTCGGCACATGGAAACCTACTTGAGTCACAGAGTGTTAGACCCTAACTAGAGTTGTGTGGTTGGTGCTCGGCTAAAGAGAGGCTTAAAGGTCACCCCCGGCATGTAGTCTTGAACTACGCCACGGGCTGAGCTTGACCGCTTCGAAAGAGTCAAGGTCGGGTGGAGCTTGAAACTTTCTAGGACGGGCCTCGACGGGTTTGGGGTTATGGACTTGTGCGACTCGATAGTGAGCAATTCATTGGAGTAATGTGCATGTGGTGTGAGGTCTATCACGTGACAAATTTTTTTTATTTTTTTTTTATTTTGAAAAGAAAAGATAAAAACACATAAGCACGTAAATTACAATTCCCGAATCACCCGTGTGACCGGTAAATAAACACAAAATTAAGACAGTCCAAAGGTCCAATTCTGTTCTGATGCAGGTAACTGTTCCCACACCCCCACTGTTCTGCCCTGTTTTCTGGAGACTGGACCTGTTCTGGAATACCTCCCAAAAGCGCGCGCCCCTGGGATGTAGAATGGAAAGCGCGTGCATTGCGTAAAGAAGGTGGGAGGCGCGTGCATCTGGGCGAGCCTATCAGACACCTATCAGAAACATGGACTCAGGGGATTGCCCTGGTCCTATACTTTGTGTTTAACCCCTGCAACAAATGATAGGCCAAAAAAAATAGAAAATAGGAAGAACACATGAAAGTCGGGCGCCTCTGGTCTTTGGTGTGAGAGGCGCGCGCTTCTGACCAAGAAGGTTAAAGGCACGCGCTTCTCAATAACAGAAACTAGAGTGCCCAGAAAACGTAAACTTTGAACAAAAACGTAAGCTTAACCCTCAAGCAGTCCCCAGCGGAGTCGCCACTGTAGGTACCCCGGCCCGGGCCCCTCACGGGAAAATGATGATTTTTTGAAGGAGTCGCCACCCACGTTTTAGAGGAACATAAGAAAATCTTTTAAGTTGGAAATGTGTTTGATTTACGAAAATAGAGATTCCTTTTGAGAGTTCGGCGGTTAGGTTACGAGATGGGAAGTACTTAAACACCCATCTCGCCCGACTTACGTCGGTCTTGCTTGTTCAAAGTTTACATTATAAAAATTGTGTTCTTCCTATTAATATGAAATTTAGAGGGGTTTTAAAAGAGGTTGAAATGTAGGGAGATGACCCCTAGACCAACTTCAATGAAGATGAAGTGATCGTTTGGAGTTATGTCCCAAATTTGGTTTGTGTTTGATTGCACTTCTGATCAAAAGAAAAGATAAGAAAATATGAATTAGAAGAAAGTGAAGAAGACAAGAAACTACCTATGTTTGGAAGACAAGTTCTTGACACTCCTTGAGAATGATCCTTATTGGAAGGATTGTTGGATGTTAAAAGTTGGTGATCAAAAGTTCATGCAAGTTTTGTAATGAGAAATTGGTGATGTTTAGGTGTGAAAATGGTGATCAAAGTCCATCCCCTCCAATGGTAGATTGGAGGGTTTTTATAGTTGTAAAGGGTTGTTTTTTTGGTTCCAAAACTGAGCTGCTAAGAACCATTTCCCGGGCAAAATCTTGTAAGATGGGCAAGGGAGAGATTCAAGGCCAGAAATCTGTAACTAACACGCCCAGAGGCGCGCGCTTCCCACCTTGGCAGCGGAAGGCGCGCGCTTCTGGCTTCAAAGGCCGGAGGCGCGTGACTCAGAGAAGACATTTTTGAAAGAAAGGACTAGAAAGTTAGCACTGTTATTCAGTTTAGTCCCTGAACTTAACAGAGTCAGTCAGGAACTTACTCGAAGTAACGGAAACTAACGGAAAACATATAAAATAGAGAGAAACACAAGATCAAATGCGCAATCGGGGTGAGAGGTCCAAGGCGGGGTGTCTACAGTACCCAAGTGGTGGAAGGCCCACGTGTAGCAAGGTTTTTGGAAAATGTCTTGAGAGAGATTATGGATGATAAGGTCTTGGCGTGATAAGGTCCCAAATGGGTATGTTTGCTTGAGTCTTCTTGTGTTGAACAAATAACGGATCTTCGGATGCAACTCGTGCGGATGCAACTTGTGCGGATGCAACTTGTGCTTTTGATCTCAGAGAAGGGGGTGCAGAATTGCTGAAACATTGGGATTGGCCATGGCTTTTCCCGCTATAACCCTGTATTGATAGAGTTTAGCATATTGAATCTTTTTCTTTTTCTCTAAGATTTTCTTCTTAACCTCGTCGTAAGTCACAACATAAGAATCATCAAATTCATTCATAACATCGGAGCCCTCCTTTCAAACCAAAAGAGCTTTGACGTGAAGTACCAAGAGACCCTTGAAGATTGTTTGGTTCCATGAAGACTATTCCCCACATTGAATTGCTCGGGTATTATTCCCAAAAAGATTGCCAATTGCGAAGCCCCAATATTGCCCTTTGCTCAGATTACTGTAATGCCGTAGCCCAAAAGATAGTAGATTGTGAAGCCCCTTGAGACCTTCGGTGCCAAACTAATTGAGGAAGCTTCCAATGTTGTATATGACTTTGCTAGGGCCATTGTTGAGAGGTGACGCGAATTACTTCTTGCTGAGGGAGCCTTTCAAACTCGAGTGTAGTCCCTAGAGTGCCACCATTGATTGCAAGTGGAGCAAGAAAAAACATATCCTTGATTGGAGGAACAGACACGAGCACACATGATATGAAGGCTTTTCGACATTCCTCCTGAGACACTTGGAGGATAGTCTCACACCTCTTTCTTGAGCATAGCCCCTAGGGATCATTAACTGTCAAATGAAGCAGAAGAAGCTCTCGTTCTTGAGTCACATAGCCCCTAGGGCATCATCATTTATCGAGGAAAGCCAGAGACTCGTCCTCGTGCGGGGGAACAAACATAAGAGGACATGGCAAGAGCTACTCTATTCTCGGGAAGCCTTTTGACATACTGTAGGGGCACATGCTTGGAGAAGCTTGAAAACTGAGTCACATTTATTGCCATTTGCTGCCCAAACCAATTGACTTACTGGGGATTATTTGTGCAACCTTGTACCCCTCAATGATGGGCTCATTCTCGGATGGATCTCGGTTACCAAGGGGATTCTTTCACATGAACCCAAAAAATAGATATTGCAAGAACAACCTCTCTTATGCCAATAACCCAGAACGACCTTTGATTGTGCCATGTGTTGTCGAGCCTTTTGCGATTCTCAAGTTGACTCGGTGGGGAATTGACTTGTTGAGGAGATTCAATGTATAAATTGTCTTCTTTAGAAGCTGGGGATCTCCATTTCTCTTTCCCTTCTCTCTCTCACTCTCTCATTTTTTTTATGACGCACCCTATTTTTTGCCTAGACCGCCCTTTCGGGTTTTCAATCTAGCGGGTATCTCTTTTGCGTCTTCATTTTGACTCGATTAATGAGGAAGCGTGCATTGACTATAGCTGAGGATGAAAGACATGTGATTTTGCGGTGGAGACCTCTTTTGTCACTAATATTAATGAGTGACATTGACTCGACTAGGGAAGTAGCCCCTATTATTGACTTGTATTTTTATTTATTGAATAACCCACGAAGACAAGTAAGTCATTAAGAGAGAAGAGAAGGAAAGCCCCAATTTGATTGCAAGAAACTGGGAGTATCGCTAAAAGATAAGAAGCCCCTAGACTCGATAAGGAACGTGAAAGCGATTCGAAATCTAAGAAAGTTGTTCAATCATGAGGTGATTAATTCATTGGCAAATGACTCGTACAAAGATGTCTTGACAAGTTCAAGATGAAGGCCGATCACTATAACGCACTAAGGCTAAACATATCTTCTTTCTTGCATGAGACAGGACCCGAAGATTGCCTACGTTCCTCCAGTGTAGAGGCTCAGGTCACCGTAGTTCTTGTGAATGCTCCTTTTGTTGTGAGGAATTGTTGCTTCGTCCTTCATTGATGGAATGGTGTTGATTTTGTACTTCTTTGATTGAGGGAGAGTTTTTTTTTTTTTTTTTTGTGTTCGCCCTTGCGGGTTTTCAACCTAGCGAGCATTTTTATTTTTCTTTAATCCCCATTTGAAAACTTTGCTTAATTTCTCCATGGTTTTTGCTCCACCTTGCTTTGGCACTTGATGTCTTGGATTTGATGTTGTCGCCTTCGTCACGATGATTAGCCCCTAGGCGTTCAAGTGATGGCCTTCGTTCCAAAACATGCTTAGACATCTTCTCATCATTTTGCGAAAAATTAAATTGAACAACTTGGAAGAGTGTATGAGGTCAAGAACGACTTTTTATTTGATAATTGACTCAAAATTTAACATGGGACGAGAGAAAACTTTAATGCACACTTAAGAGGACTTTTGACTCTCTTTTTTTTTTTTTTTTTTTTTTTTTAATCCTATTTCTAGGTAGAGAAAGAGAAACGGAGATTGTTGTCGTTGTCCTTGTTTGTTGTAGTCCTCCTTGTAGCATGATCTCTTGTTGAAGCCCCATTTTAAAACCAAGCCTCTTCTTTGATGAGTTGATCTTCACCCACGGTAAATTCACCATTGTCGGTCAAATCTTGGATGACGTTTTGGGGAAGGAAGCATTCCTCGGTAAGATGGCCACTGTGTTGATGATAGCCACAATATTTGTGATGGGCATGGTTGGGACGCACCGTCTTGGGTTTGTACCCTTGTAAAGGCTTGATCTTTCCACTTGCCACCAAAGTTTCAAATGCTTCGGCTTGGGTTACTCTTAGGAGAGGAGTGAAAACTGGGTTGTCGGTGGCACTTTTGTGGCTTTTGAGGGACGGGCCACTTGAGCATATTTTACCGTTGACCTTTGCCTTGTTGTCGGTGAACTCTTGCAGACGGGCTTTGAGTTCGGAAACCTCTTCCTCGTGAATTCTCCTCTCGAGATCAAAACGGGCTTGCCATAAATTGTCCTTGCGGCGGGCATCCTTGACAAGTCTATCCATTTGTTCCCCCATGGCTCTTATTATGTTGAAAAACCTTTCGTTGGACACGGAAATGTACCCACCATTGTTGTTGTTGCCGTTAGAAGCCATTGGACCTATTGAAAGAGCACGGTTGATCTTAGGATGGTCCCACAAGCACTTTTTGAATAAAATAAATTATCCCACAAACAGAAAAAGACTCAACCACATAAGGAAAAATGACTTTTTTTTTATTTACAAAAGTCGGAAGGACGTAGTCCTTTTTGGGGTTTCTAGAAAAAATAGTGGAATCGTCACACTATTATATAGACCTTCTCGCGGTCTCATATACTCATCGGATTCCACCATGCTTGTGATACCTACATGCGATGGGATTAAACTAAATTAATGTCATAAAACATACACAGAGTTTTATTTCGTCCATAATAACCACTTGGGGACGGAGTTTTATTTCGTCCATAGTAACCACTTGTTTCTTTTGGAAACAGCATGTATGTTTTGATGACATGAGTTTAGGGAAATCTCGACACATGAAAACCGAGTTTAGTCACGGAGTGTTAGACCCTAACTAGAATTGTGTTGGCTTGTGCTCGGCTAAAGAGAGGCTTAAAGGTCACTCCCGGCATGTAGTCGTGAACTACGCCACGGGTTGAGGTTTACCGCTTCGAGAGAGTCAAGGTCGGGTGGAGCTTGAAACTCTCTAGGATGGGCCTCGACGGGTTTGGGGTTGGACTTGTGCGACTCAATTGTGAGCAATTCATAGGAATATGTGCATGTGTAAGAGCCCGCGCTCGAAGTCAAACACCGAAATGATCGCTCTTGAGGGCGATTCGGGTCCGTTTCGTGCTAATGCGCTTTTGAAAATGCGCTCGGTTCTCACACAATGGTTTCCTCTCGATGGAATCAAAACAGTCAAGAGTCGCCACCTCATTTTATTTTAGGAAAAACGAAGATAAAACCTTCTTTTAGAGAAAGTGGGTTCGGGGGCTAAGTTACGAGAAGAGAAGGGGTTAGGCACTCTCCTCGCCCGTGATGGTCTCTAATATGCATGCCACTTAGATTCAATTTTATGCGTTTTATGTGTCATGACCCGAAATCTAGGCTCTATTTTATTAGTAATAAATAATTATCATTTATTTATTTGCTCAATTATTTATTTAAATTATTATTTATTTAAATATTTATGTGTGCATTTTATGTTCCATAATATTTATGCCTAAGCATTTTATTTGGGTCATTTGGGTTAGTGTAGTATTGTTGGGTCTTAATTGTTAGTTGGGAGTGTAGTATTGTGTTAGTAGATGGGAAGGGGCCTGAGTGTAACATTTTGAATAATTTCCCCTACTCCCTCCCTACTCCTTCCCTCACCTCCCCCATCCTCACACTCGACCTCCATCTCTTTCCCAGCTCATTTTCCTCTCTCTCTCCATAGAAGGGTAAGCTTTTTCTTCTCTTCCTTCTCTCTTCATTTTAGCTATCTTCCTCTCATAATCTCTCATTTCTTAAAACTTGAATCTTGTTTAGATCGTCTATAGGATCGCGTAGAATCAAAAATATTCGAATTCCGTCATCTTTGAGAAAATCCAAGTAAGTTGCTTTTCCCCCATTTTGATTCTAAAATGTTCATATCATGTTTAGATAATGCTTGATGTGTTATATTTGAAGTTTGGTTGGGTTTTGAATTTGTTTGGAATTTATTTGAGTTTTTGGTCAAAAATGGTGATTTTATGAAAATTGGGTTAATTTTGGTTTGAGGTTGATAAAGGATGTTATTTGTGTCTCCCTTAAGCTTAGTTGTTGTTTTGGTTCAGTTTTGAACTCGTGCTAAGAGTAAAATTTGGGGCATTTCAATTTGGGTAAGAAATGTGGTTGAAAATGGTGGATTTTGCCTTGAACCCAGCTGGGAATTCCTCCCAGCCCGTAGACCAAGCGCGCGCCCGACCCCCTCCAGGCGCCCGCCTACATGTCCTTTTCTGATGGCCAGACCTTCTGGTCATTCAGGCGCCCGCCCGCCCCCTACCAGGCGCCCGCCCGCCCCCGGTTCAGAATTCTCCCTTTTTGCTTGGTTTAGGACTTAGGGCCTAAATAGTTTAAGTTTATTTCTTCTAATTAACTTAAGATAACATCGTGGAATACTTTATTAATTGGATTTGATTCTTTTGTGAATAAATATGATATGGAATTTGATTAAGTATCATTTTGGGAATGTGGTTCATCTTTGATGTGCGGTTTATATTGGTTTACCTTTGTGGTGATTTATTTGGATTGGTTCCCTACTTTGGAACCTTAAGTTGTTTATTTAAGCTAGCATTTATTACTTAGCATTTATTTGAAAGTCCAGCTGGTATTTTGTGTGTGTTTGGGCGATGCGAAACATTATGATGGCACGGCCAAGTCCATTGTGATGTTGACCATTGTTTTGCCCCATTATTACCCTCCTCCAGATTGGCCTTGGATGTGAGAAGAGCTAGCTCCTTTGTGTGCATTTTAGCTTTACTTGGAGCATGACTTTGTGGCATGTCTCCCGTCCCTTGTGACACTTCATTTGGTTATTGGTTCCGGTACCGGGGTTTTCTCTTCGGCTTTCATGCTATTATGAAGATGATGATTTGTTGATTATTGAAGCTGCGCAGCGACCCTTTGTTTGGATGTTCCGGTTGGAAAAACCTTGGCTATATCCTTTGTTATGTGTTTATTTCTGCTGCTATCTATTATGTGATAAATGCTATCTGCTATGTGATATTTATTATTGCTTATTGCTTCGTGCATCATAGCATGTCATGTAGTTGCATTAGTAACTTATTGAGATTTATCTCACCCCCTTTTCTTTTGTCTTTGTTTTTCCTTAACCCCCCCCCCCAGGTGCTAAGGATTAGTCTCGCTGATCACGAGAAAGAGGACGTCGAGTGTGGATACATTCTTTTTGGGAAAGTTGTATAGGTTGGTTTACATTATATAAATGTGTAACCTTTTGGGATAGTTGTACCAAACAATGACGTCATTAAGAATTGTATATTTTTATTTGGTTGGGCATAAACTTGTGGAAGTTTATGATAGTTGTAATTGGTTTTTATCAAACTTGGTTTTGTAAAACTTTGGATCATCACCTTTTGGTATCAAATGGAATTTTTAACTTCGGCATTTCACAGTTTTGGTTTTGGAGTCGACGTCCAGATCGCGGTCTCGGGCCCGCGGGGTCCGGGGTCGCGACATTATGCCTTGATTTTATGCCCTAACAAAAATGGTGTTTAATATAGGAGGAGGTCTTCCTAATCTAGGTATGTTTGCTTTAATTCACAAATGAGAGTCAGTTTGGGTGGACTCTCACTTGGTTTTGAGAAAGGTTTAACATTTACATCCAGTAAAGGAAACACATAAAGGGGTGGGGGATTAGTATGACCTAGGTGGGTAGTAGTGTGCGGAGTGAGTAACGGTTGATGTCTTATTCAGGTAATTACTCGTAATGTTTGGAAGAAGAAATAGAGGAGGTACTAGTGGGGCACAGAATCAGAGTGATACAAGGGAAGAAGCCCGTGCCATGTTCCAAGGCATGTTCGAAGCGGCCATGAAGGCCATACATGATCAAGGTCCGAGGGTAGTGTTGGGTTTCGATCAAACATGCGCAGCGGAATTTAGCATTTAAAATTTTGAAACCCAAAGCCATGGATCCGTTCATATGATTAAATCAAATACAACATAAGAACAAAGGAATAAACTAACCCTTGATGGCTATCAAATTCTCTTGGTCTTTGGTGGAGGTTTGAAGACTTGATCACCTATCACAAAGCTTGAACACGAACTTTGAAGATGATGATTTTCACCCTCTAGCGGTATCCACACTTCGAACGAATATCAAAGGAGCGTCTTTGATCTTGGTTGCTAGACCAAATTGTGAAACACTTTTTCACAATCAAAAGAACTATATGGAATTTATTTTGTGTTTTATTTTGTTCTTCAACCAAGAATGTCTTGGAACAAAATAAACCCTCTCTCAAACTCTTTGAGACTCACAAAAGGCTATGTCTGAAGTTCTGGCCGAACTCATCCTTTTATACACAAGCAAGACCTATTCCAAATAGGAATCTTGTGTCAAAAGACATTCCAAATCGAATTAGGAAAGTGCCAGTCGACAGTACTGTGCGGCCGCCCAAAAACCTCTGTGCGGTCGCACAATAATCTGAAACAAAACTGGAACATTTCTGAGCTAAGTGTGCGGCCTCCCAGTCCATTATGTGCGGTCGCCCACTTCCCAGAAAGTCCAGAATTTCCAAAATTCCAATGTAGTCCTTTTAAAGATTCGTTCTATTGTGTGTGACCCTCTAGGATTATACTAAGTTGGCAATGAGCTCAAACATGATCCCATAAGATATGATTAGGTTCTAGCAAACCGTCATACCTACCCAAATAGTATAACTAGATACAAGTTCACATTCCTTTAGAATATGTCACAATCCCTTTGTCCACGATGTCATTGAACACAAGTCATGGTCAAACAGTCAACTTGTTTTGTTCAATACTTTCTCGATTCCTAATATGTTGATAATTCAAATGCTATTGATCCAATCAATCCATTTGAGTCCGGCCGAACATTTCATCAACATCATTCCTTCAAGGGGCCCAAGCTTGACATCTCTCCGTGGAGGGACAAATCCACTTAGCTTATTATTCTTCCCAACGGGAATCCGATTATGCCAATCATACCCTTTATAACTACCGTGTTAAGGTAGCGTTTGAATATGTCAAACACAATGTTCATCAAGTGGAAGACTATAATAACTTCATGTCTAAGGATTCAAATGACATAACTAATATGAGATATATGTACGACATACACCATGACATAAGTCTCATACAGCGGGTCAAGTCCAGTACCTTGTTCCAAACAAGTACCCATAAATCTAACATGATCATCCCATGATCATTTAGCCTTTATACTAGTGCTTAACAAGCACTAGAGACGGGGATTATTATAAGTAAACATGAACAACAATAATAATCAAAACATCTCTTTATTGATATGAAATAAATGATAACAATTACAACGTTTATTAAACGTGCCTAGGGCACCACTACCAACAGGTAGAACAAGCACCACCCCGCTATGGATTGGAACAATTTCTCAAACTGAAACCGGTTGAATTCAATAGGGAACCCGATGTAAGGAGAGCTGAGTTATGGATTGAGTCGATGGAGAAGATTTATGATGTGTTTGGGTGCACGGATGAGGACAAGGTCCGGTTCGCGGCTTACAAACTTGTGGGAGCCGCCGAGCATTGGTGGAAGGGTGTTAAAGCTAGTTGGGATGATAATCACACGGTGTATGCGTGGGATTTGTTTGTGCGCAAATTCAAGGAGCATTTCATTCCGGTTGTTGATCAAAACCGAAAGGAGATCGAGCTATTCAACCTGGAGCAAGGTGTGTTGTCTATAGCACAATACTCGGCTAAGTTCAGAGAATTAGCCAGGTATTGCGACTATTTGGTGAGGACCGAGGAACAAAAAGCTATGAGATTCATTCGGGGATTGAAGACCTCCATCCATACTCAACTTATTGCCCAACGGATTGTGACCTTCCAAGATGCGGTAGACCGTGCCTATCTGATAGAGCAAGATATTGGGGAACATAAGAGGAAGACCGAGGTGGCCAACCCGAGTAAGAAAGGAGCGCAGAGCAAGTCACAACCAAGAATTGATAATCGAGGTAACTTTGGGGGACAATCTCAGTTCCGAGGGCAACCGGTTCCAAGGAATGTCACGACCCGAAAACTAGGCTCTATTTTATTACTAATAAATAATTATTATTTATTTATTTGCTTATTTATTTATTTAAATTATTATTTATTTAAATAATTATGTGTGCATTTTATGTGTTATAATAATTATGCCTAGCATTTTATTCGAGTTATTTGGGCTAGTGTGGAAGTGTTGAGTCTTAATTGTTAGTCGGGAGTGTAAGTAATTGTGCTAGTTAGTGGGGGAAGGGGTCTAGGTGTAACATTTCAATCTTCATCTTCTCCCTACTCACCTCCCTCACCCTACTCTTTCACCCTCACACTCCACCTCCATCCCTCTCTCCCAGCTCTCTCTCTCCTCCCTTAGAAGAAAAAGGGGTAAGTTTCATCTTCTTCCTTCTCTCTTCATTTCCTTCCTCTTCCTCTCATTATTTCTCATTTCTTAAAACATGAATCTTGATTAGATCGTCGATAGGATCGTAGGAAGCCAAGAAATTTCGAGTTCCGGTAACTTTGAGAAAATCCGGGTAAGTTGCTTTTCCCCCATTTTTATGCTAAAGTGTTCATATCATGTTTATATTATGCTTGATGTGTTATATTTGAAGTTTGGTTGAGTTTGGAATTTATTTGGAATTTATTTTGAGTTTTGGTCAAAAATGGTGATTTTAGGAATGTTGGGTTTGATTCTTGATTTTGGTTGTTAAATGTTGTTGTATGAGTCTTTTGGGACTTATAAGTTGTTTTGGTACATTAGTAAACTAGTTGGAAGGTTGGATTTTGGTTGAATGTGTTTTGGGTATAAAAATGGAAGAACCCAAGTTGTTCTTCCCGATTTCCGGCGGACCAGAGCCTTGTGCGACCGCCCAAAATTTCCTGGGCGACCGCACAACATTCTGAAAGCTTTTGTTCTTGTTTTGAAGGATTTTGGGCGACCGCACAGTCCCTTTTGGGCGGCCGCACAGTACTCTGAAAGTTTTCATTTTGTTAATTTGTGTGATTGAAGAACGTGTTTTGGTCTAAGTCTTGGGTGTCATTCTAGTCGACCTTAGTGATCATTGTAGTACGCTCTAGTGATAGAATTGGGTCCTTTGTGATCAAGTTTGTGTTTGAAATTAATTAAGTGTTAATTGGGATTTGGAACATCTTATTGAGGTATTGTTGGTTTGACTTATCTTTGTGATGATCATTTGGTATATGTTTGGGCATCTTATGATGTGTTCGTGATTGTTCCAATCGAATTGATTTTCGAGTGAGTCTTAGTCTAGGTTTTAGGCGATGACCTACAATACCTAGAGGGTGGTTACTGAACACCAAAGTGTAGGGTTTAGTCCAGTCGTGATCATGTTCTAATAAGTGTAACCTTTTGGATTCGTTTGGGATGTTTAGAATGGGTTCGTTATGAACGGAGATAAAGCGTGAATTGGCAATTGGGTACCTATGGTTTGATTAACCTTAAGGTGTATTCATTCTGATTTCCTACTTTGGAATCCTTAGTTGTTTACCGTGCCTTGTCTGGGAATCATCTTGTTTCAATGATCAATGTTGTTGTGCTCTTTATGAGAGATTCCGTTTATCATTGTTGTGCTCTTTTATGAGATACTTCTTGTGTTCGTTGTTGTTGAACTCTTCATGAGTAATCGTTTGCATCTTTCATGGTGATTAATTGGTATGATTCCCTACTTTGGAATCAATGGTTGTTTATTGTGCTAGTATTTTATTACTTAGCCTTTACTTGAAAGTCCAGCTGGTATTTTGTGTGTGTTTGGGCGATGCGAAACATTATGATGGCACAGCCAAGTCCATTGTGATTGTTGACCATTGTTTTGCCCCATTAATACCCTCCTCCAGATTGGCCTTGGATGTGAGAAGAGCTAGCTCCTTTGTGTGCATTTTAGCTATACTTGGAGCATGACTTTGTGGCATGTCTCCCGTCCTTTGTGACACTTCATTTGGTTATTGGTTCCGGTACCGGGTTTCTCTTCAGCTTTTATGCTACTATGAAGATGGTTTGTTTGATTGATGGGTCGCTTCTGACCGGGGGTTTTCTCTTCGGCTTTCATGCTATTATGAAGATGTTGATGGTTGATTATTGAAGCTGCGCAGCGACCTTTATTTGGTTCTTTCAGTTGGGTGAAACCTTGGCTATGTATCCACTTATGAGTGTTTATTTCAGCTTTATGTGTTGCATGATGAGCTGGTCGTTATTTCCAACCGGTATGGGACGGTTGGCGATAGGGAGCCTCTCATTTGTTGTTATATGTTTATTTATATGATTGATTATTGGATGTTACCGTTCGTCAGCATGTCACTTATTATTCCGCTGCTATCTGTCTTATGTTAATTGCTATTGGTCATTGCATATTAGCATGTCATGTAGTTGCATTAGTAACTTACTGAGATTTTATCTCACCCCGTATTTCCATCTTTGTTTTTCCTTAACCCCCCCCCCCAGGAGGAAAAGGATTAGGATTCGCGGTTCAAGGTGGACGTCGAGAGGATTGAGATTTTGGGGCAGGTTGTTATGGATCGGTTTACATTATTTAAATGTATAACCTTTTGGGGATAGTTTTACCATTATTGACGTCATTAAGAATTGTATATTTTATTCTTTTGGGTATAAGCTGTGGAGCTTATGTTGGATGTACTTTGTTGATTTAAACTTGGATTTGTAAAACCTTGTGTTATCATCTTTTGATTCAAAATGAAATTTTTAACGTCTATATTTTAGAGTTTTTGTTTTAAGTCGACGTCCAGCTCGCGGTCTCGGGCCCGCGGGGTCTGGGGTCGCGACAGTTGGTATCAGAGCTATGGTTTAGCTCTAAGTATAAGTCTAGGTGGACTAGTATGACCTAGGAGGGTAGTTGTGTTCGGAGTGAGTAACGATGAGTATTTTATGCAGGTATTTGTTTGTGATGTCTAGAAGAGCTGGTGAAGACATCAGTGGGACTCAGAATCTTAATGGTCTAAGGGATGAAAACCGTGCAGTGTTTCAGGGCAGGTTTGAGGAGGTCGTGAAATCAATTCGTGACTAAGGGCCGAGAGAGGAACATGTAGCACCTCCGCGATATGGGTTGGAGCAGTTCTTAAAGTTGAAACCAAGTGAGTACGACGGTGAGCCTGATGTGAAGAAAGCCGAGCTATGGATAGAATCGATGGAGAAAATCTACTATGTCTTTGGTTGCACTGATGAGGATAGGGTTCTGTTTTCAGCTTTTAAGCTCGTGGGGACTGCGAAACATTGGTGGAAGGCACTGAAGACCAGTTGGGATGCGACTCTTGTACCATATCCTTGGGAATGGTTCGTGAGGAAATTCAAGGATCATTTTATCTCTCTAGTGAATCAAAACCGGAAGGAGATCGAGTTCCTCAGCTTGGAGCAAGGCATGATGTCAGTAGCACAGTACTCGGCTAAGTTCGCAGAATTAGCTAGGTGTTGTGACTACCTTGTGCGGACCGAGGAGCAGAAAGCGATGAGATTGATCAGGGGTTTGAAGACAGCTATTAGGACTCAACTTTTAGCCCAAAGAATTCAACCTTTTCAGGATGCGGTGGATCGAGCCTACTTGATTGAGCAGGATATTGGGGAACACAAAAGGAAGACTGAGATGGTTAACCCGGGTAAGCAAGGAGGGCAGAGTAAGTCACAACAGCAACATTCGGATAACAGAAGTAATTCTGGAGTGCAAACTCGATTCAGAGGGCAACTGCAAGAGCAACCAAAAGTAGGAAATCAAGGTTCTAATAAGGGGACACGAAATGGGAAAGTCTGCAGCTACTGTCAGAGGAAAGGACACTCAGAAGACAAGTGTTGGAAGAAGCAAGGAAAATGTGTGAAGTGTGGTCAGTTGGGACACTTTGTTAGAGATTGTCCGAGGTTTAGAGTTCAGTCATCGGGGACAGGAACTAGAATATCACAGGGTCAGAAGAGAGATGCTTCGGGGAAGCCTAAGGTTTCGGGTAGAGTATTTGCAATCAATCAGCACTCACCAGGTAACGGATAATTTCAGGAGGTATTATTTTACGTCGTGGGAGCGAGCGCGTGGATTTTAGGATCATCGCATTTATGTGCTTCTGTGCATTTAGTTGCATTTACTTCTTCTGAGTCTTTGACTTATGTGTTGTAGGTGTCTACTCCTATGGAGGAGTTTAGGGTATCTGATGAAGTCTTATGTGCTTAAGTGTGGTTATGTCTCACCTGCTAAATTAGCCATGTTGCTATTATAAGATTTTGATGTTACTATTGCTTTAATCTATTGTTGAAAGGGATTGTTATATTCTCCATTCCTAATTTCTTAAAACTGTTTGAGACCGTTCCTTTGGGTAGAGTTATACCTGTCTTTTCTTAATTGAAATCCGAGTATTTAGTTTCGGTCAATTTGTTGGGTGTATATATCATTCGTAAGATTTTTGTTTTCTTCCGAATAGTACCCAGTGTTTGAGGAGAAGCTTGGGTTAAATTGAGTTGTTATGGTACAAGGTTGTAATGCTAATATTTAGATCAATATCCATATTGTATCGGTTGAGTTATAGGAGTTGAGGATTCAATGAGGATCTCTTGAGGAAAATTTTGGTCACTTTTAGTGCATCTCCATGAATGTGTCGGAATGGATTAGCATGGAGAGGTGTACGATTTGTTATGGATAATGAGTTTGTTGTAGGAGTTATGATCATTAATGGAGGAAAGCGTGTTAAGTCAGAAGGGACTAAGTACATTTTGGGAGAGTAATAATTTCTCAATCTATGTTAAGGGCATTTTGAAATTTTGGTTAGATAGTGGTTCTATGGTTCTAAATCCCTTCTTGGTGGCGTTTCCCGAAGAGGATCAAGGGTGTGTGAAGGAAGTGGAGTATCAATACTTGGGCATAATTAAGGAATATCATGATTTGGTATCGGGTCAGTTGGAACGTTGCTAGCTAATTGGTTTATTATGATGATAGTACTATTAAACCTAAGTATCATTAGGTTAATAAATGTATGCGTGAAAGACTAACTTGGGTTAGTTATTGAGGATTTTAGATTTGTAGATTTCCTTGGGTATATGAGCACAGATTATTAACTAAAAAGGGAGTTAGAGGAAATACCGTGAAGATGAAATTTAGATCATTTTCGGACTACTGAGTATTCGTAATTATTTTAGGCTTTCAAGGATTGGAGTTTTATGACGATGATATTATGGCGTAGATTTAAGTGAACGTTTTGTATTAAAATTTTGGGTTTACATTACACCTTTAGTTTAAAGTGCTACCTAGAGCGAGAGCACTATAATGGGAATCCTTAGAGATATAGCCTTTGATGAATATTGTGGGAATAGAAATTTCTTTAGCCTTTTTATATTTTAAAAGCTAATTTAGCTCGAGATGGTAATGTTTTGATTTTCTGGGGAATACTACTAAGTATGCGATTTACAAATGGAAGTACCTTTGCGGTGTAGTTAAGGTTATGAATAAGGCAAGCTTGTGATACCTCGAGAATTTTGTGTGGAAATAATTTGAATTTTTCGATTTTGAATACGGATTTTGATTAGTAATGAAGTTAATGATGTAATGATTCGGTTCGAGAGGTGGTGTTATCGTAAGCATTAATTAAGGTTACCTTGTAGTGGGATAGATTGGACAATTGAGGAATTTGAGAAATGGCGGAACTACCGTATCCGTACCTATTTGGTCTTTCGGGTAAGTCTCGTTAAAATTCGGGTCAAATTTTCTTTAAGGGGGAGTGAATGTCACGACCCGAAAACTAGGCTCTATTTTATTACTAATAAATAATTATTATTTATTTATTTGCTTATTTATTTATTTAAATTATTATTTATTTAAATAATTATGTGTGCATTTTATGTGTTATAATAATTATGCCTAGCATTTTATTCGAGTTATTTGGGCTAGTGTGGAAGTGTTGAGTCTTAATTGTTAGTCGGGAGTGTAAGTAATTGTGCTAGTTAGTGGGCGAAGGGGGCTAGGTGTAACATTTCAATCTTCATCTTCTCCCTACTCACCTCCCTCACCCTACTCTTTCACCCTCACAATCCACCTCCATCTCTCTCTCCCAGCTCTCTCTCTCCTCCCTTAGAAGAAAAAGGGGTAAGTTTCATCTTCTTCCTTCTCTCTTCATTTCCTTCCTCTTCCTCTCATTATTTCTCATTTCTTAAAACACGAATCTTGATTAGATCGTCGATAGGATCGTAGGAAGCCAAGAAATTTCGAGTTCCGGTAACTTTGAGAAAATCCGGGTAAGTTGCTTTTCCCCCATTTTTATGCTAAAGTGTTCATATCATGTTTATATTATGCTTGATGTGTTATATTTGAAGTTTGGTTGAGTTTGGAATTTATTTGGAATTTATTTTGAGTTTTGGTCAAAAATGGTGATTTTAGGAATGTTGGGTTTGATTCTTGATTTTGGTTGTTAAATGTTGTTGTATGAGTCTTTTGGGACTTATAAGTTGTTTTGGTACATTAGTAAACTAGTTGGAAGGTTGGATTTTGGTTGAATGTGTTTTGGGTATAAAAATGGAAGAACCCAAGTTGTTCTTCCCGATTTCCGGCGGACCAGAGCCTTGTGCGACCGCCCAAAATTTCCTGGGCGACCGCACAACATTCTGAAAGCTTTTGTTCTTGTTTTGAAGGATTTTGGGCGACCGCACAGTCCCTTTTGGGCGGCCGCACAGTACTCTGAAAGTTTTCATTTTGTTAATTTGTGTGATTGAAGAACGTGTTTTGGTCTAAGTCTTGGGTGTCATTCTAGTCGACCTTAGTGATCATTGTAGTACGCTCTAGTGATAGAATTGGGTCCTTTGTGATCAAGTTTGTGTTTGAAATTAATTAAGTGTTAATTGGGATTTGGAACATCTTATTGAGGTATTGTTGGTTTGACTTATCTTTGTGATGATCATTTGGTATATGTTTGGGCATCTTATGATGTGTTCGTGATTGTTCCAATCGAATTGATTTTCGAGTGAGTCTTGGTCTAGGTTTTAGGCGATGCCCTACAATACCTAGAGGGTGGTTACTGAACACCAAAGTGTAGGGTTTAATCCAGTCGTGATCATGTTTCTAATAAGTGTAACCTTTTGGATTCGTTTGGGATGTTTAGAATGGGTTCGTTATGAACGGAGATAAAGCGTGAATTGGCAATTGGGTACCTATGGTTTGATTAACCTTAAGGTGTATTCATTCTGATTTCCTACTTTGGAATCCTTAGTTGTTTACCGTGCCTTGTCTGGGAATCATCTTGTTTCAATGATCAATGTTGTTGTGCTCTTTATGAGAGATTCCGTTTATCATTGTTGTGCTCTTTTATGAGATACTTCTTGTGTTCGTTGTTGTTGAACTCTTCATGAGTAATCGTTTGCATCTTTCATGGTGATTAATTGGTATGATTCCCTACTTTGGAATCAATGGTTGTTTATTGTGCTAGTATTTTATTACTTAGCCTTTACTTGAAAGTCCAGCTGGTATTTTGTGTGTGTTTGGGCGATGCGAAACATTATGATGGCACAGCCAAGTCCATTGTGATTGTTGACCATTGTTTTGCCCCATTAATACCCTCCTCCAGATTGGCCTTGGATGTGAGAAGAGCTAGCTCCTTTGTGTGCATTTTAGCTATACTTGGAGCATGACTTTGTGGCATGTCTCCCGTCCTTTGTGACACTTCATTTGGTTATTGGTTCCGGTACCGGGTTTCTCTTCAGCTTTTATGCTACTATGAAGATGGTTTGTTTGATTGATGGGTCGCTTCTGACCGGGGGTTTTCTCTTCGGCTTTCATGCTATTATGAAGATGTTGATGGTTGATTATTGAAGCTGCGCAGCGACCTTTATTTGGTTCTTTCAGTTGGGTGAAACCTTGGCTATGTATCCACTTATGAGTGTTTATTTCAGCTTTATGTGTTGCATGATGAGCTGGTCGTTATTTCCAACCGGTATGGGACGGTTGGCGATAGGGAGCCTCTCATTTGTTGTTATATGTTTATTTATATGATTGATTATTGGATGTTACCGTTCGTCAGCATGTCACTTATTATTCCGCTGCTATCTGTCTTATGTTAATTGCTATTGGTCATTGCATATTAGCATGTCATGTAGTTGCATTAGTAACTTACTGAGATTTTATCTCACCCCGTTTATTTCCATCTTTGTTTTTCCTTAACCCCCCCCAAGGAGGAAAAGGATTAGGATTCGCGGTTCAAGGTGGACGTCGAGAGGATTGAGATTTTGGGGCAGGTTGTTATGGATCGGTTTACATTATTTAAATGTATAACCTTTTGGGGATAGTTTTACCATTATTGACGTCATTAAGAATTGTATATTTTATTCTTTTGGGTATAAGCTGTGGAGCTTATGTTGGATGTACTTTGTTGATTTAAACTTGGATTTGTAAAACCTTGTGTTATCATCTTTTGATTCAAAATGAAATTTTTAACTTCTATATTTTAGAGTTTTGGTTTTAAGTCGACGTCCAGCTCGCGGTCTCGGGCCCGCGGGGTCCGGGGTCGCGACAAGGAACCCGGGTACCACTTTCGGGAACCAAGGGAACCAAATTAGGAGGCTTTGTTCGTATTGTCAAAGGGAAGGTCATTCTGAGGACCGGTGTTGGAAGAAGCAAGGAAGGTGCACCAATTGCGGTCAAATGGGTCACTTTGTAAAAGATTGCCCGAGAGGTAGAGGACAAGCATCCGGGTTAGGAGTTGGTAATAATCAAGGTCAGAAAAGGGATGCTACCGGGAAGCCCAAAGTCCAAGGAAGAGTATTTGCCATGAATCAACAACAAGCTAACGATGATCCATCCGTTATTGGAGGTATTGTTTCTGTGTCTAATGTGAGCGCACGAGCGTTAGTAGATCCAGGATCATCTCATTCATACATTTCTGTGCAATTTGCTTCCATGTTAAATGCTGCATTCGAGTCTTTACCGTACGTGCTAGAGGTGTCGACCCCTATAGGAGAATGCTTGATTTCTGATCGAGTCTTTCGTGCTTGTGATGTGGTTATTTGTGGTCGAGTCCTTTGTGCGGATTTGGTAGTTCTTCCTATCCAAGACTTTGATGTCATTTTGGGTATGGATTGGTTGAGCAAGTTTCATGCTTCCGTTGATTGCCGTAAGAAAATTGTTACTTTTTCTATTCCCGATGTGCCTAAATTTGTGTTTGAGGCTAGTCCTCTGAGTAGAAAGGTTCGCTTAATTTCTTATATGAAAGCGAGAAAATTATTGCATAGTGGTTGTGAGGGGTATTTGGCTAGTGTTCTTGATACTAGGAAGGAATCCCCTAGTTTGGATAGTGTTCGGGTAGTTCGGGAATTTCCCGATGTTTTCTCTACCGAGTATGATATGCCTCCCGATCATGAGATTGAGTTTTGTATAAATCTTTTGCCGGGTACGGCTCCAATTTTGAAAGCACCTTATAGGTTGGCTCCCGCAGAGTTGAAGGAATTAAAGGTTCAATTGCAAGAGTTGCTTGATCGAGGGTTTATCCGCCCTAGTGTTTCCCCGTGGGGAGCACCGATTTTGTTTGTGCGGAAGAAAGATAGTTCGTTGATATTGTGCATCGATTACCGGAAGTTGAATCAGGTTACGGTGAAGAACAAGTATCCACTACCGCACATTGATGATTTGTTTGATCAGCTTCAAGGGTCCGTGGTTTTCTCTAAACTTGATTTGAGGAGTGGGTACCATCAGTTGAAGGTTCGATCGGAGGATATTCTGAAGACTGCCTTTCGCACTCGTTATGGTCATTTTGAATTCTTGGTTATGCCGTTTGGGTTGACTAACGCGCCGGCCGTGTTTATGGATTTGATGAACCGAGTTTTTCATCCCTATCTTGATTCGTTCATGGTGGTCTTTATTGATGATATACTCGTCTACTCTAAATCTCGAGAGGAGCACGAGCGGCACTTGAGGACAGTTTTATCCGTTCTTGCGAGGGAGAAATTATTTGCGAAGTTTAGTAAATGCGAATTTTGGCTCGAGAAGGTGTCATTTCTGGGCCATGTGATTTCTAAAGATGGGATTTCGGTGGATCCGTAAAAGATAGAGTCTATAGTGGATTGGAAGAGACCCGAATCAGTGACCGAGATTCGTAGCTTTCTTGGTTTAGCCGGTTATTACAGAAGATTTATTGAGGGGTTTTCGAGGATTGCTACTCCGATGACTCAGTTGACCCGGAAGAATGTCCCGTTTGTGTGGACCGAGAAATGTGACAAGAGTTTCGAGGAATTGAAGGAGAGGTTGACTACCGCACCGATCTTGACTTTGCCTAATGGGAGCGATGGCCTAGTGATTTATAGTGATGCTTCGAAAGAGGGTTTGGGTTGTGTGTTGATGCAGAATGGGAAAGTAATTGCGTATGCTTCGAGGAAGTTGACCCCTAGTGAACAGAATTACCCCACTCATGATATGGAGTTAGCGGCTATTGTATTTGCGTTGCACAAATGGAAACACTACCTTTATGGGGATGGGGCGAAGTTTGAAATTTTTACCGATCACAAGAGTTTGAAGTACCTATTCTCTCAGAAGGAATTGAACAACCGACAGCGCCGATGGATGGAATTGTTGAAGGATTATGATTGCACGATTTCTTATCATCCGGGGAAGGCGAATGTGGTAGCCGATGCGATTAGTAGAAAGTCTTACGTGGCTTCGATGATGGTCCGTGAATGGAAAATGCTTGAGGATGTTCGAGATTGGTCTCCTCGTGAATCGATACATGGGGCTATTTTTGCGAATATTAGGGTGTCTCCGACCCTAATTCAGAGGATAAAGGAAGCTCAGAAAGAAGATCTTGAGTTTGTGAAGATGATGGGTAAATTGAAGGAAAAGAATTTTGAGGATTTTTCTTTGAGTCCGAGTGGAGTTTTGACTTTCCGTGGTCGTTTGTGCGTACCCGATGTTGGTGGAATAAAGAGGCAAGTTTTAGATGAGGGCCACAAATCGAGGTATACTATTCATCCGGGTAGTACGAAGATGTATCAGGATTTGAAGCAACAATTTTGGTGGATTAATATGAAAAGGGAAATAGCCGAGTATGTATCGAGGTGTTTAACTTTTCAGCAGGTCAAAGCCGAGCATCAGAGACCCGCGGGATTACTTCAGCCGTTAGAGATTCCCGAGTGGAAATGGGAGCATGTGACTATGGATTTCGTTACGGGACTACCTCGTACCCGTAGAAAGTATGACAGTGTTTGGGTAATAGTGGATAGATTGACCAAGAGTGCCCATTTCTTGCCTATTGACATCAGATATTCGATGGAAAAGCTTGCGACCCTCTATATCGAGGAGATTGTGAGATTGCATGGGGTTCCGGTTAGCATTGTGTCAGATCGAGACCCGAGGTTTACTTCTAGGTTTTGGAAGGCGTTTCAGGAAGCTTTGGGTACAGATTTGCGATTCAGTACAGCTTTTCATCCTCAGACCGATGGTCAATCCGAGAGGGCTATTCAGATTTTGGAGGATATGTTGCGAGCTTGTTCGATAGACTTTTCTGATTCTTGGGATTCGCACCTACCGTTAGTGGAGTTCTCTTACAACAACAGTTATCAGGCTAGTATCGAGATGGCACCGTATGAGGCTTTGTATGGAAGGAAATGTAGATCGCCTATTTGTTGGGATGAGGTTGGTGAAGCGAAGATTGTGGGTATTGATTTGCTTCGGGATTCAGTTGAAAAGGTTAGAGTTATCCGGGATTGATTGAAAACAGCCCAGAGTCGACATAAGAGCTATGCAGATAACCGAAGGCGAGATCTTAGTTTCCAGACCGGTGATTTGGTATTCTTGAAAGTATCTCCGAAGGTGGGTATTCGTAGGTTTGGGAAGAAAGGCAAATTGGCTCCGAGGTTTATTGGCCCGTTTGAGATTTTGGGAAAGGTTGGACTTCTAGCGTATCGTCTCGCGTTACCGTCATCCTTAGACCGATTGCACAACGTTTTCCACGTTTCTATGCTTCGGAAGTACGTTCATGATCCATCTCACATGTTAACGAGGGTACCGGAGGATATTGAGCCTGATATGACTTATGAGGAACGACCGGTTCGGATTTTAGATACCAAAGTTCAAGAGTTGAGGAACAAAAGCATTGCGTTCTCCTCGCCCGTGATGGTCTCTAATATGCATGCCACTTAGATTCAATTTTATGCCTTTTATGTGTCACGACCCGAAATCTAGGCTCTATTTTATTAGTAATAAATAATTATCATTTATTTATTTGCTCAATTATTTATTTAAATAATTATTTATTTAAATATTTATGTGTGCATTTTATGTTCCATAATATTTATGCCTAAGCATTTTATTTGGGTCATTTGGGTTAGTGTAGTATTGTTGGGTCTTAATTGTTAGTTGGGAGTGTAGTATTGTGTTAGTAGATGGGAAGGGGCCTGAGTGTAACATTTTGAATAATTTCCCCTACTCCCTCCCTACTCCTTCCCTCACCTCCCCCATCCTCACACTCCACCTCCATCTCTTTCCCAGCTCATTTTCCTCTCTCTCTCCATAGAAGGGTAAGCTTTTTCTTCTCTTCCTTCTCTCTTCATTTTACCTATCTTCCTCTCATAATCTCTCATTTCTTAAAACTTGAATCTTGTTTAGATCGTCGATAGGATCGCGTAGAATCAAAAATATTCGAATTCCGTCATCTTTGAGAAAATCCAAGTAAGTTGCTTTTCCCCCATTTTGATGCTAAAATGTTCATATCATGTTTAGATAATGCTTGATGTGTTATATTTGAAGTTTGGTTGGGTTTTGAATTTATTTCGAATTTATTTGAGTTTTTGGTCAAAAATGGTGATTTTATGAAAATTTGGTTAATTTTGGTTTGAGGTTGATGAAGGATGTTATTTGTGTCTCCCTTAAGCTTAGTTGTTGTTTTGGTTCAGTTTTGAACTTGTGCTAAGAGTAAAATTTGGGGCATTTCAATTTGGGTAAGAAATGTGGTTGAAAATGGTGGATTTTGCCTTGAACCCAGCTGGGAATTCCTCCCAGCCCGTAGACCAAGCGCGCGCCCGACCCCCTCCAGGCGCCCGCCTACATATCCTTTTCTGATGGCCAGACCTTCTGGTCATTCAGGCGCCCGCCCGCCCCCTACCAGGCGCCCGCCCGTCCACTGGTTCAGAATTCTCCCTTTTTGCTTGGTTTAGGACTTAGGGCCTAAATAGTTTAAGTTTATTTCTTCTAATTAACTTAAGATAACATCGTGGAATACTTTATTAATTGGATTTGATTCTTTTGTGAATAAATATGATATGGAATTTGATTAAGTATCATTTTGGGAATGTGGTTCATCTTTGATGTGCGGTTTATATTGGTCTAACTTTGTGGTGATTTATTTGGATTGGTTCCCTACTTTGGAACCTTAAGTTGTTTATTTAAGCTAGTATTTATTACTTAGCATTTATTTGAAAGTCCAGCTGGTATTTTGTGTGTGTTTGGGCGATGCGAAACATTATGATGGCACGGCCAAGTCCATTGTGATGTTGACCATTGTTTTGCCCCATTATTACCCTCCTCCAGATTGGCCTTGGATGTGAGAAGAGCTAGCTCCTTTGTGTGCATTTTAGCTTTACTTGGAGCATGACTTTGTGGCATGTCTCCCGTCCCTTGTGACACTTCATTTGGTTATTGGTTCCGGTACCGGGGTTTTCTCTTCGGCTTTCATGCTATTATGAAGATGATGATTTGTTGATTATTGAAGCTGCGCAGCGATCCTTTATTTGGATGTTCCGGTTGGAAAAACCTTGGCTATATCCTTTGTTATGTGTTTATTTCCGCTGCTATCTGTTATGTGATAAATGCTATGTACTATGTGATATTTATTATTGCTTATCGCTTCGTGCATCATAGCATGTCATGTATTTGCATTAGTAACTTATTGAGATTTATCTCACCCCCTTTTCTTTTGTCTTTGTTTTTCCTTAACCCCCCCCCCCCGGTGCTAAGGATTAGTCTCGCTGATCACGAGAAAGAGGACGTCGAGTGTGGATACATTCTTTTGGGGAAAGTTGTATAGGTTTTTTTACATTATATAAATGTGTAACCTTTTGGGATAGTTGTACCAAACAATGACGTCATTAAGAATTGTATATTTTTATTTGGTTGGGCATAAACTTGTGGAAGTTTATGATAGTTGTAATTGGTTTTTATCAAACTTGGTTTTGTAAAAATTTGGATCATCACCTTTTGGTATCAAATGGAATTTTTAACTTCGGCATTTCACAGTTTTGGTTTTGGAGTCGACGTCCAGATCGCGGTCTCGGGCCCGCGGGGTCCGGGGTCGCGACATTATGGCCTTGATTTTATGCCCTAACAAAAATGGTGTTTAATATAGGAGGAGGTCTTCCTAATCTAGGTATGTTTGCTTTAATTCACAAATGAGAGTCAGTTTGGGTGGACTCTCACTTGGTTTTGAGAAAGGTTTAACATTTACATCCAGTAAAGGAAACACATAAAGGGGTGGGGGATTAATATGTACAATGGTGTACAAAAGGGAAACAAATCCCATAACAAACAAATATCCAAAAGTCCGTCCCCAAGCATTTTAGGGACTGCTGTCCATCTTTCTTTCTTGTACCTGTTTTAAACTCACAAAATCCAGAAAGTAAAGGTCAAGAATACTTCCGAACACATCAAGCATCTACCATTATTTTTCCTCTGATTTTAGGAGCATGTTATGGTGTCCAAATAATGCATGCAAGGTGGAACTTTCAACAACCAATTCTGACAGATACTCATACATCCATAAAATATCCACTTTTTACATCATGAAAACGGAGGAATCATAGGAAACACTAAACATGAAAGTTGTTCCTAACATCTCTAAGTTTATATCTGGAATGTTTCAAGGCCATAAAGCAAGTTTAAGTCACACAAAACACCTCTGAATATTTGGTGTCAAAACTGGAAATATGCTAATCTGAGAACAGAGAGTTGAAACAAAAAATGGAAAGATCTTCTTCCACTCAGTAAACAAATATGATATCTACATTATCATATTCCTATTTCTGTCTATAACAAAATCTATTTTCTGGTCTAAGACCTAATGTCACGACCCGAAATCTAGGCTCTATCTTATTAGTAATAAATAATTATTATTTATTTAATTGCCTATTTATTTATTTAAATTATTATTTATTTAAATAATTATCTGTGCATTTTATGTTTCATAATATTTATGCTTAAGAATTTTATTTGGGTCATTTGCGCTAGTGTAGTATTGTGTTAGTAGAAGGGGATGCGCCTAGATGTAACTTTTTAAAAATAATTCCCCTACTCCCTCTGTAACACCCCAACTTTTCATAACTAACAATCAATAACTTAACTTGAATAATTCCCAAATCAGAATGCCCCAACGGCTACAAATAACAAGAATTCAAACTTAAACTAACAATCAATTCCATAACGGCTAGTACAAGCCACTAGCTCGAGATGGTAACTAACGGAAAAGATAACGTTCAACTCCGTTTTAACGGCGATCATAACTATTAAATAACTTTACAAAAAGGCAACCTCTATGCCACCCAATCCTTGCGACCTTCGGTTTACTTACTTGAAGCCTGAAGAAAAAAAAGAGAATGAAAGGAATGAGCGAACAATGCCCAGTAAGTTCATACGGAATCCCCTCGGGTACTAAGAGGAGATAACCGAAAGGAAAGATAACAAGAATTCACAACGAAAGGATAACTCAATGATCAAACAAACTCTCAGTTTGAAAACATTTAACTTGATGAAAAACAATTCATTTCTTGAAAACACGTGGCTTCCGAGACAGTTTCCAAAACACAACATTTTCACCAAAACTTTACTTTTCTTTACTTTACTTTACTTTACTTCATTTAGGGATTAAGCACGCGCTGTACCCAGGGCTCGAGTTTCTACTGACCGCACCCAAAATCGGTATATCATGATAACCTACGCTACTTCATCAAGCAACGCAAAGGGGTTCACATGTTCATCTTGGAACTATGGATAACTGTAAGGGGTCCACTTATCCGTTTCGAGATTATGGATAACTGTAGGGGTCCACTTATCCGTTTCGGGATTATGGATAACTGTAGTGGTCCATTTATCCGTTTTGGGATTATGGATAACTGTAATCACTTTACTTATTACGAAACTTCACTTTAAAGAGCTTTACAAAACAAAGCTTAACTTTACAAAACTTTACTTGATCACTTTTGAAAAGGTGTACATCTCACTTTAGACACCAAGTCACAATACGAATCATACACATGATAACCCAATTGAACAATCAACAATATCAATAGGGTGGATAACAAAGAACGGTAACATTCGCAGAACGGAATAGTTTTTAAAATACTATCTAGCCACATAGATAGTGTACTTTAACAAAACAGAGATTGGGAATCCTAAACAAAGGATTGAAATCAAATACTACTAAGAGCGTAATCCCTTACTTTAGCCTTGCGTTTTACTTGCTCGCTTACTCCGATTGTACAATCTACAAATATGGAACAGTCTAGCCTTAGACATAAGAAAATACTATTTTACTTCCGTCCCAATTTACTTCTTTTTACTCGATTAACCCCATGATTTAGTCATCTATAACCTCTTTCATAGTTAACCAATAACTTTAAGAATGACTACAACACCCCTAGGGTTTTTATTAATCCATTCCCAACTCTCAATTTCACTATATGAATTACACACACTGATTTCACACTTTCTGCACACACTTACTGAGTACACCTACTGACAGACACACCCACTCACTCTGATATACACACACTCTGGTACACCCACCACTCTGATGCACCCACACACAGTGAAACACCTTCAGCACACACACAGTGCATATACACTACTCATACACACACGCACACATATACACACACACACACACAGTACATATACATATATATATATCACGCACACACACACACGTACATATCACACGCACACACACACAATCAGAACACACACGCCACCTCTCAAACCCTAGCCCCAAATTGACCTAAGCCCTAGTTGATCAATCACTATCTTGGGGTTTCTTAATCCAACCATTTGATTAACAAGGATGAAGAGAAGGGTTTAAGGGTTCAAGGATTACCTTTTTGTGAAATCGATTCTCCCTCTCTTTCTCTCTTCTTCTTCCTCCTCTGCGTCTCTCTGCGCTGCCCCCTCCCTTTGTTTCCGTTTTTTTTCTTTCTTTCTTTCTTTGCGGTATAGAAGACACTGCTAGGGATTTAAGAAGGAGTATTTATTTTAAATAGGGTTTTCCCAAATCCCTAATGTAAAAGGACTCTTAATCCTCTTAGCTAAAGCATTGGGCTTTCTACTTTAACCCAATAACTAAACTAACTATTATTAAAAATCCGGCCCAATAATAATTAAGAGCTTTAAAATAAAAAAAATATATAAAAGGTAATTTCGGGTTATTACATTCTTACCCCCTTAAAAGAGTTTGGTCCTCCAAACTAAACATACCTTAAATATCAAACAAAGCGGGATACATATCACGCATTTCACTTTCGAGCTCCCACGTGGCTTCTCTTTCCGTGTGGTTGCTCCACTGCACTTTTACGTACAGAATCAGTCGCTTCCACAAAACTTGATCTTTACGGTCTACCATCTTTACTGGCTTCTCATCATAACTCAAGTATTCACGTAAACGTAACTGTTTGTACTCTATGACGTGGCTCGGGTCGGCTACGTACTTCCTCAACATCGACACGTGAAACACGTTGTCCACACCAGACAGCACAGGAGGTAGAGCCAACTTATAGGCTACCGCTCCTATTCGCTCTAGAATCTCAAACGGTCCCACATATCTCGGACTTAACTTCCCACGAATCCCAAATCGCATGACTCCTTTTATCAGTGAGATCTTCAAGAATACGTGATCCCCTACTTGGAACTCCAGATCGCGCCTTCGATTATCCTAATACGTTTTCTGTCTATTCTGCGCAGTTAATAACCACTTGCGAATTTGTTGAACTTTATCCGCCGTTACTTGAACAATCTCAGGTCCAGTTAATTTCCTCTCACCTACTTCGTCCCAACACGCAGGTGATCTACATTTCTGCCCGTACAGAGCTTCATACGGCGCCATTCCAATACTAGAGTGGTAACTGTTGTTGTAGGTAAATTCCACTAGTGGTAGATGATCATCCCACGCTCCTTGCCAATCTAACGACGTTGCTCTCAATAGGTTTTCGAGAGTTTGAATCGTCCTTTCTGACTGTCCGTCTGTCTGAGGATGGAACACTGTACTCATAGTTAATTCCGTCCCCAACGCTTTCTGTAGACTCTTCCAGAAATTTGATGTAAATCTCGCATCTCGATCTGATACTATAGAGATCGGTATCCCATGTAACCTCACGATATCATCCACGTACAACTTAGCTAACTTCTCCAAAGAATCAGTCACCTTGATTGCTAGAAAGTGAGCCGATTTAGTGAGCCTATCCACTATGACCCAAATTGCATTATGACCCTTCAACGTCTTAGGAAGTCCAATCACCAGATCCATAGTGATGTGTTCCCACTTCCACTCTGGGATGGGTAACGATTGTAGTAGTCCCGCGGGTTTCTGGTGTTCACTTTTCACTTGTTGACACACTAAACACTTAGAAACGAATTCCGCTACCTTACTCTTCATATTGTTCCACCAAAAGGATTCCTTTAAATCCCTGTACATCTTAGTACTCCCAGGGTGAACCGAAAACCTTGAACAGTGAGCTTCCTCAAGAATTTCCCTCTTGATACTATCATTATTAGGCACCCAAATCCTTGATCGATACCTCATGATCCCGTCGTCGCTATCACGGAAGTCTACCATTCCCTTCTTACTGATACCCTTGTGAATCGCTTCTAACTCGCCATCCACATTCTGAGCTTCCTTAATTCTTACTAATAATGTTGGTTGGACACTTACCTGAGCCAAATAACCTTTAACTTGAACTTCTAGCTTTACTATTTCACTATTTCTCAATTCAATCACCCCCTTAGAAATCATAGTCGCTAATGTCCCATGGTTCTTTCTGCTTAACGCATCTGCTACCTTATTGGCCTTTCCTGGATGATACAGGATTTTGCAATCATAATCCTTAAGTAATTCTAGCCATCTCCTCTGTCTCATATTCAACTCCTTCTGAGTGAAAATATACTTAAGACTTTTATCGTCAGTGTAAATTTCACATGGTACCCCATACAAATAGTGTCTCCAAATCTTCAATGCAAACACCATGGCCGCTAACTCCAAATCATGGGTAGGGTAGTTTTTTTTTTCTCGTGGTTCTTGAGTTGCCTAGACGCATAAGCCACCACTTTGTCATTCTGCATCAACACACAACCCAAACCTTTCAATGAAGCATCACTATAAATTACAAAACCATCCTTGTTTGTTGGTACAGTAAGAATAGGCGCAGACACCAATCATCCTTTCAATTCTTGAAAACTCCTCTCGCAATCGTCTGACCACACAAATCTTGTCCCTTTTATGGTTAACTTGGTCAATGGTAGAGATAACTTCGAAAACCCTTCTACGAACCTACGGTAGTATCCTGCTAAACCAAAAAACTCCTTATCTCACTAACAGAAGTTGGTCTCTCCCAATTAACTATAGCCTCAACCTTTGCAAGGTCAACTACTATCCCATTCTTAGATACCACATGTCCCAAGAACGCTACTTCCTCAAGCCAGAATTCACACTTCTTAAACTTGGCATACAACTTTTGCTCCCTCAAAATCTGTAATACTAATTTCAAATGCTCTCCATGCTCCTCTTTTGACTTCGAATACACCAAGATGTCATCGATGAATACTATTACACACTTGTCCAAATATTCTTGAAACACTCTATTCATGAGCTCCATGAACACAGCAGGCGCATTGGTCAGCCCAAACGGCATTACTAGGAACTCGTAGTGTCCATACCTTGTCCTAAAAGCCGTCTTTGCCACATCATCCTTTTTCACTCTTAATTGATGGTAACCAGAACGCAGATCAATCTTAGAGAAATAGTATGCACCTTGGATTTGGTCAAACAAATCATCGATCCTTGGCAAAGGATACTTATTCTTAATTGTCACACGGTTTAACTCCCGATAGTCAATGCATAACCTCATCGACCCATCCTTCTTATTTACAAATAATACCGGCGCACCCCATGGTGATGCACTCGGTCTAATCAGACCCTTGTCCAAAAGTTCTTGTAACTGCTCCTTTAACTCTTTAAGTTCCGACGGAGCCATCCTATATGGTGCTTTCGAAATCGGTGCAGTCTCTGGTGCTAAATCTATTGAAAACTCTACTTCTCGCTCCGGTGGTGTTCCCGGTAAGTCCTCAGGGAAAACATCTTTAAAATCCTTTACTATGGAAAGAGATTCTATGGTCACTTATTTCTTGCTTGACTCACTAACATACGCTAGAAGACTCTCACAACCCTTCCTTAACAGTTTACGAGCCTTCATTACAAAATCAGATCAGTCCGGACTCTCGGTTTCGATCCTTAAAGTTAGAATCTTTCTCCAGAGGGTAATTCGAAGTTTACTTCCTTTTTAAAACAGTCTACTTTGGCATGATATGTAGCTAACCAATCCATTCCCAATATCACATCAAATTCTTCGATTTCCAAGCTAATGAGATCAACCTCAAGCTTTTTCCCGTCCACTTTCAAAGGACACTTCCTATATATAGACATAATAGGGATCGATTCTCTAGTTTGAATATCTATAACTAAAGAATTCTCTAATGCCTCATGAATTAAATTCATTTTCTTAGCCAAGCAATCATTTGGCACTTCTCATTAGAACTTTGCCCTTTAGCGTCGTTCTTATTACCATACAGTTGGTTTCCATGACCTTTACTCTGGTCCTTACTAGCAACACTGTCCTTTTTTTTTTTTTTTTTTATGATCCTCTGTAGCCTTCCGCTTATTGCTATTCCCATCGCGGTTCTAGCTTCCCTTAGATCCAGTCGACTCCTTCTCAGTTGATTTTTTTTTTCGCTTACTGCGATAACTATCTGCTTCTTCCTCCACTATCCTTACCCTATCCAGCACTTGATCATAGGTTGATAGCATTAACGAAGTAATTCTGTATTTGATTCGGTCGTTTAAACCACATTCAAACTTTCGGGCTTTCTGCTCTTCATCATCGAAGATCATTGGGCAGATTCTAACAATTCGGTGAATCTAGCACCATAGTCGTCCACCTTCGTACTTCCTTGAGTTAGCATCATAAACTCAGACACTCTGGCGTTTCGAACACTTGCCGGATAATATGATACTATCATTAGTACCATGAATACGAAGCGTTTTCACGCACTATCATACTATAGATCGTCTCCACAGACTAACATTCAATTTATAGGTCATTCACTAGACCACTGGTCGCTTCAATCAACCGTCACTATCTTCATTAGTCAACATTACTAGACTAATCTTACCTGTTGGGTTTCGTAGTCACATGAGCAGCGGAATTAGGCATTTAAAATTTAATGAAACCCAAAGCCCATAGATCCATTCATATGATTAAGTCAAATACAATAATATGAATACTAGAATACTAACCCTTGATGCCTTTGATTTTGCAACCTTGAATTCGATAGAGACTTGAAAACTTGATCACGATCATAGTAATAATCACGAACTTTGAAGATGATAAGTTTCACCCTCTAGCGGTATCCACACCACGAACGAATATCAAGAACACTTGATCTTGGTTGCTAGACCCAATTATGAAACACGTTTTCATAATTAATATGAACTATATGGAATTTTCTTTGTGTATAATTTTGTTCTTCAATCTAGGATTTCTTATAACAAAATAAACTCTCTCAAACTCTTTGGAGACTTGCACAAAAGCTTAGGTTCTGTTCTTGGCCGAATTTTGATGTTTATATACAAGTTAGACCTATTCCAAATAGGAAACTTGTGTCTAAACCCGTCCAAAATTCCTTTCCGAATCAAATTAGGAATCTGTCCCCGACAGTACTGTGCGGTCGCACAACTATCTGAAACAAAACTGGTACAAAATTGAGCTAAGTGTGCGGCCGCCCAGTCAATACTGTGCGGTCGCCCACTTCCCCAGAATGTCCAGAATTTCCAAAATTCCAATATAGTCCTTTTAAAGATTCGTTCTATTGTGTGTGACCCTCTAGGATTATACTAAGTTGGCAATGGGTTCAAACATGAAGCCATAAGATATGATTAGGTTCTAGCAAACCGTCATACCTACCCAAATAGTATAACTAGATACAAGTTCGCATTCCTTTTAGAACATGTCATAATCCCTTTTGTCCACGATGTCATTGAACACAAGTCATGGTCAAAGAGTCAACTTGTATTGTTCAATACTTTCTCGATTCCGAATATGTTGATAATCCAAATGACATTGATCCAATCAATCCATTTGAGTTTGGCCAAACATTTCACCAACATCATTCCTTCGAGGGGCCCAAGCTTGACATCTCTCCGAAGAGGGACAAATCCATTTAGCTTATTATTCTTCCCTACGTGAATCCGATTATGCCAATCATACCCTTTATAACTACCGTGTTAAGGTAGCGTTTGAATATGTCAAACATAATGTTCATCAAGTGGAAGACTATAATAACTTCATGTCTAAGGATTCAGATGACATAACTAATATGAGATTTATATATGACATTGACCATGACATAAATCTCATACCGCGGGTCATGTCCAGTACCTTGTTCCAAACAAGTACCTATAAATCTAACATGATCATCCCATGATCATTTAGCCTTTATACTAGTGCTTAACAAGCTCTAGGGACGGAGATTATTATAAGCAAACACGAGCCATAATAATAATCTTATTATCTCTTTATTATTATGAATAAAATGATAACTTATACAACGTTTAACAAACGTGCCTAGGGCACCAACACCAACATTACCTAATCCAGGTTAACTCTCACATTTAACACTATTGCTCATGCCAACACAAATATTGCTACTATGCTTAATATTTTCACATAAATAGGCCGTCCCCAAAGGACGTAACTTTTACAAACGATCGGTTTACTAAATCTCTGGTCGTTTCAATAAACCAACTCTACTTAGCGAAGACATTTCACTAGACTTTACTTACTATCAGGCCGATTCACTAGACCTACTTTCATTCAGACTTGGCCATTTCAATAAGCCATTTACTTTTGCACTTGACCGTTTCAATAGGTCACTTTATTCTTGTTTCGATCATTTCACTAGACCAAAACTAATTTCACTTTGGCCGTTTCAATAAGCCAATTAATACTCATGGTCTTTTCACTTGACCAGTACTTATTTGTTCTAAATAGCTCACCCACCCTAAAACTTAAGAACAAAACAATTAACAAAACTATTTGCTTAAATGAATCATAACTTTTACTATGAGAATCTTCTTGGAATAAAAGTTAACAAAACAAAATTCTAGTATTTTTCTCTAAACTAGAACTAACTATCAATACTATAAATAAGAATAAACTCTATGTCCCACCTTTCAATCATGGAACACCTTCCTAGGCCTTCCCCCAGGCCTTCCATTTGGCACCCTTGGAACTCCCTTAGAACCTCTTGGCCTACCTCTGGGCCTACGAACCGGTACCATCTCTTGTTCCAGTTCTTCATCATCATCAATGATGATTGGGGTAACTTCCTTGTCCCCAAGGTTAATTCCTACGTCCTCGACTTCCTCTTTAGCTACCAAGTCTTCCTCATTTGGCGCTTCATTACCTATGAGTGTTGTCGGTTCCAACTCTCTAGTTCTAGTTTTCTTCAAATCTTTCAATTCATAAAACCATTAGTGAGCTTCTTCTCTGGTTTCATGATAGTAGTTCTCACTTTAATTCATGGTCTCCTTTACTTCTTCCAGTTCTTTGAAGTGTATAGTAATGCTTTCCTATCTTGCATCCACTTCTCTCGTGTAAAGCTTACTCTGGTCTTTTCAGCTTCTAAGTCTTCAGTTAACTTTTGAATCTTGAGTGTATATCTTTGAATCACTCTTTTCTTAATTGTTCTTTGCTTCAATTTCATCTTCTAGCTTCTTCTAAGTCCGTCATTAACTTACAATTAGGATATAACCATTATCAACACCATATAACTCAAAGGTATATGACTATTATCATCAATTGCATAAGCAACTTAAAGAATAACGTTCTAGTGTAACCCTTCAAGTGTCACTCCCAAAGTGTTCACTTACATTCCTCTACATTCCTTGAGGAAATCTTATCTTAGGTTCTTTCCTAAAATAGGAAGATTCTATAAAAGGAAAGTTTCCAAACTTAGAAAGTTACCCAAAATGGATGGTTTCCCTAAATAGCAGGTTTCCTCAATTAGTGCTTCCCAAAAATACTTTGTTCTTATCAGAGTTCTAAAGCCCAACATCGTTAAGTACTACTTCTCCCAATAGTCTTAACTTCTAAGTCTGAGTCTCCCAAGTAATCCTAAACCGGGGCTCTAATACCAACTGTAACACCCCAACTTTTCATAACTAACAATCAATAACTTAACTTGAATAATTCCCAAATCAGAATGCCCCAACGGCTACAAATAACAAGAATTCAAACTTAAACTAACAATCAATTCCATAACGGCTAGTACAAGCCACTAGCTCGAGATGGTAACTAACGGAAAAGATAACGTTCAACTCCGTTTTAACGGCGATCATAACTATTAAATAACTTTACAAAAAGGCAACCTCTACGCCACCCAATCCTTGCGACCTTCGGTTTACTTACTTGAAGCCTGAAGAAAAAAAAAGAGAATGAAAGGAATGAGCGAACAATGCCCAGTAAGTTCATACGGAATCCCCTCGGGTACTAAGAGGAGATAACCGAAAGGAAAGATAACAAGAATTCACAACGAAAGGATAACTCAATGATCAAACAAACTCTCAGTTTGAAAACATTTAACTTGATGAAAAACAATTCATTTCTTGAAAACACGTGGCTTCCGAGACAGTTTCCAAAACACAACATTTTCACCAAAACTTTACTTTTCTTTACTTTACTTTACTTTACTTCATTTAGGGATTAAGCACGCGCTGTACCCAGGGCTCGGGTTTCTACTGACCGAACCCAAAATCGGTATATCATGATAACCTACGCTACTTCATCAAGCAAAGCAAAGGGGTCCACATGTTCATCTTGGAACTATGGATAACTGTAAGGGGTCCACTTATCCGTTTCGAGATTATGGATAACTGTAGGGGTCCACTTATCCGTTTCGGGATTATGGATAACTGTAGTGGTCCATTTATCCGTTTTGGGATTATGGATAACTGTAATCACTTTACTTATTACGAAACTTCACTTTAAAGAGCTTTACAAAACAAAGCTTAACTTTACAAAACTTTACTTGATCACTTTTGAAAAGGTGTACATCTCACTTTAGACACCAAGTCACAATACGAATCATACACATGATAACCCAATTGAACAATCAACAATATCAATAGGGTGGATAACAAAGAACGGTAACATTCGCAGAACGGAATAGTTTTTAAAATACTATCTAGCCACATAGATAGTGTACTTTAACAAAACAGAGATTGGGAATCCTAAACAAAGGATTGAAATCAAATACTACTAAGAGCGTAATCCCTTACTTTAGCCTTGCGTTTTACTTGCTCGCTTACTCCGATTGTACAATCTACAAATATGGAACAGTCTAGCCTTAGACATAAGAAAATACTATTTTACTTCCGTCCCAATTTACTTCTTTTTACTCGATTAACCCCATGATTTAGTCATCTATAACCTCTTTCATAGTTAACCAATAACTTTAAGAATGACTACAACACCCCTAGGGTTTTTATTAATCCATTCCCAACTCTCAATTTCACTATATGAATTACACACACTGATTTCACACTTTCTGCACACACTTACTGAGTACACCTACTGACAGACACACCCACTCACTCTGATACACACATACTCTGGTACACCCACCACTCTGATGCACCCACACACACTGGAACACCTTCAGCACACACACAGTGCATATACACTACTCATACACACACGCACACATATATACACACACACACAGTACATATACATATATATATATCACGCACACACACACACATACATATCACACGCACACACACACAATCAGAACACACACGCCACCTCTCAAACCCTAGCCCCAAATTGACCTAAGCCCTAGTTGATCAATCACTATCTTGGGGTTTCTTAATCCAACCATTTGATTAACAAGGATGAAGAGAAGGGTTTAAGGGTTCAAGGATTACCTTTTTGTGAAATCGATTCTCCCTCTCTTTCTCTCTTCTTCTTCCTCCTCTGCGTCTCTCTGCGCCGCCCCCTCCCTTTGTTTCTGTTTTTTTTCTTTCTTTCTTTCTTTGCGGTATAGAAGACACTGCTAGGGATTTAAGAAGGAGTATTTATTTTAAATAGGCTTTTCCCAAATCCCTAATGTAAAAGGACTCTTAATCCTCTTAGCTAAAGCATTGGGCTTTCTACTTTAACCCAATAACTAAACTAACTATTATTAAAAGTTCGGCCCAATAATAATTAAGAGCTTTAAAATAAAAAAAAAATATAAAGGGTAATTTCGGGTTATTACATTCTTACCCCCTTAAAAGAGTTTGGTCCTCCAAACTAAACATACCTTAAATATCAAACAAAGCGGGATACATATCACGCATTTCACTTTCGATCTCCCATGTGGCTTCTCTTTCCGTGTGGTTGCTCCACTACACTTTTACGTACAGAATCAGTCGCTTCCACAAAACTTGATCTTTACGGTCTACCATCTTTACTGGCTTCTCATCATAACTTAAGTATTCACGTAAACGTAAATGTTTGTACTCTATGATGTGGCTCGGGTCGGCTACGTACTTCCTCAACATCGACACGTGAAACACGTTGTGCACACCAGACAGCACAGGAGGTAGAGCCAACTTATAGGCTACCGCTCCTATTCGCTCTAGAATCTCAAACGGTCCCACATATCTCGGACTTAACTTCCCACGAATCCCAAATCGCATGACTCCTTTTATCGGTGAGATCTTCAAGAATACGTGATCCCCTACTTGGAACTCCAGATCGCGCCTTCGATTATCCGAATATGTTTTTTGTCTATTCTGCGCAGTTAATAACCACTTGCGAATTTGTTAAACTTTATCCGCCGTTACTTGAGCAATCTCAGGTCCAGTTAATTTCCTCTCACCTACTTCGTCCCAACACGCAGGTGATCTACATTTTTGCCCGTACAGAGCTTCATACGGCGCCATTCCAATACTAGAGTGGTAACTGTTGTTGTAGGTAAATTCCACTAGTGGTAGATGATCATCCCACGCTCCTTCCCAATCTAACGGCGTTGCTCTCAATAGGTTTTCGAGAGTTTGAATCGTCTTTTCTGACTGTCCGTCTATCTGAGGATGGAACACTGTACTCATAGTTAATTCCGTCCCCAACGCTTTCTGTAGACTCTTCCAGAAATTTGATGTAAATCTCGCATCTCGATCTGATACTATAGAGATCGGTATCCCATGTAACCTCACGATATCATCCACGTACAACTTAGCTAACTTCTCCAAAGAATCAGTCACCTTGATTGCTAGAAAGTGAGCCGATTTAGTGAGCCTATCCACTATGACCAAAATTGCATTATGACCCTTCAACGTCTTAGGAAGTCCAATCACCAGATCCATAGTGATGTGTTCCCACTTCCACTCTGGGATAGGTAACGATTGTAGTAGTCCCGCGGGTTTCTGGTGTTCACTTTTCACTTGTTGACACACTAAACACTTAGAAACGAATTCCGCTACCTCACTCTTCATATTGTTCCACCAAAAGGATTCCTTTAAATCCCTGTACATCTTAGTACTCCCAGGGTGAACCGAAAACCTTGAACAGTGAGCTTCCTCAAGAATTTCCCTCTTGATACTATCATTATTAGGCACCCAAATCCTTGATCGATACCTCATGATCCCGTCGTCGCTATCACGGAAGTCTACCATTCCCTTCTTACTGATACCCTTGTGAATCGCTTCTAACTCGCCATCCACATTCTGAACTTCCTTGATTCTAACTAATAATGTTGGTTGGACACTTACCTGAGCCAAATAACCTTTAACTTGAACTTCTAGCTTTACTATTTCACTATTTCTTAATTCACTCACCCCCTTAGAAATCATAGTCGCTAATGTCCCATGGTTCTTTCTGCTTAACGCATCTGCTACCTTATTGGACTTTCCTGGATGATACAGGATTTTGCAATCATAATCCTTAAGTAATTCTAGCCATCTCCTCTGTCTCATATTCAACTCCTTCTGAGTGAAAATATACTTAAGAATTTTATGGTCAGTGTAAATTTCACATGGTACCCCATACAAATGGTGTCTCCAAATCTTCAATGCAAACACCACGGCCGCTAACTCCAAATCATGGGTAGGGTAGTTTTTTTATCTCGTGGTTCTTGAGTTGCCTAGACGCATAAGCCACCACTTTGTCATTCTGCATCAACACACAACCCAAACCTTTCAATGAAACATCACTATAAATTACAAAACCATCCTTGTTTGTTGGTACAGTAAGAATAGGCGCAGACACCAATCATCCTTTCAATTCTTGAAAACTCCTCTCGCAATCGTCTGACCACACAAATCTTGTCCCTTTTGTGGTTAACTTGGTCAATGGTAGAGATAACTTCGAAAACCCTTCTACGAACCTACGGTAGTATCCTGCTAAACCCAAAAACTCCTTATCTCACTAACAGAAGTTGGTCTCTCCCAATTAACTATAGCCTCAACCTTTGCAGGGTCAACTACTATCCCATTCTTAGATACCACATGTCCCAAGAACGCTACTTCCTCAAGCCAGAATTCACACTTCTTAAACTTGGCATACAACTTTTGCTCCCTCAAAATCTGTAATACTAATTTCAAATGCTCTCCATGCTCCTCTTTTGACTTCGAATACACCAAGATGTCATCGATGAATACTATTACACACTTGTCCAAATATTCTTGAAACACTCTATTCATGAGCTCCATGAACACAGCAGGCGCATTGGTCAGCCCAAACGGCATTACTAGGAACTCGTAGTGTCACGACCCGGAAACTAGGCTCTATTTTATTAGTAATAAATAATTATGATTTATTTATTTGCTTATTTATTTATTTAAATTATTATTTATTTAAATATTTATGTGTGTATATTATGTTTCATAATAATTATGCCTAGCTGTGTGTTTGAGTTAATTGGGCTAGTGTGGAAGTGTTGGGTCTTAATAGTTAGTAGGGAGTGTAATTATTTGTGCTAGTAGATGGGGGAGGGGCCCGAGTGTAATATTTTGAAATAATTCCCCCCTACTCCCTCCCTACTCCTCCTCTTTCACCCTCACACTCCACCCCCCATTCTTCTTCTCCCAGCCATTCCTCTCTCTCTCTAAGCAAAAGTGGTAAGTTTTCTTCTCCTTCTTCTCTCTTCATTTTCTCCTTCTTCCTCTCATCTTCTCTCATTTCTTAAAACATGAACCATGTTTAGATCGTCGATATGATCGTAGGAAGCCAAAAAGAATCGAAATCCATCAACTTTGAGAATTTGCAAGTAAGTTACTTTTCCCCCATTTTAATGCTAAAATGTTCATATCATGTTCATATAATGCTTTTATTGTTATATTGGAAGTTTGGATGAGTTTTCAATTTATTTGGAATTTATTTGGGTTTTTGGTCAAAAATGGTGATTTTGAAATGTTGGTTTTGATTCTTGGTTTTAGTTTATAAATGGTGTATTTAGATCCCCTTTCTAGTTAAAAGATGTTTGGGTACCTTAGAAACCTTGTTGGGAGTGTTGATTTTGAGTATTTGGTGTTTTGGGTGAGTTTTGGCCCGAAAATGGTGAACCTTGGATGAATCTGGGCTTTGTTCATCTGGCACGGTCGTGCTCCTTTATTTGGCACGGTCGTGCCACAATTCACTTTCCCTCTCGTAAGGTTTGGCACGGTCGTGCTCTTTTATTTGGCACGGTCGTGCCACAATTCCCTTTTCTCCCGTCTTGGTTGGCACGGTCGTGCCATTTTCTTAGGCACGGTCGTGCCAATATGCCAAAATTGCCTTTCCTCTCGAAATGTTTGGCACGGTCGTGCCACTTTCTTAGGCACGGTCGTGCCAAGCTAGAATTCTGATATATTCTTCCCTTTTCTTCTAAAACTGTTTCCTCCATAACTTTCTCATCCGAACTCCGTTTTAGGCGTGTAAACTATCGTTTCGAAGCTCTCTCCGAGTACTACAAGATACTATAGGTTGTTAAGTTAAGTTATAAATTTTATACTTCGGGATTTTATTGGGTGTTTGGGCATCTTTTGATGTGTTCGTGGTTCTTCCAATCAAATTGATTTTCGAGTAAGACTTGGTCTAGGTTTTAGGCGATGTCCCATAGTACCTAGGGGGTTGTTATTGAACACTAAAGTGTAGGGTTTAGTCCAGTCGTGATCATGTTCTAATAAGGGTAACATTTTAGATTCGTTTGGGTACTTGCGGTTTGATTAACCTTAAGATGCATTCATTCGGATTTCTTATTTGGAATTCCAGGTGTGATGAGATGGTTGAGTCCATAGTCCTAGTATATCTTTTGAGTAAATGTTTATGGACTTTGGTAATAGCCATTGTGCCATTGGTGAGCGACCGTTTGGGTTGTGCTCTTTATGATTAACTCGTGGGTATCATCTTTAGGATGTGTTTGGTATGGGTCCTTGTCTTGGAACATCTTGTTTAATGATCAATGTTGTTGTGCTCTTTATGAGAAATTCCGTTTATCGTTGTTGTGCTTGTATGAGAAACTTCTTGTGTTCGTTGTTGTTGAACTCTTCATGAGAAATCGTTTGCATCTTTATGGTGATTAATTGGTGTGGTTCCCTACTTTGGAACCCTAAGTTGTTTAATTAAGCTAGTATTTATTACTTAGCATTTATTTGAAAGCCCAGCTGGTATTTTGTGTGTGTTTGGGCGATGCGAAACATTATGATGGCACGGCCAAGTCCATTGTGATGTTGACCATTGTTTTGCCCCCTTATTACCCTCCTCCAGATTGGCCTTGGATGTGAGAAGAGCTAGCTCCCTTGTGTGCATTTTAGCTTTACTTGGAGCATGACTTTGTGGCATGTCTCCCGTCCCTTGTGACACTTCATTTGGTTATTGGTTCCGGTACCGGGGTTTTCTCTTCGGCTTTCATGCTATTATGAAGATGATGATTTGTTGATTATTGAAGCTGCGCAGCGATCCTTTATTTGGATGTTCCAGTTTGGAAAACCTTGGCTATGTATCCACTTATGAGTGTTTATTTCAGCTTTATGTGTTGCATGATGAGCTGGTCGTTATTTCCAACCGGTATGGAACGGTTGGCGATAGGGAGCCTCTCATTTGTTGTTATATATTTATTTATATGCTTGATTATTAGATATTACTGTTTGACAGCATGTCACTTATTATTCCGCTGCTATCTGTCTTATGTAATTGCTATTGGTCATTGCATATTAGCATGTCATGTAGTTGCATTAGTAACTTACTGAGATTTTATCTCACCCCGTTTATTTCCATCTTTGTTTTTCCTTAACCCCCCAAGGAGGAAAAGGATTAGGATTCGCGGATCGAGGAGGACGTCGAGAGGTTTGAGATTTTGGGGCAGGTAGTTATGGATCGGTTTACATTATTTAAATGTATAACCTTTTGGGGATAGTTTTACCATTTTTGACGTCATTAAGAATTGTATATTTGTATTTTGTTGGGCATAAACTTGTGGAAGTTTATGATAGTTGTAATTGGTTTTCTTCTAACTTGGTTTTGTAAAACTTTGGATCATCACCTTTTGGTATCAAATGAAATTTTTAACTTCTATATTTTAGAGTTTTGGTTTTAAGTCGACGTCCAGATCGCGGTCTCGGGCCGCGGGGTCCGGGGTCGCGACAGTTGGTATCAGAGCTATGGCATTAGCTCTAAGTATAAGTCTTGGTGGACTAGTATGAACTAGGAGGGTAGATGGGTTCGGAGTGAGTAACGATGAGTATTTTATGCAGGTAATTGTTCTCAATGGCTAGAAGAAGGACATGTGAAGGTTCTAGTGGGACTCAGAATCAAAATGGTCTACGGGAAGAAAACCGTGCAATGTTTCAGTACAGGTTTGAAGCGGCCGTGAAATCAATTCGTGACCAAGGACCGAGGGAAGAACATGTAGCACCTCCGCGATATGGGTTGGAGCAGTTCTTGAAGTTGAAACCAAGTGAGTACGACGGTGAGCCTGATGTGAAGAAGGCCGAGCTATGGATAGAATTGATGGAGAGAATCTACGAGATCTTTGGTTGCACTGATAAGGATAGGGTTCGGTTTGCAGCTTATATGTTAGTTGGTGCTGCGGAACATTGGTGGAAGGCACTGAAGACCAGTTGGGATGCAAATCTTGTACCATATCCTTGGGAGTGGTTCGTGAGGAAATTCAAGGATCATTTTATCTCTCTAGTGAATCAAAACCGGAAAGAGATCGAGTTCCTCAGTTTAGAGCAAGGCATGATGTCAGTAGCACAGTACTCAGCTAAGTTCGCAGAATTAGTCAGGTGTTGTGAATACCTTGTGCGGACCGAGGAACAGAAAGCGATGAGATTAATCAGGGGTTTGAAGACATCCATCCGGACTCAGTTTATAGCACAGCGGATTCAGACTTTTCAGGATGCAGTGAATCGAGCCTACTTGATTGAGCAGGATATTGGGGAACACAAAAGGAAGACTGAGAGGGTTAACCCGGGTAAGCAAGGAGGGCAGAGTAAGTCACAACAGCAACATTCGGATAACAGAGGTAATTCTGGAGTGCAAACTCGATTCAGAGGGCAACTTCAAGGGCAACCAACAGTAGGAAATCAAGGCTCTAATAAGGGTACACGAAATGGGAAAGTCTGCAGCTTCTGTCTAAGGATAGGACACTCAGAAGACAAGTGTTGGAAGAAACAGGGAAAATGTGTGAAGTGTGGTCGGTTGGGACACTTTGTTAAAGATTGTCCGAGGCTTAGAGTTCAGTCATCGGGGACAGGAACTGGAATATCACAGGGTCTGAAAAGGGATGCTTCGGGGAAGCCCAAGGTTTCAGGTAGAGTATTGGCAATCAATCAGCGCAACGGGTGATTCATCAGTTTCAGGAGGTATTAATTTTATGTCGAGAGAGCGAGCGCGTGCATTTTAGGATCATCGCATTTATGTGTTTATGTGCATTTAGTTGCATTTATTTCTTTTGAGTCTTTGACTTATGTGTTGTCAGTGTCTACTCCTAGGGAGGAGTGTAGGATGTCTGATGGAGTCTTATGTGCTCATGTTGTGCTTAAAGGTAGATATAACTTACCTGCTAAATTGGTCATATTGCTATTATAAGATTTTTGATGTCATTTTGAGAAGGGAAATGTCATGCTTTAGTCGATGGTTGTAGGGAAATTGTTACATCCTCTCTTCCCTTTTGCCTAAAATTGTTTTGAGACCGTTCCTTTGTGTAGAGTTAAGCAAATCTTTTCTTGTTTGGAATCTGACTATTTTGCTTCGATGGGTGACAATGGATGTCTATACCAATTGTTGGGTGTATTTATCGTTTGTAAAAATTTCTATTTTTATTTCTGAGTAGTACCTAGTAATTGGGGAGAACCTTGGGTTAAATTGAGTTGTTATAGTACAAGGTTGTAGTGCTAATATTTAGATCAATGTCCTTATGGCATCGGTTGGGTTATAAGAGTTGAGGATTCAAATTGAGGATTTCTGGATAGGAGATTTTGTTTACTTTTAGTACATCTCCGTGAATGCATCGGAATGGATTAGTATGGAGAGGTGTACGATTTGTTATGGATGATGAGTTTGTTGTAGGAGTTATGATCATTAATGGTGATAAGCGTGTTAAGTTAGAAAGGACTAAGTACATTTGGTAATGGATCTGTTGGAATGAAGTTAGCTAATTGGTTTATGATTTTGGTAGTACCATTGAGCTTAAATATCATTAAGTCAATAAATGTATGCGTGGGAGACTAACCGGGGTTAGCTATTGAATTTAGAGTTCGTTGATTTCCTTTGGGTATATGAGCACGGATTATGACTTAAATGGGAGTTAGAGAAAACCTTTTGAAGATAAATTTTGGATTGTTTTGCGGACTATTGAGTATGTTGAATGGTTTAGGCTTCAAGACCAGATTAATGAAGGGATGAGAGTATAACATAGATTTAAGGGGACACTTTGTACGAGAAACTTTGGGGTTTGTATGGTACTATTTATTTAAAGTGTTAACTCAAAGTGAAGACACTATAATGGTAATCCATAGAGATATAGCCATTTCGATGAATATTGTGGAAATAGAAATTTCTTTAGCCCTTTTATATTTTAAAAGCTAATTAGACTCGGGATGGCGATGTTTCGAATTTCTGGGGAATACTACTAAGTATGCGATTTACAAAGAGGAAACACCTTCGCAGTGTAATTAAGGTTATGAATAAGGTGAGATTAGGATATCTCGAGAGTTATGTTTGGGAGCAATTGGGATTCTCCAATTTTGATTGTGGATTCTAATTAGTAGTGAAGGTTATGATTGAAGGAAGTTATGTGCGAGAGGTCGTGGTATTGTGAACATTATTTAGGGTTACTACGTGGTGGTTTAGAATGGACAATTGAGGAATTTGAGAAATGGCGGAACTATCGTATCCATAGCTATTTGGTCTTTCGGGTAAGTCTCGTTAAAAATTCGGGTCGAATTTTCTTTAAGGGGGAGTGAATGTCACGACCCGGAAACTAGGCTCTATTTTATTAGTAATAAATAATTATGATTTATTTATTTGCTTATTTATTTATTTAAATTATTATTTATTTAAATATTTATGTGTGCATATTATGTTTCATAATAATTATGCCTAGCTGTGTGTTTGAGTTAATTGGGTTAGTGTGGAAGTGTTGGGTCTTAATAGTTAGTAGGGAGTGTAATTATTTGTGCTAGTAGATGGGGGAGGGGCCCGAGTGTAATATTTTGAAATAATTCCCCCTACTCCCTCCCTACTCCTCCTCTTTCACCCTCACACTCCACCCCCCATTCTTCTTCTCCCAGCCATTCCTCTCTCTCTCTAAGCAAAAGTGGTAAGTTTTCTTCTCCTTCTTCTCTCTTCATTTTCCCCTTCTTCCTCTCATCTTCTCTCATTTCTTAAAACATGAACCATGTTTAGATCGTCGATAGGATCGTAGGAAGCCAAAAAGAATCGAAATCCATCAACTTTGAGAATTTGCAAGTAAGTTACTTTTCCCCCATTTTAATGCTAAAATGTTCATATCATGTTCATATAATGCTTTTATTGTTATATTGGAAGTTTGGATGAGTTTGCAATTTATTTGGAATTTATTTGGGTTTTTGGTCAAAAATGGTGATTTTGAAATGTTGGTTTTGATTCTTGGTTTTAGTTTATAAATGGTGTATTTAGATCCCCTTTCTAGTTAAAAGATGTTTGGGTACCTTAGAAACCTTGTTGGGAGTGTTGATTTTGAGTATTTGGTGTTTTGGGTGAGTTTTGGCCCGAAAATGGTGAACCTTGGATGAATCTGGGCTTTGTTCATCTGGCACGGTCGTGCTCCTTTATTTGGCACGGTCGTGCCACAATTCACTTTCCCTCTCGTAAGGTTTGGCACGGTCGTGCTCTTTTATTTGGCACGGTCGTGCCACAATTCCCTTTTCTCCCGTCTTGGTTGGCACGGTCGTGCCATTTTCTTAGGCACGGTCGTGCCAATATGCCAAAATTGCCTTTCCTCTCGAAATGTTTGGCACGGTCGTGCCACTTTCTTAGGCACGGTCGTGCCAAGCTAGAATTCTGATATATTCTTCCCTTTTCTTCTAAAACTGTTTCCTCCATAACTTTCTCATCCGAACTCCGTTTTAGGCGTGTAAACTATCGTTTCGAACCTCTCTCCGAGTACTACAAGATAGTATAGGTTGTTCAGTTAAGTTATAAATTTTATACTTTGGGATTTTATTGGGTGTTTGGGCATCTTTTGATGTGTTCGTGGTTCTTCCAATCAAATTGATTTTCGAGTAAGACTTGGTCTAGGTTTTAGGCGATGTCCCATAGTACCTAGGGGTTTGTTATTGAACACTAAAGTGTAGGGTTTAGTCCAGTCGTGATCATGTTCTAATAAGGGTAACATTTTGGATTCGTTTGGGTACTTGCGGTTTGATTAACCTTAAGATGCATTCATTCGGATTTCTTATTTGGAATTCCAGGTGTGATGAGATGGTTGAGTCCATAGTCCTAGTATATCTTTTGAGTAAATGTTTATGGACTTTGGTAATAGCCATTGTGCCATTGGTGAGCGACCGTTTGGGTTGTGCTCTTTATGATTAACTCGTGGGTATCATCTTTAGGATATGTTTGGTATGGGTCCTTGTCTTGGAACCATCTTGTTTAATGATCAATGTTGTTGTGCTCTTTATGAGAAATTCCGTTTATCGTTGTTGTGCTTGTATTAGAAACTTCTTGTGTTCGTTGTTGTTGAACTCTTCATGAGAAATCGTTTGCATCTTTATGGTGATTAATTGGTGTGGTTCCCTACTTTGGAACCCTAAGTTGTTTAATTAAGCTAGTATTTATTACTTAGCATTTATTTGAAAGCCCAGCTGGTATTTTGTGTGTGTTTGGGCGATGCGAAACATTATGATGGCACGGCCAAGTCCATTGTGATGTTGACCATTGTTTTGCCCCCTTATTACCCTCCTCCAGATTGGCCTTGGATGTGAGAAGAGCTAGCTCCCTTGTGTGCATTTTAGCTTTACTTGGAGCATGACTTTGTGGCATGTCTCCTGTCCCTTGTGACACTTCATTTGGTTATTGGTTCCGGTACCGGGGTTTTCTCTTCGGCTTTCATGCTATTATGAAGATGATGATTTGTTGATTATTGAAGCTGCGCAGCGATCCTTTATTTGGATGTTCCAGTTTGGAAAACCTTGGCTATGTATCCACTTATGAGTGTTTATTTCAGCTTTATGTGTTGCATGATGAGCTGGTCGTTATTTCCAACCGGTATGGGACGGTTGGCGATAGGGAGCCTCTCATTTGTTGTTATATATTTATTTATATGCTTGATTATTAGATATTACTGTTTGACAGCATGTCACTTATTATTCCGCTGCTATCTGTCTTATGTAATTGCTATTGGTCATTGCATATTAGCATGTCATGTAGTTGCATTAGTAACTTACTGAGATTTTATCTCACCCCGTTTATTTCCATCTTTTTTTTTCCTTAACCCCCCCCCAGGAGGAAAAGGATTAGGATTCGCGGATCGAGGAGGACGTCGAGAGGTTTGAGATTTTGGGGCAGGTTGTTATGGATCGGTTTACATTATTTAAATGTATAACCTTTTGGGGATAGTTTTACCATTTTTGACGTCATTAAGAATTGTATATTTGTATTTTGTTGGGCATAAACTTGTGGAAGTTTATGATAGTTGTAATTGGTTTTCTTCTAACTTGGTTTTGTAAAACTTTGGATCATCACCTTTTGGTATCAAATGAAATTTTTAACTTCTATATTTTAGAGTTTTGGTTTTAAGTCGACGTCCAGATCGCGGTCTCGGGCCGCGGGGTCCGGGGTCGCGACACGTAGTGTCCATACCTTGTCCTAAAAGCCGTCTTTGCCACATCATCCTTTTTCACTCTTAATTGATGGTAACCAGAACGCAGATCAATCTTAGAGAAATAGTATGCACCTTGGAGTTGGTCAAACAAATCATCGATCCTTGGCAAAAGGATACTTATTCTTAATTGTCACACGGTTTAACTCCCGATAGTCAATGCATAACCTCATCGACCCATCCTTCTTCTTTACAAATAATACCGGCGCACCCCATGGTGATGCACTCGGTCTAATCAGACCCTTGTCTAAAAGTTCTTGTAACTGCTCCTTTAACTCTTTAAGTTCCGACGGAGCCATCCTATATGGTGCTTTCGAAATCGGTGCAGTCTCTAGTGCTAAATCTATTGAAAACTCTACTTCTCGCTCCGGTGGTGTTCCCGGTAAGTCCTCAGGGAAAACATCTTTAAAATCCTTTACTATGGAAAGAGATTCTATGGTCACTTATTTCTTGCTTGACTCACTAACATACGCTAGAAGACTCTCACAACCCTTCCTTAACAGTTTACGAGCCTTCATTACAAAATCAGATCAGTCCGGACTCTCAGTTTCGATCCTTAAAGTTAGAATCTTTCTCCAGAGGGTAATTCGAAGTTTACTTCCTTTTTAAAACAGTCTACTTTGGCATGATATGTAGCTAACCAATCCATTCCCAATATCACATCAAATTCTTCGATTTCCAAGCTAATGAGATCAACCTCAAGCTTTTTCCCGTCCACTTTCAAAGGACACTTCCTATATATAGACATAATAGGGATCGATTCTCTAGTTTGAATATCTATAACTAAAGAATTCTCTAATGCCTCAGGAATTAAATTCATTTTCTTAGCCAAGCAATCATTTGGCACTTCTCATTAGAACTTTGCCCTTTAGCGTCGTTCTTATTACCATACAGTTGGTTTCCATGACCTTTACTCTGGTCCTTACTAGCAACACTGTCCTTTTTTTTTTTTTTATGATCCTCTGTAGCCTTCCGCTTATTGCTATTCCCATCGCGGTTCTAGCTTCCCTTAGATCCAGTCGACTCCTTCTCAGTTGATTTTTTTTTTTTCTTACTGCGATAACTATCTGCTTCTTCCTCCACTATCCTTACCCTATCCAGCACTTGATCATAGGTTGATAGCATTAAAGAAGTAATTCTGTATTTGATTCGGTCGTTTAAACCACATTCAAACTTTCGGGCTTTCTGCTCTTCATCATCGAAGATCATTGGGCAGATTCTAACAATTCGGTGAATCTAGCACCATAGTCGTCCACCTTCGTACTTCCTTGAGTTAGCATCATAAACTCAGACACTCTGGCGTTTCGAACACTTGCCGGATAATATGATACTATCATTAGTACCATGAATACGAAGCGTTTTCACGCACTATCATACTATAGATCGTCTCCACAGACTAACATTCAATTTATAGGTCATTCACTAGACCACTGGTCGCTTCAATCAACCGTCACTATCTTCATTAGTCAACATTACTAGACTAATCTTACCTAATCCAGGTTAACTCTCACATTTAACACTATTGCTCATGCCAACACAAATATTGCGACTATGCTTAATATTTTCACATAAATAGGCCGTCCCCAAAGGACGTAACTTTTACAAACGATCGGTTTACTAAATCTCTGGTCGTTTCAAAAAGGCAACCTCTACGCCACCCAATCCTTGCGATTATAACTATTAAATAACTTTACAAAAAGGCAACCTCTACGCCACCCAATCCTTGCGACCTTCGGTTTACTTACTTGAAGCCTGAAGAAAAAAAAAGAGAATGAAAGGAATGAGCGAACAATGCCCAGTAAGTTCATACGGAATCCCCTCGGGTACTAAGAGGAGATAACCGAAAGGAAAGATAACAAGAATTCACAACGAAAGGATAACTCAATGATCAAACAAACTCTTAGTTTGAAAACATTTAACTTGATGAAAAACAATTCATTTCTTGAAAACACGTGGCTTCCGAGACAGTTTCCAAAACACAACATTTTCACCAAAACTTTACTTTTCTTTACTTTACTTTACTTTACTTCATTTAGGGATTAAGCACGCGCTGTACCCAGGGCTCGGGTTTCTACTGACCGCACCCAAAATCGGTATATCATGATAACCTACGCTACTTCATCAAGCAACGCAAAGGGGTCCACATGTTCATCTTGGAACTATGGATAACTGTAAGGGGTCCACTTATCCGTTTCGAGATTATGGATAACTGTAGGGGTCCACTTATCCGTTTCGGGATTATGGATAACTGTAGTGGTCCATTTATCCGTTTTGGGATTATGGATAACTGTAATCACTTTACTTATTACGAAACTTCACTTTAAAGAGCTTTACAAAACAAAGCTTAACTTTACAAAACTTTACTTGATCACTTTTGAAAAGGTGTACATCTCACTTTAGACACCAAGTCACAATACGAATCATACACATGATAACCCAATTGAACAATCAACAATATCAATAGGGTGGATAACAAAGAACGGTAACATTCGCAGAACGGAATAGTTTTTAAAATACTATCTAGCTACATAGATAGTGTACTTTAACAAAACAGAGATTGGGAATCCTAAACAAAGGATTGAAATCAAATACTACTAAGAGCGTAATCCCTTACTTTAGCCTTGCGTTTTACTTGCTCGCTTACTCCGATTGTACAATCTACAAATATGGAACAGTCTAGCCTTAGACATAAGAAAATACTATTTTACTTCCGTCCCAATTTACTTCTTTTTACTCGATTAACCCCATGATTTAGTCATCTATAACCTCTTTCATAGTTAACCAATAACTTTAAGAATGACTACAACACCCCTAGGGTTTTTATTAATCCATTCCCAACTCTCAATTTCACTATATGAATTACACACACTGATTTCAAACTTTCTGCACACACTTACTGAGTATACCTACTGACAGACACACCCACTCACTCTGATACACACACACTCTGGTACACCCACCACTCTGATGCACCCACACATACTGAAACACCTTCAGCACACACACAGTGCATATACACTACTCATACACACACGCACACATATACACACACACACACACACAGTACATATACATATATATATATCACGCACACACACACACATACATATCACACGCACACACACACAATCAGAACACACACTCCACCTCTCAAACCCTAGCCCCAAATTGACCTAAGCCCTAGTTGATCAATCACTATCTTGGGGTTTCTTAATCCAACCATTTGATTAACAAGGATGAAGAGAAGGGTTTAAGGGTTCAAGGATTACCTTTTTGTGAAATCGATTCTCCCTCTCTTTCTCTCTTCTTCTTCCTCCTCTGCGTCTCTCTGTGCCGCCCCCTCCCTTTGTTTCCGTTTTTTTTCTTTCTTTCTTTCTTTGCGGTATAGAAGACACTGCTAGGGATTTAACAAGGAGTATTTATTTTAAAAAGGGTTTTCCCAAATCCCTAATGTAAAAGGACTCTTAATCCTCTTAGCTAAAGCATTGGGCTTTCTACTTTAACCCAATAACTAAACTAACTATTATTAAAAGTTCGGCCCAATAATAATTAAGATCTTTAAAATTAAAAAAATAATATAAAGGGTAATTTCGGGTTATTACACCCTCTCTTCTCCCTCACCTTCTCCCTCACTCTCTACATCCCATTCCCAGCCCATTCCTCTCTCTCTACATAGAAAGGTAAGCATTTTCTCCTCTTCCTTCTCTCTTCATTTTCTTCATCTTCCTTTCATAATCTCTCATTTCTTAAAACGTGAACCTTGTTTAGATTGTCGATAGGATCGCGTAGAATAAAAAAGAATTGAATTCCGTCATCTTTGAGATTTATCAAGTAAGTTACTTTTCCCCCATTTTGATGCTAAAATGTTCATATCATGTTTAGATAATGCTTGATGTGTTATATTTGAAGTTTGGTTGGGTTTTGAATTTGTTTGGAATTTATTTGAGTTTTTGGTTAAAAATGGTGAAATCTTGAATGTGGGATTTTGGTCTTGATTTTGGTTGATAAAGGGTGTTGTTAAGGTCCCCTTTTTGGCTAAATGTTGTTTGGGTACCTTAGAAATCTTGTTGGGAGTGTTGATTTTGGGTGTTATGGATTTGGTATGAAAATGGTAAGGCAATTTGAAGAACCCAGCTCTGTTTTTCCTCACAGCCCGCAGACCAGGCGCCCGCCCGCCTTGACCCGAGCGCCCGCCTGCACCCCCTTTTCCAGCGACCCAAACCTTCTGGCCAAACAAGCGCCCGCCTGCCTATGCCCAGGCGCCCGCCCGCTCGCCTGTTTGGGTTTTTGCCCTTTTGCTTGGTTTAAGACTTAAGGCTTAACTAGTTTAGGTTCATCCCTTCTAATAAACTTAAGATAACACCGTGGAACACTTTATTGATTGGATTTGATTCTTTTGTGAATAAATATGATGTGGAATTTGATTAAGTATCATTTTGGGATTGTGGTTCATCTTTGATATGCGGTTTGTATTGGTTTACCTTTGTGGTGATTTAATTGGATTGGTTCCCTACTTTGGAACCTTAAGTTGTTTATCCATGCTAAATTATTATTACTTAGCATTTATTTGGAAGCCCAGCCGGCATATTTGTTGCATCGGGCGATGGGAAAGATTATAATGGCAAAGCCAAGTCCATTATAATGTTGACCATTGTTTTGCCCCCTTCTATACCCCCTTTTCCAGATTGGCCTTGGAAGGGATAAGTTATCTTCCTTTGTGAATGTATCTAGCTACCGGGCATGACTTTGTGTCATGGCTCTTGTCCTTTGTGACACTCTTATGGTTCTTGTTCCGGTACCGGGGTTTTCTCTTCGGCTTTCATGCTATTATGAAGATGATGATTTGTTGATTATTGAAGCTGCGCAGTGATCCTTTATTTGGATGATCCGGTTTGGAAAAGCTTGGCTATATCCTTTGTTATGTGTTTATTTCTGCTGCTATCTGTTATGTGATAAATGCTATGTGCTATGTGATATTTATTATTGCTTATCGCTTCGTGCATCATAGCATGTCATGTAGTTGCATTAGTAACTTATTGAGATTTATCTCACCCCCTTTCCTTTTATATTTGTTTTTCCTTAACCCCCCCCCCCAGGTGCTAAGGATTAGTCTCGCTGATCACGAGAAAGAGGACGTCGAGTGTGGATCCATTCTTTTGGGGAAGGTTGTTATAGGTTGGTTTACATTATGTAAATGTGTAACCTTTTTGGGGATAGTTGTACCAAACAATGACGTCATTAGGAATTGTATATTTGTATTTTGTTGGGCATAAACTTGTGGAAGTTTATGATAGTTGTAATTGGTTTTTATGAAGCTTGGTTTTGTAAAACTTTGGATCATCACCTTTTGGTATCAAATGGAATTTTTAACTTCGGTATTTCATAATTTTGGTTTTAGAGTCGACGTCCAGATCGCGGTCTCGAGCCCGCGGGGTCCGGGGTCGCGACAGTTGGTATCAGAGCTATGGCATTAGCTCTAAGCATAAGTCTAGGTGGATTAGTATGACCTAGGTGGGTAGTAGTGTCCGGAGTGATTAACGGTTGATGTTTTTTGCAGGTACTTGTTACAATGGTTCGTAGAAGGAGTGGTGAAGGTAGTACCGGTAATGCAAATCAGAATGATACAAGGGAAGAAGCCCGTGCCATGTTTCAAGGCATGTTCGAGGCGGCCATGAAGGCCATACATGATCAAGGTCCGAGGGTAGAACAAGAACCACCCCGCTATGGATTGGAGCAATTTCTCAAACTGAAACCGGTTGAATTCAATGGGGAACCCGATGTAAGGAAAGCTGAGTTGTGGATTGAGTCGATGGAGAAGATTTATGATGTATTTGGGTGCACGTGTGAGGACAAGGTCTGGTTCGCGGCTTATAAGCTTGTGGGAGCCGCCGAGCATTGGTGGAAGGGTGTTAAAGCTAGTTGGGATGATACTCACACGGTGTATGCGTGGGAGTTGTTTGTGCGAAAATTCAAGGAGCATTTCATTCCGGTTGTTGATCAAAACCGAAAGGAGATCGAGCTACTCAACCTGGAGCAAGGTGTGTTGTCTATAGCACAATACTCGGCTAAGTTCATAGAATTAGCCCGGTATTGCGACTATTTGGTGAGGACCGAGGAACAAAAAGCTATGAGATTCATTCGGGGATTGAAGACCTCCATCCGTACTCAACTTATTGCCCAGTGGATTGTGACTTTCCAAGATGCGGTGGACCGAGACTACTTAATAGAGAAAGATATCGGGGAGCACAAAAGGAAAACCGAGGTTATGGGTACGGGTAAACCGGGAAGCCATGCTAAATCGCAACCTCAACACCGTTCCGACAATCGAGGTAACCCGGGAGCATCATCTTAGTTTAAGGGGCAAACCACACCGAGGAATCCGGGTACTACTCCGGGGATTCAGAATAGGAAGCCTTGTACCTTTTGTCAGAAGGTAGGCCATACGAAGGATAGGTGTTGGAAAAAGCAAGGCAAGTGTACCAATTGTGGTGAAATGGGGCACTTTGTGAGGGAATGCACGAGGTACCGAGGTCAGTCATCCGGGTTAGGGGTTGGTACTAATCAGGGTCAGAAAAGGGATGCCGCTGGGAAGCCCAAAGTTCAAGGGAAGGTTTATGCCATGAATCAACAACAAGCTACCGATGATCCATCCGTTATTGGAGGTATTGTTTCTGTGTCTAATGTGAGCGCGCGAGCGTTAGTAGATCCAGGATCATCTCATTCATACATTTCTGTGCAATTTGCTTCTCTGTTAAATGCTGCATTTGAGTCTTTACCGTACGTACTAGAGGTGTCGACCCCTATAGGAGAATGCTTGATTTCTGATCGAGTCTTTCGTGCTTGTGATGTGGTTATTTGTGGTCGTGTCCTTTGTGTGGATTTGGTAGTTCTTCCTATCCAAGACTTTGATGTCATTTTGGGTATGGATTGGTTGAGCAAGTTTCATGCTTCCGTTGATTGCCGTAAGAAAACTGTTACTTTTTCTATTCCCGATGTGCCTAAATTTGTGTTTGAGGCTAGTCCTCTGAGTAGAAAGCTTCGCTTAATTTCTTTTATGAAAGCGAGAAAATTATTGCATAGTGGTTGTGAGGGGTATTTGGCAAGTGTTCTTGATACTAGGAAGGAATCCCCTAGTTTGGATAGTGTTCGGGTAGTTCGGGAATTTCCCGATGTTTTCTCTACCGAGTATGATATGCCTCCTGATCGTGAGATAGAATTTTGTATAGATCTTTTGCCGGGTACGGCTCCAATTTCGAAAGCACCTTATAGGTTAGCTCCCGCAGAGTTGAAGGAATTAAAAGTTCAATTGCAAGAGTTGCTGGATCGAGGGTTTATCCGCCCAAGTGTTTCCCCGTGGGGAGCACCGGTTTTATTTGTGCAGAAGAAAGATGGTTCGTTAAGATTGTGCATAGATTACCGGAAGTTGAATCAGGTCAGGGTGAAGAATAAATACCCTCTACCCAATATTGATGATTTGTTTGATCAGCTTCAAGGGTCCGTGGTTTTCTCTAAACTTGATTTGAGGAGTGGGTACCATCAGTTGAAGGTTCGATCGGAGGATATTCCGAAGACTACTTTTCGCACTCATTATGGTCATTATGAGTTCTTGGTTATGCCGTTTGGGTTGACTAACGCGCCGGCCGTATTTATGGATTTGATGAACCGAGATTTCCATCCTTACCTTGATTCGCTCGTGGTGGTTTTTATTGATGATATACTCGTCTACTCTAAATCCCGAGAGGAGCACGAGCAAAATTTGAGGACAGTTTTATCCCTTCTTGCGAGGTAGAAATTATTTACGAAATTTAGTAAATGCGAATTTTGGCTCGAGAAGGTGTCATTTCTGGGCCATGTGATTTCTAAAGATGGGATTTCGGTGGATCCTTCAAAGATAGAGGCTATAGTGGATGGGAAGATGTCGCAACCCCGGACCCCGCGGGCCCGGGACCGCGATCTGGACGTCGACTCTAAAACCAAAACTGAGAAATACTGAAGTTAAAAATTCCATTTGATACCAAAATGGTAATGATCCAAAGTTTTCCAAAACCAAGATTGATAAAAACTAATTACAACTATCATAAACTTCCACAAGTTTATGCCCAACAAAATACAAATATACAAATCTTAGTGACGTCATTGTTTGGTACAACTACCCCAAAATGGTTACACATTTACAGAATGTAAACCAACCTATAACAACCTTCCCCAAAAGAATGGATCCACACTCGACGTCCTCTTTCTCGTGATCAGCGAGACTAATCCTTAGCACCTGGGGGGGTTAAGGAAAAACAAAGATAAAAGAAAAAGGGGTGAGATAAATCTCAATAAGTTACTAATGCAACTACATGACATGCATGAAGCAATAAGCAATAATAAATATCACATAGCACATAGCATTTATCACATAACAGATGGCAGCGGAAATAAACACATAACAAAGGATATAGCCAAGGTTTTCCAAACCGGGACATCCAAATAAAGGATCGCTGCGCAGCTTCAATTATCAAACAATCAACATCTTCATAAGAGCATGAAAGCCGAAGAGAAAACCCCGGTACCGGAACCAATAACCATAAATGTGTCACAAAGGACAAGGACCATGACACAAAGTCATGCCCGATAGCTAGATACATTCACAAAGGAACGCTAACTCATCTCTTCCAAGGCCAATCTGGAAAAGGGTAAAGAAGGGGGCAAAACAATGGTCAACATTATAATGGACTTGGCTTTGCCATTATAATCTTTCCCATCGCCCAAACACACACAAAATACCAGCTGGGATTTCACGTAAAGGCTAAGTAATAAAATACTAGCACGATAAACAATAAAGGATTCCAAAGTAGGGAACCATGCCAAATAATCACCAAGAAGATGAAATGAACCAACAATACACAATAAGGGTGCTCCAGAATCCAACTTAACAATTAATGAATTTCAAACACAAACTTGATCACAAAGGACCCAATTCTATCACTAAAGTGTACTACAATGTTCACTAAGGTCAACTAGAAGGACACCCAAGGCTTAGACCAAAACGTGTTCTTCAATCACAACTTAACAACAAATGTAAATTTTCAGAGATCTGTGCGGCCACCCAAAGTGGGATGTGCGGTCGCCCAAAAAGCCTCAAAACAAGAACAAAAGCTTTCAGAAAGATGCGCGGTCGCCCAGGAAATTTTGTGCGGCCGCCCAAGCTTCTGAATTTCCAGAAATCGGGAAGAACAACATGGGTTCTTCCATTTTCAAACCCAAAACACATTCAACCCAAAATCCAACCTTCCAACTCACATACTAATGTACCAAATCAACCCATAAGTCTAAAAAGACTCAAACAAAAACATTTAACAATCAAAATCAAGAATCAAACCCAACATTCAAGATTTCACCATTTTTGATCAAAACCCAAAATAAATTCTCAATAAATTCAAAACCCAACCAAACTTCAAATATAACACATCAAACACCATATAAACATGAGATGAACATTTTAGCATTAAAATGGGGGAAAAGTAACTTACCTGAATTTTCTCAAAGTTGATGGATTTCAATTCTTTTTGATTCTACGCGATCCTATCGACGATCTAAACAATGTTCACGATTTAAGAAATGAGAGAAGATGAGAGGAAGAGGAAGTAAATGAAGAGAGATGAAGAGAAGAAAACTTACCCTTCTAGCTTGGAGAGAGAGAAAGAAATGGGCTGGAGAGAGAGAGATGGTGAGGGAGGTGGAGTGTATGAGGGAGAAGGAGGTGTAGGGAGAGGGTAGGAGTAATTTAAAAACTTGCACAAAGACCCCCTCCTCAAAACTACCCAACTCAAAACTCCCCATTAACAACTAAGACCCAACATTTCTACACTAGCACAAATGACCCTAATAAAATGCTAGGCATAAATTATAAAACATAAATTGCACACATAAATATTTAAATAAATAATAATTTAAATAAATAAACAAGCAAATAATTAAATAATAATCAATTAATTACTAATAAAATAGAGCCTAGATTTCGGGTCGTGACATTCACTCCCCCTTAAAGAAAATTTGACCCGAATTTTAATGAGACTCACCTTAAACAAAAAGCCACGGAAATTTCCTCTCGATCTCATCACGAAGCTCCCACGTCGACTCCTCGATATTATGGTTCCTCCAAAGGACTCGAACCAACGCAATGCTCTTGTTTCTCAACTCTTGAACTTTGGAATCTAAGATCCGAACCGGTCGTTCCTCATAAGACATATCGGGCTCAATATCCTCCGGTATCCTCGGTAACACGTGAGATGGATCATGAACATACTTCCGAAGCATAGAAACGTGAAAGACGTTGTGCAAACGGTCTAAGGATGACGGTAACGCAAGACGATACGCAAGAAGTCCAACCTTTCCCAAAACCTCAAACGGACCAATAAACCTCGGAGCCAATTTGCCTTTCTTCCCAAACCTACGAATACCCACCTTCGGAGACACTTTCAAGAACACCAAATCACCGGTCTGAAAACTAAGATCTCGCCTTCGGTTATCTGCATATCTCTTATGTCGACTCTGAGCTGTTTTCAATCGATCCCGGATAACTCTAACTTTCTCAACCGAATCCCGAAGCAAATCAATACCCAAAACTTTCGCTTCACCGACCTCATCCCAACAAATAGGCGATCTACACTTTCTTCCATACAAGGCCTCAAACGGTGCCATCTCGATACTAGCCTGATAACTGTTGTTGTAAGAGAACTCCACTAACGGTAGGTGCGAATCCCATGAATCGGAAAAGTCTATCGAACACGCTCGCAACATATCCTCCAAAATCTGAATAGTCCTCTCGGATTGACCGTCGGTCTGGGGATGAAAAGCTGTACTGAATCGCAAATCTGTACCCAAAGCTTCCTGAAACGCCTTCCAGAATCTAGAAGTAAACCTTGGGTCTCGATCTGACACAATGCTAACCGGAACCCCATGCAATCTAACAATCTCATCAATATAAAGGGTCGCAAGCTTCTCCATCGAATATCTGATGTCAATAGGCAAGAAATGGGCACTCTTGGTCAATCTATCCATTATTACCCAAACACTGTCATACTTCCTACGGGTACGAGGTAGTCCTGTAACGAAATCCATAGTCACATGCTCCCATTTCCACTCGGGAATATCTAACGGCTGAAGTAATCCCGCGGGTCTCTGATGCTCGGCTTTGACCTGCTGACAAGTTAAACACCTCGAAACATACTCGGCTATTTCCCTTTTCATATTAATCCACCAAAATTGTTGCTTCAAATCCTGATACATCTTCGTACTGCCCGGATGAATAGTATATCTCGATTTGTGACCCTCATCAAGAACTCTCTGTTTAATCCCATCAATATCCGGAACACACAAACGACCACGGAAAGTCAACACTCCAATCGGGCTAACAGAAAAATCCTCGAAGTTCTTTTCCTTCAATTTACCCATTATCTTCACCAACTCGGGATCTTCTTTCTGAGCTTCCTTTATCCTCTGAATTAGGGTCGGAGACACCCTAATATTCGCAAACATAGCCCCATGTCTCGATTCACGAGGAGACCAATCTCGAACACCCTCAAGCATTTTCCATTCACAGACCATCATCGAAGCCACATAAGATTTTCTACTAATCGCATCGGCTACTACATTCGCCTTCCCCGGATGATAAGAAATCGTACAATCGTAATCCTTCAATATTTCCATCCATCGACGCTGTCGGTTGTTCAACTCTTTCTGGGAGAAAAGGTACTTCAAACTCTTGTGATCGGTAAAAATCTCAAACTTCGCTCCATAAAGGTAGTGTTTCCACTTGTGCAACGCAAATACAATAGCCGCTAACTCCATATCATGAGTCGGGTAATTCTGTTCACTAGGGGTCAACTTCCTCGAAGCATACGCAATTACTTTCCCGTTCTGCATCAACACACAACCCAAACCCTCTTTCGAAGCATCACTGTAAGTCACTAGGCCATCGCTCCCACTAGGCAAAGTCAAGATCGGTGCGGTAGTCACCCTCTTCTTCAATTCCTCGAAACTCTTGTCACATTTCTCGGTCCACACAAACGGAACATTCTTTCGGGTCAACTGCGTCATCGGAGTAGCGATCCTCGAAAACCCTTCAATAAATCTTCGGTAATAACCGGCTAAACCCAGAAAGCTTCTAATCTCTGTCACTGATTCGGGTCTTTTCCAATCCACTATAGCTTCAATCTTTGACGGATCCACCGAAATCCCATCTTTCGAAATCACATGGCCCAGAAATGACACCTTCTCGAGCCAAAATTCGCATTTACTAAACTTTGCAAATAATTTCTCCCTCGCAAGAACGGATAAAACTGTCCTCAAGTGCTGTTCATGCTCCTCTCGAGACTTAGAATAGACAAGAATGTCATCGATGAAAACCACCACGAACGAGTCAAGGTAAGGATGGAAAACTCGGTTCATCAAATCCATAAATACGGCCGACGCGTTAGTCAACCCAAACGGCATAACCAAGAATTCATAATGACCATACCGTGTGCGAAAAGCAGTCTTCGGAATATCCTCCGGTCGAACCTTCAATTGATGGTACCCACTCCTCAAATCAAGTTTAGAGAAAACCACGGACCCTTGAAGCTGATCAAATAAATCATCAATGTGCGGTAAAGGATACTTGTTCTTCACCGTAACCTGATTCAACTTCCGGTAATCGATGCACAATCTCAACGAACCATCTTTCTTCCGCACAAATAAAACCGGTGCTCCCCACGGGGAAACACTAGGGCGAATAAACCCTCGATCAAGCAACTCTTGCAACTGAACCTTTAACTCCTTCAATTCTGCGGGAGCTAACCTATAAGGTGCTTTCGAAATTGGAGCCGTACCCGGCAAAAGATCTATACAAAACTCAATCTCACGATCGGGAGGCATATTATACTCGGTAGAGAAAACATCGGGAAATTCTCGAACTACCCGAACACTATCAAAACTAGGGGATTCTTTCCTAGTATCAAGAACACTAGCCAAATACCCTTCACAACCACTATGCAATAATTTTTTTCGCTTTCATAAAAGAAATTAAGCGAACCTTTTTACTCAGAGGACTAGCCTCAAACACGAATTTAGGCACATCGGGAATAGAAAAAGTAACAGTTTTCTTACGGCAATCTACAGAAGCATGAAACTTGGTCAACCAATCCATACCCAATATGACATCAAAGTCCTGGATTGGAAGAACTACCAAATCCGCACAAAGGACTCGACCACAAATACCAACATCACAAGCACGAAAGACTCGATCAGAAATCAAGCATTCTCCTATAGGGGTCGACACCTCTAGCACGTACGGTAAAGACTTGAATGCAGCATTTAACATGGAAGCAAATTTCACAGAAATGTATGAATGAGATGATCCTGGATCTACTAACGCTCGCGCGCTCACATTAGACACAGAAACAATACCTCCAATAACGGATGGATCATCGGTAGCTTGTTGTTGGTTCATGGCATAAACCTTCCCTTGAACTTTGGGTCTCCCTGCGGCATCCCTTTTCTGACCTAGATTAGTACCAACTCCTGACCCGGATGCTTGACCTCGGTACCTCGTGCAATCTCTCGCAAAGAGCCCCATTTCACCACAATTGGTACACTTGCCTTGCTTTTTCCAACTCATATCCTCCGCATGGCCTACCTTCTAACAAAAGGTACAAGGCTTCCTCATTTGGCTCCCTTGGTTCCCGGAAGTGGTACCCGGGTTCCTTGGGATCGGTTTCCCTCGGGACTGAGATTGTCCCCCAAAGTTACCTCGATTATCAATCCTAGGTTGTGACTTGCTCTGCGCTCCTTGCTTACTCAGGTTGGCCACCTCGGTCTTCCTCTTATGTTCCCCAATATCTTGCTCTATTAAATAGGCTCGGTCCACCGCATCTTGGAAAGTCACTATCCGTTGGGCAATCAGTTGAGTACGTATGGAGGTCTTCAATCCCCGAATGAATCTCATAGCTTTTTGTTCCTCGGTCCTCACCAAATAGTCACAATACCGGGCTAATTCTATGAACTTAGCCGAGTATTGTGCTATAGACAACACACCTTGCTCCAAGTTGAGTAGCTCGATCTCCTTTCGGTTTTGATCAACAACCGGAATGAAATGCTCCTTGAATTTGCGCACGAACAACTCCCACGCATACACCGTGTGAGTATCATCCCAAGTAGATTTAACACCTTTCCACCAATGCTCGGCGGCTCCCACAAGCTTGTAAGCCACGAACCGGACCTTGTCCTCATCCGAACACTCAAACACATCAGAAATCTTTTCCATAGACTCAATCCACAACTCAGCTTTCCGAACATCGGGCTTCCCATTGAATTCAACCGGTTTCAACTTCAGAAATTGCTCCAATCCATAGCGGGGTGGTGCTTGTTCTACCCTCGGACCTTGATCATGTATGGACTTCATGGCCGCCTCAAACATGCCTTGAAACATAGCACGTGATTCTTCCCTTGTATCATTTTGATTCTGTGCCCCGCTAGTACCTCCTCTGTTTCTTCTTCCAGACATTGAGAACAATTACCTGCATAAAACATCAACCGTTAATCACTCCGCACACTACTACCCACCTAGGTCATACTAATCCACCTAGACTTACACTTAAAGCTAATGCCATAGCTCTGATACCAACTATCGCGACCCCGGACCCCGCGGGCCTGGGACCGCGATCTGGACGTCGACTCTAAAACCAAAACTGAGAAATACTGAAGTTAAAAATTCCATTTGATACCAAAAGGGTAATGATCCAAAGTTTTACAAAACCAAGATTGATAAAAACTAATTACAACTATCATAAACTTCCATAAGTTTATGCCCAACAAAATACAAATATACAAATCTTAGTGACGTCATTGTTTGGTACAACTACCCCAAAATGGTTACACATTTACATAATGTAAACCAACCTATAACAACCTTCCCCAAAAGAATGGATCCACACTCGACGTCCTCTTTCTCGTGACCAGCGAGACTAATCCTTAGCACCTGGGGGGGGGATTAAGGATGTCACGACCCGAAAACTAGGCTCTATTTTATTAGTAATAAATAATTATTATTTATTTATTTGCTTATTTAATTATTTAAATTATTATTTATTTAAATATTTATGTGTGCATTTTATGTTCATCATAATTATGCTTAGCATTTTATTTGAGTCATTCGGGTTAGTGTAATATTGTTGGGTCTTAATGGTTAGTAGGGAGTGTAATATTTGTGTTAGTAGTGTAGTAGAGGGGGCCTAAGTGTAATCTTCTAAATCATTCCCTACTCCCTCCCTACTCCTTCCCTCACCTCCCCCATCCTCATACACTCCACCTCCCTCATCTTCCCCCATTTCCCAACCCATTTCTCTCTCTCTCTCCAAGGAAGAAAAAGGGGTAAGTTCTCTCTTCATCTCTCTTCATTTTTTTCTTCTTCCTCTCATAATATCTCATTTCTCATAACTTGAATCTTGTTTAGATCGTCGATAGGATCGTAGGAGGCCAAAAATATTTGAAATCCATCGACTTTGAGAAAATTCAAGTAAGTTACTTTCCCCCCATTTTGATGCTAAAATGTTCATATCATGTTTATATGATGTTTGATGTGTTATATTTGAAGTTTGGTTGAGTTTAGAATTTATTTTGAATTTATTTGAGTTTTTGGGTAAAAATGGTGAAATCTTGAATGTGGGGATTTGGTGTTGGTTTGGATGATTAAAGGGTGTTATTTAGGTTCCCTTTAGGTTGGATGTTGTTTAGGAGCTTTAGAAATGTACTGGGAAGCTTTGATTTTGATAACTTTAGTGAAGGTGGTGTTTTTGGTTCGAAATTTGGTAAACCCAGGAAGAATCTGGGCATTGTTCATCTGGCACGGTCGTGCTCCTTTATTTGGCACGGTCGTGCCACATTCACTTTCCCTCTCGTAATGGTTGGCACGGTCGTGCTCTTTTATTTGGCACGGTCGTGCAACATTCCCTTTCCTCCCGTCATGTTTGGCATGGTCGTGCCACTTTCTTAGGCACGGTCGCGCCAAAATTGCCTTTCCTTCCGTCATGATTGGCACGGTCGTGCCACTTTCTTAGGCACGGTCGTGCCAAGCTAGGATTCTGGTATATCCTTCCCTTTTCTTCTAAAATTGTTTCCTCCATAACTTTCTCATCCGAACTCCGTTTTAGGCGTGTAAACTATCGCTTCGAAGCTCTCTCCGAGTACTACAAGATGGTATAGGTTGTTCAATTATCATATAACAGATGGTAACAGAAATAAACACATAACAAAGGATATAGCCAAGGTTTTCCAAACCAGGACATCCAAATAAAGGATCGCTGCGCAGCTTCAATTATCAACCAATCAACATCTTCATAATAGCATGAAAGCCGAAGAGAAAACCCCGGTACCGGAACCAATAACCATAAATGTGTCACAAAGGACAAGGACCATGACACAAAGTCATGCCCGATAGCTAGATACATTCACAAAGGAACGCTAACTCATCTCTTCCAAGGCCAATCTGGAAAAGGGTAAAGAAGGGGGCAAAACAATGGTCAACATTATAATGGACTTTGCTTTGCCATTATAATCTTTCCCATCGCCCAAACACACACAAAATACCAGTTGGGATTTCACGTAAAGGCTAAGTAATAAAATACTAGAACGATAAACAACAAAGGATTCCAAAGTAGGGAACCATGCCAAATAATCACCAAGAAGATGAAATGAACCAACAATACACAATAAGGGTGCTCCAGAATCCAACTTAACAATTAATGAATTTCAAACACAAACTTGATCACAAAGGACCCAATTCTATCACTAAAGTGTACTACAATGTTCACTAAGGTCAACTAGAAGGACACCCAAGGCTTAGACCAAAACGTGTTCTTCAATCACAACTTAACAACAAATGTAAATTTTCAGAGATCTGTGCGGCCGCCCAAAGTGGGATGTGCGGTCGCCCAAAAAGCCTCAAAACAAGAACAAAATCTTTCAGAAAGATGCGCGGTCGCCCAGGAAATTTTGTGCGGCCGCCCAAGCTTCTGAATTTCCAGAAATCGGGAAGAACAACATGGGTTCTTCCATTTTCAAACCCAAAACACATTCAACCCAAAATCCAACCTTCCAACTCACATACTAATGTACCAAATCAACCCATAAGTCTAAAAAGACTCAAACAACAACATTTAACAATCAAAATCAAGAATCAAACCCAACATTCAAGATTTCACCATTTTTGATCAAAACCCAAAATAAATTCTCAATAAATTCAAAACCCAACCAAACTTCAAATATAACACATCAAACACCATATAAACATGAGATGAACATTTTAGCATTAAAATGGGGGAAAAGTAACTTACCTGAATTTTCTCAAAGTTGATGGATTTCAATTCTTTTTGATTCTACGCGATCCTATCGACGATCTAAACAATGTTCACGATTTAAGAAATGAGAGAAGATGAGAGGAAGAGGAAGTAAATGAAGAGAGATGAAGAGAAGAAAACTTACCCTTCTAGCTTGGAGAGAGAGAAAGAAATGGGCTGGAGAGAGAGAGATGGTGAGGGAGGTGGAGTGTATGAGGGAGAAGGAGGTGTAGGGAGAGGGTAGGAGTAATTTAAAAACTTGCACAAAGACCCCCTCCTCAAAACTCCCCACTAACAACTAAGACCCAACATTTCTACACTAGCACAAATGACCCTAATAAAATGCTAGGCATAAATTATAACACATAAATTGCACACATAAATATTTAAATAAATAATAATTTAAATAAATAAACAAGAAAATAATTAAATAATAATCAATTAATTACTAATAAAATAGAGCCTAGATTTCGGGTCGTGACAGAAGAGACCCGAATCAGTGACAGAGATTAGAAGCTTTCTGGGTTTAGCCGGTTATTACCGAAGATTTATTGAAGGGTTTTCGAGGATTGCTACTCCGATGACTCAGTTGACCCGGAAGAATGTTCCGTTTGTGTGGACCGAGAAATGTGACAAGAGTTTCGAGGAATTGAAGAAGAGGTTGACTACCGCACCGATCTTGACTTTGCCTAATGGGAGCGATGGCCTAGTGATTTACAGTGATGCTTCGAAAGAGGGTTTGGGTTGTGTGTTGATGCATAATGGGAAAGTAATTACGTATGCTTCGAGGAAGTTGACCCCTAGTGAACAGAATTACCCCACTCATGATATGGAGCTAGCGGCTATTGTCTTTGCGTTGCACAAATGGAAGCACTACCTTTATGGGGCGAAGTTTGAGATTTTTACCGATCACAAGAGTTTGAAGTACCTTTTCTCCCAGAAAGAGTTGAATAACCGACAGCGCCGATGGATGGAATTGTTGAAGGATTATGATTGTACAATTTCCTATCATCCGGGGAAGGCGAATGTGGTAGCCGATGCGATTAGTAGAAAGTCTTATGTGGCTTCGATGATGGTCCGTGAATGGAAAATGCTTGAGGATGTTCGGGATTGGTCTCCTCGTGAATCGAGACATGGGGCTATTTTTGTGAATATTAGGGTGTCTCCGACCCTAATTCAGAGGATAAAAGAGGCTCAAAAAGAAGATCCCGAGTTGGTGAAGATAATGGGTAAATTGAAGGAAAAGAAATTTGAGGATTTTTCTTTGAGTCCGAGTGGAGTTTGACTTTCCGTGGAAGATTGTGTGTTCCGGATGTTGATGGAATTAAACAGAGAGTTCTTGATGAGGGTCACAAATCGAGATATACCATTCATCCGGGCAGTACGAAGATGTATCAGGATTTGAAGCAACAATTTTGGTGGATTAAAATGAAGAGGGAAATAGCGGAGTATGTTTCAAGGTGTTTAACGTGTCAGCAGGTCAAAGCCGAGCATCAGAGACCCGCGGGATTACTTCAGTCGTTAGAGATTCCGGAATGGAAATGGGAGCATGTGACTATAGATTTCGTTACGGGACTGCCTCGTACCCGTAGGAAGTATGACAGTGTTTGGGTAATAGTGGATAGATTGACCAAGAGTGCCCATTTCTTACCTATTGACATCAGGTATTCGATGGAGAAGCTTGCGACCCTTTATATTGATGAGATTGTTAGATTGCATGGAGTTCCGGTTAGCATTGTGTCAGATCGAGACCCGAGGTTTACTTCTAGATTCTGGAAGGCATTTCAGGAAGCTTTGGGTACAGATTTGCGATTCAGTACAGGTTTTCATCCCCAGACCGACGGTCAATCCGAGAGGACTATTCAGATTTTGGAGGATATGTTGCGAGCTTGTTCGATAGACTTTTCTGATTCTTGGGATTCACATTTACCGTTAGTGGAATTCTCTTACAACAACAGTTATCAGGCTAGTATCGAGATGGCACCGTTTGAGGTTTTGTATGGAAGGAAATGTAGAACGCCTATTTGTTGGGACGAGGTCGGTGAAGCGAAGATTGTGGGTATTGATTTACTTCGGGATTCGGTTGAGAAAGTTAAAGTTATTCGGGATAGATTGAAAACAGCCCAGAGTCGACATAAGAGCTATGCAGATAACCGAAGGCGAGATCTTAGTTTTCAGACTGGTGATTTGGTATTCTTGAAGGTATCTCTGAAGGTGGGTATTCGTAGGTTTGGGAAGAAAGGCAAATTGGCTCCGAGGTTTATTGGTCCGTTTGAGGTTTTGGGAAAGGTTGGACTTCTTGCGTATCGACTAGCGTTACCGTCATCTTTAGACCGATTGCACAACGTTTTCCACGTTTCTATGCTTCGAAAGTATGTTCATGACCCATCTCACGTGTAACTTTTTAAAAATAATTCCCCTACTCCCTCTCTTCTCCCTCACTCTCTCCATCCCATTCCAAACCCATTCCTCTCTCTCTCTACATAGAAAGGTAAGCATTTTCTCCTCTTCCTTCTGTCTTCATTTTCTTCATCTTCCTCTCATAATCTCTCATTTCTTAAAACGTGAACCTTGTTTAGATCGTCGATAGGATCGCGTAGAATAAAAAAGAATTGAATTCTGTCATCTTTGAGATTTATCAAGTAAGTTACTTTTCCCCCATTTTGATGCTAAAATGTTCATATCATGTTTAGATAATGCTTGATGTGTTATATTTGAAGTTTGGTTGGGTTTTGAATTTGTTTGGAATTTATTTGAGTTTTTGGTTAAAAATGGTGAAATCTTGAATGTGGGATTTTGGTCTTGATTTTGGTTGATAAAGGGTGTTGTTAAGGTCCCCTTTTTGGCTAAATGTTGTTTGGGTACCTTAGAAATCTTGTTGGGAGTGTTGATTTTGGGTGTTATGGATTTGGTATGAAAATGGTAAGGCAATTTGAAGAACCCAGCTCTGTTTTTCCTCCCAGCCCGCAGACCAGGCGCCCGCCCGCCTTGACCCGAGCGCCCGCCTGCACCCCCTTTTCCAGTGACCCAAACCTTCTGGCCAAACAAGCGCCCGCCTGCCTATGCCCAGGCGCCCGCCCGCCCACCTGTTTGGGTTTTTGCCCTTTTGCTTGGTTTAAGACTTAAGGCTTAACTAGTTAGGTTTATCCCTTCTAATTAACTTAAGATAACACCGTGGAACAATTTATTGATTGGATTTGATTCTTTTGAGAATAAATATGATGTGGAATTTGATTAAGTATCATTTTGGGATTGTGGTTCATCTTTGATATGCGGTTTGTATTGGTTTACCTTTGTGGTGATTTAATTTGATTGGTTCCCTACTTTGGAACCTTAAGTTGTTTATCCATGCTAAATTATTATTACTTAGCATTTATTTGGAAGCCCAGCCGGCATATTTGTTGCATCGGGCGATGGGAAAGATTATAATGGCAAAGCCAAGTCCATTATAATGTTGACCATTGTTTTGCCCCCTTCTATACCCCCTTTTCCAGATTGGCCTTGGAAGGGATAAGTTAGCTTCTTTTGTGAATGTATCTAGCTACCGGGCATGACTTTGTGTCATGGCTCTTGTCCTTTGTGACACTCTTATGGTTCTTGTTCCGGTACCGGGGTTTTCTCTTCGGCTTTCATGCTATTATGAAGATGATGATTTGTTGATTATTGAAGCTGCGCAGCGATCCTTTATTTGGATGTTCCGGTTTGGAAAACCTTGGCTATATCCTTTGTTATGTGTTTATTTCCGCTGCTATCTGTTATGTGATAAATGCTATGTGCTATGTGATATTTATTATTGCTTATCGCTTCGTGCATCATAGCATGTCATGTAGTTGCATTAGTAACTTATTGAGATTTATCTCACCCCCTTTCCTTTTATCTTTGTTTTTCCTTAACACCCCCCCCCAGGTGCTAAGGATTAGTCTCGCTGATCACGAGAAAGAGGACGTCGAGTGTGGATCCATTCTTTTGGGGAAGGTTGTTATAGGTTGGTTTACATTATGTAAATGTGTAACCTTTTTGGGGATAGTTGTACGAAACAATGACGTCATTAAGAATTATATATTTGTATTTTGTTGGGCATAAACTTGTGGAAGTTTATGATAGTTGTAATTGGTTTTTATCAAGCTTGGTTTTGTAAAACTTTGGATCATCACCTTTTGGTATCAAATGGAATTTTTAACTTCGGTATTTCAAAATTTTGGTTTTAGAGTCGATGTCAAGATCGCGGTCTCGGGCCCGCGGGGTCCGGGGTCGCGAAACCTAAACCCAAGTTTACTATGCATAAATAGAGCAATAAGACAGAAAGGTACATACTGACAGACTGATGGAAATCCACACAAGGCATGAAGATACTCATGAAAACCCCCTCAAATGGGATGATATGGACATGAGACCTTTAACATACATAGATCTACATATTAAAAAGGCAAAACAACACCCATTCATGCTTTTAACTTAGATTACAGGATGGTTAACATGGAGAGAAAACAAGTCATGGACAGATTTGGAGGTTTTAAAGAAAGCATCATGTTCATCTTTTGGAAAACCTCCCCAAATCATCTTGTATCAACACTAACATGAAAATATGAACAATATGCACATTATTTACAGTAGGAAACAACTCAAGGGTCAAATATCATCATGAATACTCATTTGAAGTAAGAGATGCAAATATTACATTGATGTTTCCCAAATGGAGGTCTAGCCTAAAAATTGGCTAGACCTCTTTCCAAATCATATGAGGATCTACATTTTACATTGATGAACTTTACAAGAACAAGAAATTACCAAGATGTGCTTCCTTTGCTTCCAAAGGAAGGCTTTTTTGGTTGCTTTTCTTAAGGTGTTTGCCTTGGTTGAATGAGTGTTTGAGTGAGCTTGTTTGCTTTGTTTTGGTTATGTGTTTAGGGTGGTTCTATGGTGGTGATGTGGTGGTGATATGGTGGTTTATGGAATGAGATTTAGGGGTGCTCTTGGTTGCTAGGGAGGTAGCAAGAAGGGGCTGAATGTATGGAGTGTGTGGTGTGTGAATACAATGGATCGCTCTTGGTTTAAATGGATGAAGGAGGTTGTTTATGGAGGGGGGAGGTTGTAAATGACTCTAGGTGCCCTTGCTAGGTCTTAGGGGGTGGCTTAGGGGGTGCCTAACCGGATAGATGCAACTGGACATGGTCACAAAGGTGATTGGAGTGGCCAAGTTGTTGATGGCCAAAAACTGCTGATCTGATGGCAGAATAAGAGCCATACGGCTGCCTAGGGGGAGTACTCCTCCCCAGGAGCCGTACGGTTGGGGTGGAAAATCTGGGCCAGTCTTGTCTTGCCACGTGTCGCTCTCTGATTGGTCAATCCCTTATCCCACTTTCTGGATTGTGGGCTGGCTGTAAATATCTCATGTTGGGATATTTTGCAATGTGGATAACCATCTTTCCCGTTTCGGCATTAGCTCCGCAACTGCTCCGTCGTGCGCGCTTCGGTGTCCCGGTTGTCCACGGGTCCCACATGAGGGTTTCTTGAACTAATTTCGTGGTCACGCACGTCTACCTAAAATATTTTTATGAGCAAGGGATGACAAGTATGTATTTTTTAATGCACAAAATGGGCGATAACGAGCAGTTCTAAGGGTGCGGGCCCCGTTTTGGGTCCCGCACCTCAAAAATTTGAAGTACATGCTTGTTTAATCGTTTTTTTGCTCTGATCATGAAATTGAAGTCCGTTAATCCATTCGATACATCGATAAGGCTCACAGCACTCCCGCATAGCCAAATCGAGGTCTGTAGGTCAATTTTAGGGTTTAGACCAATAAAAATGGGTTTGATAAGGGGTGCGAGATCGGGGTATCTACAGAGACCCTCGTCGAATCTCCTTGTAATGTAAAGGGGATTCTACGATTCACTAAGAGACAACAATCTCGTCTAGGGTGTAACGGCTGGGTCCAAGGTAGGACTTCCTACGTATCTCTTTCGAGAATCAAGCCTCCGTAGTTCTAACTCAAACAAGCAATCAAACTAGTGAAAAACAATGGTCGTTCCCGGATTCCCGGTTTACCTATGTATCTCTTTCGAGAATCAGACCGATCGTAGTTCAGGTTTATTGAAATTTAAAATGCAGGGGGTTGCATTGAGATGCGTTGTCTCTTTGCTGGGGAGGAAATTGACATGGGAATGACTGGGCTCTCTCGAGCGGCCTACGTATCCCTTTAGGGGGAATCAAGTCAAAACGTAGTTCGGGTGAGGTACAACTCATCTTTAGGAGAGGAATACAATCAACAATGGTTAAGGATTGACGCAAGTTACAATCAGAGCCGGGGGGGGGGGGGGGTACATCTCAGAATCCGGGAGATGACCTGATTCAACAATGCTCAAGGATTGACGCAAGGTACAATCGGAGCGGGGGGGGGGGGTACATCTCAGAATCCGGGAGATGACCTAATTCAACAATGCTCAAGGATTAACGCAAGGTACAATCGGAGCGGGGGGTACATCTCAAAATCCGAGAGATGACCTAATTCAATAACAAAATGAGTCGCATCTGACTCTTCGGATTGGAACTGACCAATATTTTGAGAGAACGGGCAACTGAGTTTACGGGGTAAACTGCCTATGTATCCCTCCATGGGAATCAATTTGAGTCATAGTTCTGGGAAGACCCGACTCAACATCAAGAGAAGGTTTAAAATCAACATTTACTCAAGGATTGATGCAAGGTACAATCCGAGTTGAGGTACATCTCAAAATCCGGGAGATGACCTAAGTTCAACATCAAGACGAGTCGCATCTGACTCTTTGGGGGAGGACACCTCGAAATCTAGGAGGTGACCTAATTCAACATCAAGTCGAGTCGCATCTGACTCTGGGGGAAGGAACAACATAATTTCAATGGTGAGATCTAAATTTTCTCAAGCCGAAATTTATTTTGAGAGATATAAGAGGTGTCTCGGCCTAGAATGATTTGGATAATGAGAACTTTAAGAGGCGTCTCGGCCGAAAATGATTTTGAGAGTTTTAAGAGGCGTCTCGGCCTAAAGTGATTTTGAGAATGAGAACTTTAAGGGGCGTCTCGGCCGATAAGGATTTTGAGAATGAGAACTTTAAGGGGCGTCTTGGCCGATAAGGATTTTGAGAGCTTTAAGAGGCGTCTCGCCCTAAAGTGATTTTGAGAGTTTTAAGAGGTGTCTCGGCCTAAAGTGATTTTGATAATGAGAACTTCAAGACTACTATCATGAAGATGATTTCAAGGATACGCTGCATGCTGAGCTGTGTCCCCGTCCTTCGGCTTTCGCTTTGCTGTGTGATGAGATTTTTGTGCTTTGTTAAGCACCTAACCATCACTTCGCGTGGCCTTTTGGCATTGTATTGAGTGCTGCAACTTCATTTTGGATTCCCGTTCACCCTAAAAGGGTTTTTGATTTTTTCACAATCAAGCTTCTCCGCTTTTGGATTCGGTAAAGCATTACTTTGTGTGGTCTGTCGGCACCGTTTTGAGTGCTGTAACCTCATTCTGGATCCCTATTCACCCAAAAAGGGTTTTTGATTCTTTCACAATCAAGCTACTCCGCTTTTGGAGTCGCTGCGACTCTTGGCAATTGATACCGGGTTGGAATCATTCAATTTCGACTGAAGTCTCACGTATATTAGGAGAAATGACACGATTAACACTGTCTGTTGTGACCTCCAAGTTAGCTCTTTGATTTTGCCATTGTTATGGGATTTTGATCGCTTGCAATGAGCAACCTCTTTGTGAAACTAAGATGTGATTCATTGTGTGGTTCCAACTTCGTACCTGCATAAGATTTTTTGCAAGTATGTGGTCGTGCCTGAAAATTCAAACTGCCTACGTATCTCTTTCGAGAATCAGGCCAACGTAGTTCGACTTTGGCAACTCGAACTGATTTTGCAGAAAGGGATTTAGGAAATTTCATTCCCTACGCAGAAACATGAGCGTCGACTTTGTCGATGATCCTTCTTGTGAGGACCATGATGTGGTAGAATGGATGATGTGTACCTGCAAGAGATTTTCAAGAGCAAGCAACATATATATTGATGTTGATGAGGGACCTTCTTGTGAGGACCATGATGTGGCTGAGTGGATGATTTTTCCCTGCAAGAGATTTTCAAGAGCGAGCAAAATATATATCTTGACATTGATGTGCTCGAATGTGTCATTCCTGTGCAACAAAAATTTTAGAACACATACATGGATTGAAATCTTTAAGATCGAGAGATTCAGAGAAAGATTGGGACAAGAATACATTCTCTTTTTATTTTGCAATCCTTTTTTCTTTTGAGGGTGAAAGTCAAATTTCTCCTTTTATGCATGATGATTTTTTTTTTGCATTTGATTTTTCTTTTATTTGACACATGTGCATTGCTCGCATTTCAAAATCTGCTTATTATGAATTAGTGACTGAAAGTGTATGGATGAACAGAGGGAGAATCATGAATGAAATGAATTGTGCACTTTATTGTGAATTTTGAATTTTTGTGAAAATGAGGATTATGGAGATGTGTATGGTGAAGCAAAGCCGAAATCCTAGCGCGAACACTCAAAAGGTCAATCCCGAACACCCATTTAATCAAAACTACTCAACGGTATATCTCCGGATACTATGGTTGGGTCAACCCCAGTCGTCAGCTGAAGAAACCCCATTTATTCTTTCTAACATCGACCCCCAACATTCTTGCTGTTGAAGCTCCAGTATCTATCCAGGATCAACCTCAGATGTTGGCTACGGAAGCCCCAGCCAATATAGGACAAGCCTCTGAATTTGGCATATGAAGCTCTTGTTTCACTTGAAGGGTGAATCTCATGTTGATCCAAATTTTCGTATCGAGACCACTTCATGTTTTGCCATTTCAACCTATGGGGGCCTAACTGTCATTGAGAGTTATCCAAATGTTCGATGTCTCGCTGTTGGAGGCAATTCACAATTTCTGACATGCAATACCCAATCGGTAGGGAGTCAACTGTCTTTGATAGTTGTTCAATCATTCGATGCTTCTTTGTCTGGGGCAGTTCACAATTTCTGACATGCAATACCCAATTAGTAGGGAGCCTACTTTCTTTGAGAGTTGTTCGGCGGGACACAATCCTGATGTTGCCGAAGAACGAGCTCTGGGCTTGGTGGGCCATACTGTCAATTCGAGATGGCGCTGCGTTCTGATGATCCACACATAAGGGACCGACTGTCTATGAGAGTCATCCCGCATTCGATGCTTTGCTGTTGACCGTGATCCACGGGTTCTGACATTCGTACTCCTTCTTTGAGGAATCAACTGTCAATAAGAGTTGTTCGGCGGGACACAATCCTGATGTTGCCGAAGAAACAAGCTTTGAGCTTTGCAGGCCATACTGTCAATCCAAGACGGCACTTTGTTTCTATTGATTCCCATATTAAGGGACTGACTGTCTATGAGAGTCATCCCACATTCGATGCTTTGCTGTTGACCGTGATACGCGTATTTTGACATTCAATACTTCTTCTTTGAGGAATCAACCATCATTGAGAGTTGTTCGGCGGGACACAATCCTGATATTGCCGAAGATCGAGCTTTGAGCTTTGCGGGCCATATTGTCAATTTGAGATGGCACTGTTCTGATGATCCACACATTAAGGGACCTAACTGTTTATGACAGTTATCCCACATTCTTGATGTCCTCAATCTTGAGAGTTACTGAAACTGATGATGATTCTCAAAAGTTAATCTTTGGATTTCTGAGTCCCTTCAAAAGATCAACTATCTATGAGAGTTGTCTTGTACCCTGGTGTTTTGCCATCTGAATGTCCGTGTCACCCGGAGCAAACCATTCTCAACAAATCGTATTGTCATGAAACCACATTGCTGCTTCTGAAGTAAAACCCAAAAATCCGACATGCAGCCCCAGTTTTATGTTCATTCATTCGACATCTCTTGCCGGCATTGAGATTCTAAGATCTAAAGAATATCATTCCTTTGTCTCTTTTGCTGTGACAACTTACAGGAGTTGGCAGGGGAAGGCACGAGGCCAGTATTTTGTAGAAGCAAAGGGAAATCCCAGTGGGATCTCCAACATTGTGTTTGCGCAGAAATGAAATGACGGAAGGACGAGAGTAGGGGGAAGCCCCTAGACTCGAGAAAAGTAAGCTCACACATTGAAATCAAAGACTCAAGACTTGAACAAGCGTTGATGGTCAAGTGCCTCAAAATCAAATGGACCCTTCTAAAATTGGATTAGTATTTTAATTCTGATTAAATAAGCTTGGCAAATCATTTGAACACAAATTAGACCGTGACAAATCGACATGAGAACATCGTTGGGCAAGAGATATGATTCGCGCCGCTGGTTGACCTCATTTGGTGAGAGGCCTTCGTCGTCGTCTCCTTTTCCTGATTTTGATCACACCATTTGGAGGCTGCACGATTTTTTGGTTCTTGGGCTACCTCAGTGTAAGGAGTTGGTAGAGCACGTTGGTCTCCAACAAAAGCCACAGTTGTCGTCGTTGATGGTGCTTTGCCCAAAGTTGAAAGATCGAGATCTTCTTTAGTGCAGATTGGCCTCGCATGCGCAGTGCTCCTTGAAGCTGATGATGTCACATAAGATTGTCTGACCTCGGTCTACGTCTCGCCTTTGTGATACGAGCGATGAAGTCTTCGGTATTAATTGCCAACTGCCGTCGTTGATGGCACACACATGAATTTGTAGTGTCGCGATATCCTTTCTAAAACAATTGAATTAAACAATAAAGCAAATGGAATGTGTACAAAAATAAATGAATAATGCTTCCTCTTCTTTTTTTTCTTTTTTTTTTTTTGACCTCCCCTTTTTTGCTCTCTTTCGATTTTTTTTAATTTTATTATTATTATTTTTTTTTGCACTGAAGAAGAAACATCATAGCGTACGGAATACAACAATTTTTACAAAAACATAAACATACAATATGCGAGAATTTATAATGCATCATAAATTAAAGGGAAATCGCCGACACTTGTACTTGCATCAGTGTAATAGTCTTCAGTCTTTGCCATTTGATTGGCCTCTCTGATCATGGCTTTGATTGCACCCTGAAATCTTCGTTCGTCGGGTGACTTTGTCGATCGCCTTTGTGAACTTTGTTGCTTGCTTTCGGCCCTAGTGTAAGTACCCCAATCTGAATTTGACCAACTTAGAGGAATTCTAGGCACCATTCAGGGATAAACTGATAGGCCAAGACCTCACTAGGACAAAATATGGACACAGGGACTGTTCTGGAATTAAAAAGATTGAAAAATCCAGAAGGTCATCATCAGCCCTATAAATTGAACCCCTTGCTGATCATTCCAGGAGGGGAGAAACGATTATTGTTAGTGTTACTCTGCTAAAATTGCTCCAGAGAGTGTTTTGAGAGTGAGAGAGAAAGGAAGGTTGGCCTAACTAAACATAGGTGAAGCCACCTTCTCCCCCATCCTTCTCTTCATTTTATCTCTTTTGTTTGTTCATATTATTGTTGTTCATCTCTTAATTCTTGCAAGTCTTGTCCATTCAAGCAACTTAATTTTCATTGCAAGTCTTGTCCTTCAAGCACTTTAATCTTAATCTTATTGCAAGTCTTGTCCTTCAAGCACTATATATATATATATTGTGATACATTATGGTCCAAACCATGGATGATTCAAGGTGCCCTTCACACTTTGTGTGAAAGTGGTTCTAACCTAAGGATGATCATGGTTTGTTGAATTTCTTACTTATAACAAATTAATGATCTATTTTAATAAAAAGGCACATGTTTTGGTTGATTATGTTGTTCATTGGTAGCAAGGATGGTCATTTGGATGATAAAGTTTCAATCTTTATCATCCAAACATTGATCTAGCTTCAAAATCCCCTTTGGGGGTCATAAAGATCAAATCTTTATGTCAAATAATGTTGTCCCAAGGTTGTATTTGGCTTAAGGATCCACTCTTGTGGTGAAAGTCCAAATCTTTATCATAAAGATTGAATCTTTATGAAATAATTTGGTCCCTAAGAGGTTAATAATGTATAAAAATGTCATCTTGATGATAAAGTTTCAATCTTTAATCATCAAATGGTCATTTTATCTCATTTGGCCATGTTCATCACCTTTGTGTGATTTTCTCCAATGATTGCTTTGATCACACCTAAATACTCGTTTTGGGGTTCAATTGATGATTATTAGGCATAGGAATGATTTTGTTTAAGTTTGTTGTGTCGAAATAAAACTGGAATCGGAGCTGTTTAAGTCCAGTTTCAGCAGAATGCTCTGTTTCTGCCTGGAACTGGACTGTTTCTGAACAAACTGTAAAAATCCCAAGGAAGATCATCCCATCCGTACGGATGGTTTGGGTCAGAGGGAAAATGACCTTTTTGCCCCTTGTTCTGTTGTTTCTTGTGCATGTAAAACCTTATTTTTCAGTTAAAATTGATAAACAGTCAAAAAACAGAGATTTTCTGTTAAAACACACACACACGCATGCACTTTTATTAATTCACAAGGGAGACTCAGTTTTGACTGAGGCGGCTTGGATGACGTAAAACTCTTCCTAAGCTGTAACCTGACCTCCGAACCTTTTGTCTCTAACCTTTTTCATTTTGTTGAGTTAAATAACAAAGTGTGGCGACTCTGTTAAATTGTGCCATTGTGTTTGGAACCATCCCGGATTTGGAAACGTGTTGACCTTGTCGCGGGGCGGGGATCCTTACAGGGGCGACTCCGCTGGGGATAAGTTTATTTCCGGAATTCTTTCTAGAAGATCCGGGGGCATTCTTGTGTGGGTCAAACTCCCTCCCCCGTTAGTTGACCTTGTGCATGCTTTTGTGTGTTCATGTTCTGTTTGAACATTTTTGGGTGGATCTGTCTGGAAATGCAATAAACTGGGCTTGGTGATCAGAAGTTGGAAAAAACTGGAAAAAATCTCAACCCTCTTGTCTTAGCCGTACGGCTACTTTGGGTAGGGGGTCAAGAATGTTGCGATTTAACCATTTTGTGCAGGAAGCAACACTCTGAACACCCCCTTTTGCTTCAGCTTGTCCAGGTTCCAAATTTACAGTCTATTTGTGCACATTACCTCCTTTTCTTTGGCCAAACTTGGTTCTTAAAGCTTGGTTATGCACAATCTTTTGGGAAAATAAAATAGGTTTTCAAAGCCTCATTGTGCATAACCTTCTTGAAAAAATTTCTTTGTTTTCAAAACCCTCTTTTTGTTGTGCACAACTTGATTTGTACAAATGGCTTTCAAATGAATTGCTCTTCTTGTAAAAATGTTTGGTTTTCAAAAATTCTTGGTTGTGCACAATTGTTACATGTACAAAGTTTTGGTCCTCACTTGTTCATATTCTTTGATTGATTGCTTGTATAAATTGCTTATTCCATGCTTGTCCATATTTGTTCATATCTTGCTCATGTCTTGTTCATAATATTGAAAAACAAAATAAAAATCTCTATTTTGACTCAAAAGGGGAATATAGAATTGACTTCACACAACGCGCACTTGACCTTGCACGTTCCAAATAGCCTTTAAACCCGGGATGGATGCCAGATGCAGCTCGATTGGCGCTCTTGTGCCCTTCTAGCGTGCACGGGTCCATTCCACCTCCCCTTCCGAGCCGAGTCAACCACACTTGTCCGTGACACACAAATACCGAGACTTTGGTTGGTTTTTGGTCTAGCTCATGTTGCCACATCCCTAATACGTGTCTGAGATTAATTATGGCCAAGTTAATGCCCGAGTCACGACTCCTTATGAAAACAAGTGTGACCATTGTCAACTTTGACCCGGTCCTTGACTTATGCGTTAATATTGGCTATAATTAACCTAAGTCATGTGTTATGGATAGGGTGACACTGTGTTGTCAAACCCTAATAAATGGTTTATACTAATCATCCTTAAGCCCATGGATAAGATTCGAAGGCCCTCATCAAAGATGAGGTTATGCCGGAAGTCCCTTAAGTCCCTAAGACGAATCTCGATCTTAACCGGGGCTTAATCATGATTGGAATGGCGCACGCATTGGGAATCTTGCGATGCACTAGACCCTAGGTTCGTTTCTTTCGTTCGGTGGAAGCCGCTTGCCCTATGGGACCCTCGCCCGGGACAGTCCATCCTTGGGAGTATGCAAGACAGGTGAAAAACGAGGGGTCTATAGGCATAGTGATGACCTCCACTGATCTAGGAATTACAATAGTTGCGAAAAAGAAATGAAATCTTTTCCAACCATTTAGGAATAAAAATGTTTTTTAAGTAAACTTGGATGAATAAATAATTGTACATTGCATGACTTTGCTCCGCTTTTGCTTCTTGGCCTTGATGCATCGCGTTCTTGCGTTAATGAGCGTCATTTTGTTAAGTCTTTGGACGGATCCCCGTTATCCTCCAAGACCTCCATAAAGGCGTTTCGTTGAGTCTTTGGATGGATCCTCGTTATCCTTCCAAGACTCCCGTTAGAGTCCCTTGGCATAGTTCCCTAGGAGGTTAGATCTTGATGGATCCCCACTATCCTTCCAAGGTTTCGTTGAGTCTTTGGATGGATCCTCGTTATCCTTCCAAGACTCCCGTTAGAGTCCCTTGGCATAGTTCCCCTAGGAGGTTAGATCTTTGGATGGATCCCCACTATCCTTCCAGGTTCCCATCGTGATTCCCATTGTGATCCCCGTTGTGATCCAGTTGTGATCCCCGTTGGGATACCGTTGTGATCCCCATTGCGATCTCCGTTGTGATCCCATTGTGATTCCCATTGTGATCCCGTTGTGATCCAGTTGTGATCCCCGTTGTGATCCCCATTGTGATCCCGTTGCGATCCGTTGCGATCCCCCGTTGCGATCCTGTTGTGATCCCCGTTGTGATCCCCGTTGTGATCCCCTTGTGATCCCCGTTGTGATTCCCATTATGATCCCGTTGTGATCCAGTTGTGATCCCCATTGTGATCCCGTTGTGATCCCCATTGTGATCTCGTTGTGATCCTGTTGTGATCCCGTTGCGATCCCGTGTGCGATCCACGTTGTGATCCCCGTTGTGATCCCGTTGTGATCCCGTTGTTGATCCCGTTGTGATCCCTGTTGTGATCCCCATTGTTATCCCGTTGTGAACCCCAATGTGATCCCCGTTGTGATCCCGTTTGAAATCCCCGCCAAACCCCTAGGTGTTGTCCCCCTAGGTCCCCATTAAACCCCTAGGCATAGTTCCCTGTTATCCTCCAAAGCGTCTGTTAAAGAAAAGAAACAAAAGGTGCTTAGGGTAACTCTCTCCCCTTTCCTTGGGCCATCACATGATGACCAATTCTGCGCCCCTCATGCCATTTCGTTCCCATGACCCCTTCGAGTTTAGCTGTCATGGCACCACATGGTAATATATCTTGGTCAAGCATTGGCCTCCTCAGTTTGGGCACCTCCATGTGATGACCATCTCAGTTGCTCTGATCGCCTTGATGGCTCGAACTAGTGTGAGTACCATCTGGTCTCCAAGCCAGTAAGTTTTGTCCCATGTTATCCTGACTATATTCCGACAAGCCAAGGAGGCTCCTTGTCTCCGTAACCTTTACGTTAGGACCCTTAGGGCCGCTCTCCATCACCCTAGGAAGTCCGTTTGGAAAGTAAGTCAATCACTCACCTCTTCCCAGAAGCCCGTTTAAGTCTGATCGTCTCTTCGTTAACCCATTTGAATGTTGAGCCTTTTACTCAAATAAAAAATGTGTGTGTCAATCCTCCTTCAAAAAAAAAAATTGGAATCAGGTTTTTCTTAAAATCAGAGTCAACTCTTTCCAAAAGGCTAATCCGCTAATGAGGAGTTCCTCTCAAATCATGGTTATAATTTCACCTCAAGGTTTAAATGGCAAAGTCCTTTGCGGTCTTGTCCACGGAAACATCAACCAAGGAGCCCACATCTGAAATGGCGTTCTGAGACTTCCATCCACGTGAGCCAGATTGGGACACGTCCATGAGAAGAGACCCATGCCTCGGAGCGCCAAAGGCGGCTACATCAAATGGAGATCCATACCTTCGCCGAATACCATGCGCGCGAGGTTACGTCCCTTGAAAGGGAGCCACCAAAAGGAGATGGCCACAGGCGAGTCCGGCGATCGCAATGCCCAAGCCAAGTGGAGACCTCGCGACGTCTTTCTCGATGACAAGGAACCCGAGTTCCCTGTGGAAGACATGGAATGTGCCGCCGACAAACCCTCCGACAATTGAGGAAGAAACGGACCATCGCACTTTATAGGAGCCCATCCCTAAAAAAAATTAAAAATGATGAGTCTTCCAGCCTTGTAGGATCTAGACTTTCACCAAAAGTCCATCCCAGACTGTGTCTTTTTATTTTTGCAAAGGTCCGCACTTGGACTGTATGTACAAAGTTATCTCAATAAAAGAGTCATTTTCATTCTCTTCTCTCTAGACTTGAGACATTATTTCAATATACATTTACTCTTAAAATTGCCTTGCTTGTTATGATCAATTGATTGCTACGTCCCCAAAATGATGAATTGACTTCTAAGCATACTAGTCAATGACGACTCATTAAGGGCGAATGGACCTAATGTTGGGTTTCCAAGTAATATGCGCAGCGGAATTTAGCATTTAAAATTTTGAAACCCAAAGCCATGGATCCGTTCATATGATTAAATCAAATACAACATAAGAAATAAGGAATAAAACTAACCCTTGATGCTATCAAATTCTCTGGTCTTGGTGGAGGTTTGAAGACTTGATCACGATCACAAAGCTTGAACACGAACTTTGAAGATGATGATTTTCACCCTCTAGCGGTATCCACACTTCGAACGAATATCAAAGGAGCTTCTTTGATCTTGGTTGCTAGACCAAATTGTGAAACACTTTTTCACAATCAAAAGAACTATATGGAATTTATTTTGTGTATTATTTTGTTCTTCAACCAAGAATGTTTTAGAACAAAATAAACCCTCTCTCAAACTCTTTGAGACTCACAAAATCATTAGCTTTGAGTGCTGGCCGAATTTGGTCTTTTATACACAAGTATGACCTATTCCAAATAGGAACTTGTGTCAAAATCCGTCCAAAATTCGTTTCCTAATCAAATTAGAATCTGCCACCCGACAGTACTGTGCGGCCGTCCAAAACTCTGTGCGGTCGCACAACTATCTGAAACAAAACTGGTACAAAATGAGCTAAGTGTGCGGCCGCCCAGTCCATTATGTGCGGTTGCCCACTTCCCCAGAAAGTCCAGAATTTCCAAATTCCAATGTAGTCCTTTTAAAGATTCGTTCTATTGTGTGTGACCCTCTAGGATTATACTAAGTTGGGAATGGGTTTCAAACATGAAACCATAAGATATGATTAGGTTCTAGCAAACCGTCATATCTACCCAAATAGTATATAACTAGATACAAGTTCGCATTCCTTTTAGAATATGTCATAATCCTTTTGTCCACGATATCATTGAACACAAGTCATGGTCAAAGAGTCAACTTGTCGGTTATAGGAAGCGTTTGAATATGTCAAACATAATGTTCATCAAGTAGAAGACTATAATAACTTCATGTCTAAGGATTCAAATGACAAACTAATATGAGATATAGTTTCGACATAAACCATGACATAAATCTCATACGTCGGGTCATGTCCAGTACCTTGTCCAAACAAGTACCCATAAATCTAACATGATCATCGCATGATCATTTAGCCTTATACTAGTGCTTAACAAGTACTAGGGACGGAGATTATTATAAGTAAACATGAACAATAATAATAATCAAAACATCTCTTTATTGATATGAAATAAATGATAACAATTACAACATTTATTAAACGTGCCTAGGGCACCACTACCAACAATCTCCCACTTGCCCTAGGCCAATCTCCATGTATCTAATACCCATGGACCTAACATGACCATCATGTTTAGCTTGTGGATGTCCCTTGTTAGCGGGTCCGCAACATTGTCATCAGTAGGTACTCTGCATATATTTACGTCTCCCCTATCAACGATCTCTCGAATGATATGAAAACGCTAAGTATGTGTTTGGATTTCTGATGTGCTCTTGGTTCCTTTGCTTTGAGCAATAGCACCATTATTGTCGCAATAAAGGTCTATTGGACTAGCAATACTAGGAACCACTTCAAGTTTCAGCTATGAACTTCTTAATCCAAACAGCTTCCTTTGCAGCATCCGATGCAGCAATATACTCAGCTTCTGTTGTAGAATCAGCGGTTGTACTTTGCTTGGAACTCTTCCAGGTTACAGCTCCACCATTTAACATAAACACAAAACCCGATTGCGATCGGCTATCATCTTTGTCGGTTTGGAAGCTTGCATCCGTGTAAAGCATTTACAACGAGATCATCTTCCTTCCTCCATAGACCAAAACGAGTCTTTAGTTCTTCTCAAGTACTTAAGAATCGCTTTTACAGCTATCCAGTGATTTTCGCCAGGGTCGGATTGGTATCTACTTGTCATGCTCAAAGCATAAGATGTTGGGTTTCCAAGTAACATGCGCAGCGGAAATTAGCAATTAAAATTTTAATGAAACCCAAAGCCATGGATCCGTTCATATGATTAAATCAAATACAACAAGATGAATAGAGGAATAACTAACCCTTGATGGCTATGAATTTCTAGCTTTGAACTTGGTGGAGATTTTGAAACTTGATCAAGAACGCGAACTCTTGAAGATGATGAGCTTCACCCTCTAGCGGTATCCACACCACGAACGAATATCAAGCAACTTCTTGATCTTGGTTGCTAGACCAAAATTGTGAAACACACTTTCACAATTGCAAGAACTATATGGAATTATGAATATTCTTGTTCTTCACCTTTTAGATCTTAGAACAAGAAAAATAACCTCTCAAAACCATATGGAGGCACTCACAATAATATGTCTAATGGCTGCTGAAAAGATCTTTAAATAGGTCCCAATCCTTAACCCTTAAGGACATAGGAATCCTAAATCCCGTCACCAAATTAGGCAACAGGAATTCTGGCCGACTTGACTGGCACGGTCGTGCCCTATAAACTGGCACGGTCGTGCCATTAGGTCCGCGCGATTTCCCCCAGTCGACCAATTTCGGCACGGTCTGCTTGACTTCTTGGCACGGTCGTGCCAAACATGTCGACAGATTTGCTTGATTTGGATTTTTTGGCACGGCCGTGCCATTTTAAGGCGCACGACCGTGCCAGAGCGAAAACCTGACATTTTTCCATAATTCCAATTTAGTCCTTTATGATTCGTTCTATTTGTGTGTGACCCTCTAGGATTACACTAAGTTGGCAATGGGCTCAAACATGAACCCATAAGATATGATTAGGTTCTAGCAAACCATCATACCTACCCAAATAGTGTAACTAGATACAATTTCGCATTCCTTTAGAATATGTCACAATCCCTTTGTCCATGATGTCATTGAACACAAGTCATGGTCAAACGGTCAACTTGTTTTGTTCAATACTTTCTCGATTCGATATGTTGATAATCCAAATGACATTGATCCAATCAATTCATTTGAGTCCGGCCGAACATTCATCAACATCATTCCTACGAGGGGCCCAAGCTTGACATCTCTCCGAAGAGGGACAAATCCATTTAGCTTATTATTCTTCCAACGGGAATCCGATTATGCCAATCATACCCTTTATAACTACCGTGTTAAGATAGCGTTTGAATATGTCAAACATAATGTTCATCAAGTGGAAGACTATAATAATTCATGTCTAAGGATTCAAATGACATAACTAATATGAGATATATGTACGACATAGACCATGACATAAATCTCATACAGCGGGTCATGTCCAGTACCTTGTTCCAAACAAGTACCCATAAATCTAACATGATCATCCCATGATCATTTAGCCTTTATACTAATGCTTAACAAGTACTAGGACGGGGATTATTATAAGTAAACATGAACAACAATAATAATCAAAACATCTCTTTATGATATGAAATAATGATAACAATTACAACGTTTATTAAACGTGCCTAGGGCACCACTACCAACAATCTCTCACTTTCCCTAGGCCCAATCTCCCATGTATCTAATACCCATGGACCTAACATGACCATCATGTTTAGCTTGTGGAAGTCCCTTTGTTAGCGGGTCCGCAACATTGTCATCAGTAGGTACTCTGCATATATTTACGTCTCCCCTATCAACGATCTCTCGAATGATATGAAAACGCCTAAGAATGTGTTTGGATTTCTGATGTGCTCTTGGTTCCTTTGCTTGAGCAATAGCACCATTATTGTCGCAATAAAGGTCTATTGGACTAGCAATACTAGGAACCACTTCAAGTTCAGTTATGAACTTCTTATTCCAAACAGCTTCCTTTGCAGCATCCGATGCAGCAATATACTCAGCTTCTGTTGTAGAATCAGCGGTTGTACTTTGCTTGGAACTCTTCCAGGTTACAGCTCCACCATTTTAACATAAACACAAAACCCGATTGCGATCGGCTATCATCTTTGTCGGTTTGGAAGCTTGCATCCGTGTAAGCATTTACAACGAGATCATCTTCCATTCCTCCATAGACCAAAAAACGAGTCTTTAGTTCTTCTCAAGTACTTAAGAATCGCTTTACAGCTATCCAGTGATTTTCGCCAGGTCGGATTGGTATTCTACTTGTCATGCTCAAAGCATAAGAGTTGGGTTTCCAAGTAACATGCGCAGCGGAAATTAGCAATTAAAATTTTAATGAAACCCAAAGCCATGGATCCGTTCATATGATTAAATCAAATACAACAAGATGAATAGAGGAATAACTAACCCTTGATGCTATGAATTTCTAGCTTTTGAACTTGGTGGAGATTTTGAAACTTGATCAAGAACGCGAACCTTGAAGATGATGAGCTTCACCCTCTAGCGGTATCCACACCACGAACGAATATCAAGCAACTTCTTGATCTTGGTTGCTAGACCAAATTGTGAAACACACTTTCACAATTGCAAGAACTATATGGAATATGAATATTCTTGTTCTTCACCTTTTGGATCTTAGAACAAGAAAAAATAACCTCTCAAAACCATATGGAGGCACTCACATAATATGTCTAATGGCTGCTGAAAAGATCTTTAAATAGGTCCCAATCTTAACCCTTAAGGACATAGGAATCCTAAATCCCGTCACCAAATTAGGACACAAGGAATTCTGGCCGACTTGACTGGCACGGTCGTGCCCTATAAACTGGCACGGTCGTGCCATTAGGTCCGCGCGATTTCCCCCAGTCGACCAATTTCGGCACGGTCGTGCTTGACTTCTTGGCACGGTCGTGCCAAACATGTCGACAGATTTGCCTGATTTGGATTTTTGGCACGGCCGTGCCATTTAAGGCGCACGACCGTGCCAGAGCCAAAACCTGACATTTTTCCATAATTCCAATTTAGTTCCTTTATGATTCGTTCTATTTGTGTGTGACCCTCTAGGATTACACTAAGTTGGCAATGGGCTCAAACATGAACCCATAAGATATGATTAGGTTCTAGCAAACCATCATACCTACCCAAATAGTGTAACTAGATACAATTTCGCATTCCTTTAGAATATGTCACAATCCCTTTGTCCATGATGTCATTGAACACAAGTCATGGTCAAACGGTCAACTTGTTTTGTTCAATACTTTCTCGATTCCGAATATGTTGATAATCCAAATGACATTGATCCAATCAATTCATTTGAGTCCGGCCGAACATTTCATCAACATCATTCCTAACGAGGGCCCAAGCTTGACATCTCTCCGAGAGGGACAAATCCATTTAGCTTATTATTCTTCCAACGGGAATCCGATTATGCCAATCATACCCTTTATAACTACCGTGTTAAGATAGCGTTTGAATATGTCAAACATAATGTTCATCAAGTGGAAGACTATAATAACTTCATGTCTAAGGATTCAAATGACATAACTATATGAGGATATATGTACGACATAGACCATGACATAAATCTCATACAGCGGGTCATGTCCAGTACCTTGTCCAAACAAGTACCCATAAATCTAACATGATCATCCCATGATCATTTAGCCTTTATACTAGTGCTTAACAAGTACTAGGGACGGGGATTATTATAAGTAAACATGAACAACAATAATAATCAAAACATCTCTTTATTGATATGAAATAAATGATAACAATTACAACGTTTATAAACGTGCCTAGGGCACCACTACCAACAATCTCTCACTTGCCCTAGGCCCAATCTCCCATGTATCTAATACCATGGACCTAACATGACCATCATGTTTAGCTTGTGGAAGTCCCTTTGTTAGCGGGTCCGCAACATTGTCATCAGTAGGTACTCTGCATATATTTACGTCTCCCCTATCAACGATCTCTCGAATGATATGAAAACGCCTAAGTATGTGTTTGGATTTCTGATGTGCTCTTGGTTCCTTTGCTTGACAATAGCAACTTATTGTCGCAATAAAGGTCTATTGGACTAGCAATACTAGGAACACTTCAAGTTCAGTTATGAACTTCTTAATCCAAACACTTCCTTTGCAGCATCCGATGCAGCAATATACTCAGCTTCTGTTGTAGAATCAGCGGTTGTACTTTGCTTGGAACTCTTCCAGGTTACAGCTCCACCATTTAACATAAACACAAAACCCGATTGCGATCGGCTATCATCTTTGTCGGTTTGGAAGCTTGCATCCGTGTAAGCATTTACAACGAGATCATCTTCCATTCCTCCATAGACCAAAAACGAGTCTTTAGTTCTTCTCAAGTACTTAAGAATCGCTTTTACAGCTATCCAGTGATTTTCGCCAGGGTCGGATTGGTATCTACTTGTCATGCTCAAAGCATAAGATGTTGGGTTTCCAAGTAACATGCGCAGCGGAAATTAGCAATTAAAATTTTAATGAAACCCAAAGCCATGGATCCGTTCATATGATTAAATCAAATACAACAAGATGAATAGAGGAATAACTAACCCTTGATGGCTATGAATTTCTAGCTTTTGAACTTGGTGGAGATTTTGAAACTTGATCAAGAACGCGAACCTTGAAGATGATGAGCTTCACCCTCTAGCGGTATCCACACCACGAACGAATATCAAGCAACTTCTTGATCTTGGTTGCTAGACCAAATTGTGAAACACACTTTCACAATTGCAAGAACTATATGGAATTATGAATATTCTTGTTCTTCACCTTTTGGATCTTAGAACAAGAAAAATAACCTCTCAAAACATATGGAGGCACTCACAATAATATGTCTAATGGCTGCTGAAAAGATCTTTAAATAGGTCCCAATCCTTACCCTTAAGGAATAGGAATCCTAAATCCCGTCACCAAATTAGGCACAAGGAATCTGGCCGACTTGACTGGCACGGTCGTGCCCTATAAACTGGCACGGTCGTGCCATTAGGTCCGCGCGATTTCCCCCAGTCGACCAATTTCGGCAAGGTCGTGCTTGACTTCTTGGCACGGTCGTGCCAAACATGTCGACAGATTTGCCTTGATTTGGATTTTGGCACGGCCGTGCCATTTAAGGTGCACGACCGTGCCAGAGCCAAAACCTGACATTTTTCCATAATTCCAATTTAGTCCTTTATGATTCGTTCTATTTGTGTGTGACCCTCTAGGATTACACTAAGTTGGCAATGGGCTCAAACATGAACCCATAAGATATGATTAGGTTCTAGCAAACCGTCATACTACCCAAATAGTGTAACTAGATACAATTTCGCATTCCTTTAGAATATGTCACAATCCCTTTGTCCATGATGTCATTGAACACAAGTCATGGTCAAACGTCAACTTGTTTTGGTTCAATACTTTCTCGATTCCGAATATGTTGATAATCCAAATGACATTGATCCAATCAATTCATTTGAGTCCGACCGAACATTTCATCAACATCATTCTACGAGGGGCCCAAGCTTGACATCTCTCCGAAGAGGGACAAATCCATTTAGCTTATTATTCTTCCAACGGGAATCCGATTATGCCAATCATACCCTTTATAACTACCGTGTTAAGATAGCGTTTGAATATGTCAAACATAATGTTCATCAAGTGGAAGACTATAATAACTTCATGTCTAAGGATTCAAATGACATAACTAATATGAGAATATGTACGACATAGACCATGACATAAATCTCATACAGCGGGTCATGTCCAGTACCTTGTTCCAAACAAGTACCCATAAATCTAACATGATCATCCCATGATCATTTAGCCTTTATACTAGTGCTTAACAAGTACTAGGGACGGGGATTATTATAAGTAAACATGAACAACAATAATATCAAAACATCTCTTTATTGATATGAAATAAATGATAACAATTACAACGTTTATTAAACGTGCCTAGGGCACCACTACCAACAATCTCTCACACTTGCCCTAGGCCCAATCTCCCATGTATCTAATACCCATGGACCTAACATGACCATCATGTTTAGCTTGTGGAAGTCCCTTTGTTAGCGGTCCGCAACATTGTCATCAGTAGGTACTCTGCATATATTTACGTCTCCCCTATCAACGATCTCTCGAATGATATGAAAACGCCTAAGTATGTGTTGGATTTCAGATGTGCTCTTGGTTCCTTTGCTTGAGCAATAGCACCATTATTGTCGCAATAAAGGTCTATTGGACTAGCAATACTAGGAACCACTTCAAGTTCAGTATGAACTTCTTAATCCAAACAGCTTCCTTTGCAGCATCCGATGCAGCAATATACTCAGCTTCTGTTGTAGAATCAGCGGTTGTACTTTGCTTGGAACTCTTCCAGCTTACAGCTCCACCATTTAACATAAACACAAATCCCGATTGTGATCGGCTATCATCTTTGTCGGTTTGGAAGCTTGCATCCGTGAAGCATTTACAACGAGATCACTTCCATTCCCTCCATTGACCAAAAACGAGTCTTTAGTTCTTCTCAAGTACTTAAGAATAGCTTTTACAGCTATCCAGTGATTTTCGCCAGGGTCGGATTGGTATCTACTTGTCATGCTCAAAGCATAAGACACATCCGGCCTAGTACAAATCATGGCATACATGATGGACCCAATTGCCGAAGCATATGGAACTTCATTCATTTCTCACGCTCATCGTTTGTCTTAGGACATTGAGTCCCTTGCTTAGAGAAACTCCATGTAACACGGGCAAGGTTCCTCTCTTAGAATTTTCCATGCGGAATCTTCTAATGACCTTGTCAATGTATGTACTTTGGCTTAAACCAAGTAGCCTCCTTGATCTATCTCTATAGATCTTAATGCCAAGAATATATGCGGCTTCACCCATATCTTTCATTGCAAAACCTTTCCTAACCAAGTCTTCACAGACTGAAGTGTAGGAATGTCGTTTCCAATGAGCAATATGTCATCCACGTATAAAACAAGGAATAGCACTATGCTCCCACTAATCTTCTTGTATACACAAGGCTCATCTTCGTTCTTGATGAAACCAAACTCTTTGACCGATTCATCAAAACGGAGATTCCAACTCCTAGAAGCTTGCTTCAATCCATAGATGGATCTCTGCAATTTGCATACCTTAGAATCTTGTTCAACCTTCTGGTTGTGTCATATACACATCCTCTTGGAGTTTCCATTCAGGAAAGCGGTTTTGACGTCCATCTGCCATATTTCATAGTCATGATATGCGGCAATGGCAAGCAAAATTCTTATAGACTTGATCATTGCTACGGTGAAAAGGTCTCATCATAGTCAATACCATGAACTTGCCTATAACCTTTCGCTACAAGCCTAGCTTTGTAAGTATGCACCTTCCCATCCATGTCAGTCTTCTTCTTGAAGACCCATTTGCATCCTATGGTTTTACACCTTCGGGCGCATCAATCAAATTCCAAACTTGATTGTCTTGCATGGATTGCAATTCGGATTCCATGGCTCCAAGCCACTTGTCCGATCAGGAGAAGACATCGCCTCTTGATAGGTTGACGGTTCATCATTCTCAATGATTTCTACCTCATTACTATCCGTTATGAGAAATCCATATCTCTCGGGCTCGGATCGTAACCTACTAGATCTGCGAGATGCTTTGTATTTTGGAACAGGTTCCACAACTCCTTGTGGTTCTTGTTCTTGTTCCACTATTGGTTCAATGTTATTTTCTGGGTCTCGAATTTCTTCAAGATTTATTTTACCTCCCACTGATTTTATTTCGAGAGAAACTCTTTCTCTAGAAAGACACCAGTTCGGGCAACAAACACTTTGTGTCCTTTTGGTTGTAAAAGTAATATCCTTTAGTTTCCTTAGGATATCCCGACGAAAATACATTTATCATATTTGTGTGCAAGTTGTCTGAGATAAGTCTTTTGACAAAACTTCACAACCCCAAATCTTCATGAAAGATAGACAAGGCTTCTTTCCGCTCCACATCTCATATGGAGTCTTTTGAACCGATTTAGTTGGAACACGATTTAGTGTGAAAGCAGCGGGTTCTAGAGCGTAACCCCAAAGGATATTGGAAGATCAACTTGACTCATCATTGATCGAACCATGTCTAACAAAGTGCGATTCCTCCTCTCGGACACACCATTCCATTGTGGTGTTCCCGGTGGAGTCAATGTGAAACTATTCCACAATTCTTTAGATGATCATCAAATTCTTGACTTAAGTATTCTCCACCTCGATCTGATCGAAGTGCTTTTATACTTTTGCCAAGTTGTTTTTCTACTTCATTTTGAAATATTCTAACATATCTCAAATGCTTCACTTTTATGTTTCATTAGGTAAACATACCCAAATATACTATAATCATCAGTGAAGGTTATGAAGTATTGAAATCCTCCCTAGCATTGCTACTTAATGGTCCGCATACATCGAATGTATCAACCCCAATAAGTCGATTGCCCTTTCACCCAACTTGATAAAAGGCGTCTTAGTATTTTTTCCAAGAAGACACACACTCACAAGTATCATATGACTCTAAGTCACATGACCCAAAAGTCTGTCCCCATGGAGTTTTGAGATACGCTTCTCATTAAATATGACCAAGACGGCAATGCCACAAATAATTATGATTTACATCATTAGGTTTAGATTTCTTATTTACATGATAGACATCATTTTCATTCTTGACATCCAAGATATAAAGGCCATTAAATGAATTAGCAATACCATAAAGCACATCATTTAAATAAATAGAAAATTTTTTATCTCAATAAGAAACTTAAAACCTTCATTATCCAAACAAGAAATTGAAATAATATTTCTGCTTAAATCCGGAACATAATAACAATTGTTCAAACAAGAATTAATCCGGAAGGTAAAGTGACTCATAAGTCCCTACGGCTAATGCAGCAACTCTTGCTCCATTTCCCACGCGTAGATCTACTTCACCTTCTTTAAGCAGTCTCCTTATTCTTTAGTCCTGCACATTTAGAAAATGTGAGAACCACATCCGGTATCCAATACCCCAAGAATCAGTGGTAGAAAGGAGAATATCTATCAAATAGATACCTGAAGTCGACGCAGCCTTGCTGCTCTTCTTCTTCTTTTCCTCTTCCAAGAAAGCCTTGCAATTACGTTTCCAATGACCAATTTCTTGACAATGGAAACAATTGCATCCTTTTGTGTATCGGGTTTGCCTCAGAAGCCTTGGCAACCTTGCCTTGCTTATCTTGGTTTGACAACTTTTGCCTTACCTTGCCTTTGGCACCAGGCTTTCTTCCCATCATAAACCAAGAGCACGGGAGAACCTTTCTCCACAATTTTCATCTCTGCAGTTTTGAGCATCCCATGCAACTCAGAGAGATTCTTATCCATTCCATGCATGTTATAATTCATCACAAACTGATTATAACTTTTGGGCAATGAATTAAGATGAGATCCGTGGCTAGCTCCAATGGGATTGGATAGCCAAGTTTCTCAAGGTGCTCTACATAACCTTTCATTTTAAGAAAGTGAGGACTCACTTGTTGCCCTTCATTCATTTTACAAGTAGTGAATGCAACAATGGTCTTGTACCTCTCTTGCCTAGCTTGCTCTTGAAACATGGTTCTCAACTCCACGCCTATCTCATAGGCTTCCAAATGTTCCAAACTTTGTTGGAGTTTTGAACACATAGCAGCAAGCATGAGACAACTTACATCTCTAGAATCATTACGATGTTTCTTGTAATTGTCCCTTTCTACCCTAGGGCAGTAGGCGGTGGTTCAGCAGGGAGGGCCCATCGAGAATGTACAACTTATCTTCTTGCCTAAGAACGATTCTTATGCTACGGATCCAATCCATAAAGTTTGTACCATTCTCTTCGAGCTTATCCTTCTCAAGGATCGATCGCAACGACATTGATTGAGTGTTATTAGTCATTGTCTACAAATATGCAAAATTTTCCAAAATTTTAATAAGTACCGATTTTCATTAAAGAGATAAATAATGTATTTTAAACAAAATACTCCCACTAAATTATATAACCTTCTTATACATCCAATGTATAATATAATTTAATGGGTTGAGATTCCCGCTTTAATCTAATTTTGAGTACGCTTTGGCGCACCGCTCAAAATTAAATCAATTAGGTAGACAACTCTTGTCAATCATATCTCATATGACTCTCAGTTCTTTTCATGAGATTCTTTAAGAAATCCAATTTCAAAAAGCATGTTATATCTCATCTTTGCCTCAGCCCAAAACTGTTTTGACGCTTAATTAGTCCAACCATTTTAAACGTATAGGAACTCTTATTCACTCATCTTGTTCAAACATGAATAAAATCAATGCACCTCGCTTTGGCGAGCCCACATAAAATTACTCATGTATAAACAAGTGTTTTAATCATGGCATGGCAAAAGGACTTAAAAACTTTCTTTGAAGGTTCATCACATATAGCATATAACACATTTATGAGCACATAATATAAACATGTTTCACATCAATTTAGCCACTAAATTAATCTCCATTAATTTAAGCATAATATTTATGTGTCATTAGTTTCTCTATAATTATGAGGATGAGACTATTTGAACTTTGGTTATCATCTCCAAATCAAGACAACAAGAAGTGCGACCGAAACTAAGCCATATGGCATCCACAATTCCGCACTATTCAAGAAACCAAGAAAGTAGTCCATGTGGCCGAAACTAAGCAATAGATGGTCTCGATGAACGTAGGCCAATTGCATTCACAATTCCACATGGATCTCCAATCTTTAAATCAAGAACTTTGTTTCTTAATTTTAGCAATTATGAACTCTTCATAATTCTAACTTCGTTTTATCTTTGAAACTTCGATTGCGATCAAGTTTGGAAACACAATCTCGATGAACGTAGATTAGCCATCCAAACCTTGAACCAATCTTAGACTCACAAGACTAAACAAATAGGAAATTTAACCCAAGATCCACACCCAAGACCCAAGCCCTACCCCGCGCCAAACCCTAGGTCCGGCCGGGTCAAGGTATGGGTCCGGTCGGACCCTTCCGAAAATCAAAATTTTAAAGTTCCAAAATTTGTCTCAAAATTGTTTTTCCGATTCAATAAGGATTTGGGTGTTCTTGGTGATCCAATCACTATGATCAACAAACCTTGAATAAACAATTTATTCTTGAATCCCTAGAATATCAAAACTTTGATCCAATCAAAAATTGATAATCCAAACAATTTTAAATCCACCATAATTTTTATTGCGATTGAATAGTGCGATTAAAGTTTCTAAAACAATAAACCACATAAAATCATATAACACATAAACATCACGTAATCCAATATTCATATCATGCTAGGCACATAAACAATTTATACACACACAACATGATCTTAGTATTGAAATAATCAACATGAACGGGGCTCTGATACCACTGTTGGTTTCCAAGTAACATGCGCAGCGGAAATTAGCAATTAAAATTTTAAATGAAACCCAAAGCCATGGATCCGTTCATATGATTAAATCAAATACAACAAGATGAATAGAGGAATAACTAACCCTTGATGGCTATGAATTTTCTAGCTTTTGAACTTGGTGGAGATTTGAAACTTGATCAAGAACGCGAACCTTGAAGATGATGAGCTTCACCCTCTAGCGGTATCCACACCACGAACGAATATCAAGCAACTTCTTGATCTTGGTTGCTAGACCAAATTGTGAAACACACTTTCACAATTGCAAGAACTATATGGAATTATGAATATTCTTGTTCTTCACCTTTTGGATCTTAGAACAAGAAAAAAAACCTCTCAAAACCATATGGAGGCACTCACAATAATATGTCTAATGGCTGCTGAAAAGATCTTTAAATAGGTCCCAATCCTTAACCCTTAAGGACTTAGGAATCCTAAATCCCGTCACCAAATTAGGCAACAAGGAATTCTGGCCGACTTGACTGGCACGGTCGTGCCCTATAAACTGGCACGGTCGTGCCATTTAGGTCCGCGCGATTTCCCCCAGTCGACCAATTTCGGCACGGTCGTGCTTGACTTCTTGGCACGGTCGTGCCAAACATGTCGACAAGATTTTGCCTTGATTGGATTTTTGGCACGGCCGTGCCATTTTAAGGCGCACGACCGTGCCAGAGCCAAAACCTGACATTTTTCCATAATTCCATTTAGTCCTTTATGATTCGTTCTATTTGTGTGTGACCCTCTAGGATTACACTAAGTTGGCAATGGGCTCAAACATGAACCCATAAGATATGATTAGGTTCTAGCAAACCGTCATACCTACCCAAATAGTGTAACTAGATACAATTTCGCATTCCTTTAGAATATGTCACAATCATGCAAAATT